>CM042666.1:2041861-2651444 GCA_023638005.1 Forsythia suspensa
TACTTAGTTACTGTAGCAATACTAATCTGGAAACCAATTCTAGAAACACTCTCTAAATCACATAGAAATCAAAGAGAATAAGACAAAGATGAAAGAGAGAAAGGGATAAGAAAGGTTGTGTATGAAACACACACTGACCTAATTTGAGAACAAAGCAGCTTTTATATCCCCAAACTAACGGCCAAAATTAATTTTGATGATCCAACGGTCATAACACCATATCAAGATCGCATTTCTCATTTTCTAGTATGAAGTAGCATTTTAAAGTAACCAAGCTTGCACATTTTGGGCCAACATTGTGGAAGTTGGGCTATGGGAGAAAAAATCAAAAAGGTCAGTGAACTTGTAGGGTTAAAACTGGTAAGATCATCTCTTCAAATGAGCCGACTCGTAGGTCATAACCCACTGGTGTCTTTGAATCCATATTTCAATCTCTGGTATCGTGTCTTCGAACTTGACATTGACTATTGTTTTGTAGCAATCTTTAGAGCATATCCAATGCAACCGTGAATTAGTAAAAAAAGAATTGTCACATAAGCAAAATAGAAAATGTCTAAAAATTTATATCCAATCAAAATTTATTCAGGTATTACTTAACAATGATAATATCATTCAATCTTGAACTATGCACAAGTTCAATTATAGAATGACTTGTACATTATTGATCAAACATTTTTTCTAGATCAAAGCAAAAACATCTGTCAAAGTTCAATCATTCTAGTACATGAGTTGTGACAATTGCAACAAACTTTCAAATGAAAACTTTGGGGATGTTTATTAGTGCTTGTTCTGTAAATGTGGCAATGCAAAGGCAGCTCCATACTTCCATGATAACAAGATCCCCATTTCTATATCCATTTATCAAATAAAATCTCTTCTTACATTTTCTCTTTGCAACTTCATATTTCGGTATGGTTTACATTTAGTTTCAACAGTGCCATGAAAATTCTTTCATAACATTGTTAAATTATTGAAATTATGTAATCATAGAACCAATGTATACCTGGAATTAATGGATTCAATCGGATACATCAATACTCCAAATATTGGAAACCAAAGAGAATACTTCTTGCAATGGAATGCCAAAGCATTGATGGAGCATACAAAATCGGTATTTTAAATTGTAAAATTCAATTTATTCTATAAGTTTTAAGTTTTAAGCATTTATACACCCAAAAACCTTACTTCAACATAACTTCAACATAACTAAATTGTTTGTTGATTCGATATGTTTGACAATGGACGAGGAGAAAGACTTCCATGTAGAGGTCAGTATGAAGGAGCCAAAGTCATCCGATCGCAAATATGAAGTACTATTTACCCTCGATTCTTCATAAACAATATCCGGAAACAAAGAAGACATCAAAAACAAAGAAAAGCTCTAGCACACGAGGATGACCACCCTTATCTTTCTGATACCTATCTCTTGGATCCACCACTAGCAAAGAGATTATTATTCCAATCCCACGAAGCACCTGTTGCAAATAAGAAAAAAATTGAGAAGGCTGCAAATAAAGACAAAGAAAAACAGTGACACACAAGCTCTTATCTGGAGCTCCACATACTGGTGTACATAGTACATTTCAATGATCTTTTCATAACTTCCCAAAACTTTTGTAATGTGAGCTTTTCTTTTCTTTTCTTTTTTAAGATTTTCACATTAACAATATGTCACCACCCTGTTTTTGTGTTTTCATTTGAAGAAAAATCTTGGATTTTGATATCTCACATCTTCTAATCTTGGAAACGGTATTGAATTCTTATTTTTGTTATTTTATTGAGTGATTTGTGTTAAATGGCAAGCTTAATATGATAACATATAGCATAAGCAGGTTTTTCTAATATGTAAGAAAGTTGAGAGTTTGGAGTATTTACAAATTTATGACAATACTGTCATTTTATTGAATTAAGCAAACTGTTGTGACGAAAATTATATGATTTTATGTGTGTATTTTCCAATTACTTATTCTTTTGATGATTCCATAATTTTTGTCTCACGATATTATAAATCCGAAGTCGCGATTGAAACTCTAGCCTAATATATATTTATAGTGTTATTTCTTTCTTTTCACATTCCAATATTTGTGAGCAAAATATTTTATATGGAAATTGGTGTTGTATTTCATACTTGAGTGATATGTGCTTGCGGTGAGCAAATGCTTTACTTTTTATGGTTACGAGATTACGTCGTAACCACGATAACATATGATCCCATTCTCCCGCCCATGGTGGGCGGAGAGAATTGTGCCACATCTTGATGAGTGGATCGTATAAAATAAAATATCAAAAAATAATTAAATGTGTATATATATTCTCTCATCTCCCCAACTACCCAGCCCCCCACGCCCGCCCCCCACACATCTCTCTCATCCTCAATTTCTCTCTTCTCCCCAACAAAGCCTCAAGTATATTAAACTTTTTTTCTTTAGCTTTGTTAAAATGAAGGCCAAGCCATTTTTTTCGCTTCATCTTTGTGTTAATGGTGCCGTTATATGGCGATCTTCATGATTCAACATGGAAAGTCTTCAAGTGAAGAAGAATTTGAGTCGTTCATCCCTAAAGTCCTCTCTTTCTCCTCTCCCGATTATTGCTGCAAACCTCCTAACCACATCCCCTATCCTCCACCACCCATGGGACGAGTTTTCCATTTTATGTTTAATTTTCTAAAGAAATCTTGGAACATGCCCATAAATCTGGTTGCACTATTTATAAGGTTATCCACATGTCCACCGGTGTTCACCGCCAGATCTGCCAGGAAATCGAGATCCTCTGAGACGCAGACAATCCACCGCCATCCCACGGCGAACCCACATAGCGAACCAACGTCGACAAACCCACACAGCGAACCCACCCATTTTCCTCTGCTCATCTTCTATATTTATTCTCATCTCTGTGTTCATAAATTTAAGGCCAAAATGGGAATGGGAGGTGGAGGTGGAGGTGGAGGTAGAGGTGGGGGGGGCCTGGGTAGTTTGGGAGATGGATAGTTGGAGAGTAGAGAGGGGGAGGGAGGAGGGTGGGGGGATGGGAGATGGAATACGGTGTGGTGAAATTGGACGGGGGGGTGATGGAATACGGAATACAGATACACATTTAATTATTTTTGGCATTTTATTTTGTCTCGATCCATCGATAATGTAGCAAAGCACATTAGCAAGCTGGCACAATTTCTTCTACCCACCATGGGCAGGAGAACGGGACTGCTTAATGGAATCACAGTGATTCACATTTGATTGAATTACTAGTATTCTCTATTCATATCTATTTGCCAACCCGAGCTTTGTCCGATCTGAATAAGTGAATCTCCTTTTTAACATGTATTCAACCTTTCCGTTACCCCAACCACTAAAAAGTTGCCCACTTAACTTGTTTAATTTTGAATTGACGGACAACCGATCAATCAACCAACTCAAAATACGTCTTTAATCCTTATTATTTCTTCTTTTTATTAGAATAAAATGAGACAATTTTGTTCTTCATGAAAAATAGTTAGTCTTTGGCAAATGAGCTAGGTTGGTAGAGCCACCGCCAGCAGCTAGCGAGGCCACACTTGAAACTAGACCAGCTAGGACCGTCCATATTTTGTGCAAGCTAGAAATATATTGCCCATACAAACCAATTCCAAGCCAACCATGTCTTAATTTTATTTTTTTTTCTTATTTTTTAAATAAATATTTTATACAATTTTAGATAAACTTAGACAATATATATTTTAAAATTTTAAAGAGATTAATTTATAAAATTGGACTCTCATGTATTAGTCAATAGATAACATCAATTTTCTTTCAAAATAATAATTTTTTTTTATTAATTGTAAACTATTTTTGACACCTTTTTAAAATATACTAGTAAACGCACGCATGTGGTAGATTACTAAACTTAACAATAATAATATGAATTGAATATCTATATTGAAATAAAGTATAGGGTATAAGCTATGAAACATATATTAATGTATTCATGGAAAAAGGTTACCCATTTATTTATTAAACAACTTGTATGATTTGTGTTATTAACGATAAAATGTGTACGAAAAACAAGAATTATTAGTCATAAACGTAAGACTTACTAACAAACATATAGAACAAAAATTAAAGTTCATTGAGAATACATTTATTTAATTTATATAATGATAATATACAGGATTTTTATTTATTCATTAATTTTAGTATATAGTTAAATCGATGTAGATCTTCAACCCCTGTAATTTAGATCAGTATTGCAAGGCCGCATCTACCATGTCTAGAAGATCGAGATTCATGGATGCAAATTTTTCTATGCTTTCTCGTTATTTTAATCATACACATAATGTTAGTAAAACTCTTAAAATATGAATAATTTAATATCACACTTATAATAATTGAATGACAAAGATAGAGACATTAGTAAAACCTCATGCTTGTCCACCATTTGGATTAGAATTTGAACTCTCGAAACAAATTCTGAACAATGTATGTTTTGAGCCATTGAATATAGACTTTCTTAGAGATTAGAGAGAACCATTCTATAATGTCTTGCTTCTTGCATTTGGATATTTGGTATGGATATGAGATCTCTACCGTTGGTTAAGTTACACCCCACTATATCGTTTTTGTTGTAGTCTTCTTCGTATGCCATCCATGTAAAAGTTCATTTGTTTGTTCAGATGCTGCCTCTCATTCTGTTTTTCTTTTTTCCTTTTCTGCGAACAAAAGGTCAAATAGGAAGGTTGATTTTAATTTTTCCATATCTTTTGGAAATTCAACGAGGGCGAAGCCAGAGTGTCATCTATAATCATACGATGGTTGAAATTGCTGATTAGATATCCTTGTCTCTTCCAATGCTGTTTGAGATTGATATTGCAGTTGTCAACACGGATGTTATTCTCAGTGCGTACTGGTAGATTTACCACTATTATTGTCCACGGCTTTATGATTCTATCGTCGCTATTGGTATCGGCCATCATGAACTATAAATAGAAAATAAGCTAAGATGATAAGGAAGTGTTATTAATATGAATATTAGAATATATCTACAAAAGCTCAAATGTAAATAAGTTTGTGATTTTAAGTTATAGTGAATGTTCACATCTGTGGCATTTATATAGTGGAGCAGTTTGGAACTTGGTATTTTGGTTTAGAATCAATATGAAATGAAGGACTAATTTGTGGCAATGTGAATTGAAATTGTGTGGTTGTATTTTTAGCATTGTTTTTTAGCTTGTTGAGTATATTTTGAGAACACCAATGATTTGGCTTTTGGTGAATTATATTTCAATGAACTATTAGCTATTGATTTTACATTTGTTGAATATGAATGAGTTTATCAATTTAAGTTCTAGTTTGTGTCATGTAGCTTGTTGTTTGATATGGAAAAATAATTTTAGTTTTTTTTTTGTATGTGTAGTTATGTTTTTTTTTTAGGCGAAATTGTGCTATGTAGATGAAATTTATGTTTAATTTAATTTTTATAGTCTAAAAAAGAAATTTGTATTATTTGAAACATAGATGTAAAAATTAGGAAAGAATAATAAATGCACAATTTAAAATGTTAAAATTGTTCGGATTTTTGTTTGAATTGACGCTAATGTTTGGAACATTTATATAATGTAGTGTATTTGGAATTTAGCAATTAGGTATAGAATAAATCGACTATATATGAAGAGATGTAGTGGTATGTGGTATTAAAAATTGAAATTGTATGCTTCTACTTAGAGTATTGTCTTTTTAGTTGTTTAAAAATATGTAGAAATGAGTAAAGTTTGGGATTTTGGTAAATTAGCTATTAATGAATTATTGTGGATGGGTCTATGAATTGAAATTGTAGTTTTGTCACGTAACTTGTTGTTTGATTTAGGAAAGAATTTTAGCTATTTTATATTATGTGGATGGCATATTAATTATTATGTGTCTTGTGAATGTGAATAGGTTTATTAATTGACATATAATATATTTTATTTTTTGATAGGGAAAGAATTTTAGTTAATTTATCCTTTTTTTTTTTCATTGGGTATCAATGTGCTATAAAAGTGAAATTGTTTGATTTTTGCTGAAATTGATTTTGACACATAGGTATGGACAAATTACCCGTCAAACGTACCAACCTAACTCAAGATGAATTTGGGTGGGTTTTTGAAATAAGATTATAAGTCGACACTCTCCATCGATTTACATACCGAGTGCAATCTGAAGTTACAATTTTTCTTCTTAATGATGACTATTTGCGACCTGTAGAGAAACAAAGCACCCATGTGTATTGTTGAAACCCCATTTCCATCCCCACAATTTTAAGATGATTAAATTCATCAAAACCAAACTTGAATAAATCCAACAAAATAAAGTTGATAGCATTTTTATAACATTATACCATTAACAGCCAAATAATGAACGCATATTTGAATGGCAACCATTGCACTATGCACTTAGTATTAATAGTTAGGTAGTATCAATGATTCAGTATTTTCTTTCTCGACATTCATTTTCTAACATTTTCTATGAAGAACAATTTCTTTATGCTGCGGAGAACTATTTCTTGTTGTAACATGACAGGTAAATAAATAGCAGATTCATAAAGACACATTGATGTTCTCATCTGATGATGAACAATATGCTTCGAATGTATTGATAATCAAACATCTTAAAGTTGCCACTTGGGACTGAGGAACACGAAAAAACAATAAACAAGCTAACAAATAAAAACGGCAGACACAATAATTCATGCTATTTTGTTGCTAATATTGTAGTATTATTCCTTAAAGTTTCAATTCCTTCAGAAAATTAGGAACTGATCTCATTCCCCTATCAAGGCACTCCAACTTAATTTGTTGATCGTTTCATTTACCTTTTTGAAAAAGTTAATTTAATCCAGTAATTGAATATCTTGATACAATCTAGAAAAATAGCACCAACGGTTTCAAATTGTTGCTTTTGTTGCATCTTCATACCCAACCTTTGAGAATTAATACTTCAAAATAATCTAATAGTTGAACTATTTTTAACAGTTTTGCCACCTTCAGGAATCTTTGAAGCTACTGTTCTATGATCTTCCTTCATATATGAAGCAAACACACTGTCTAATTTTGTGGGAGTGTTTGATTGCTTAATTGATAGTTCAAATATAAGTTGAGCCGGAGACGTATCAAATGTAAAAAACATACGTCTAACCTCATGATCATATGAGCTACATTTCTAAGGCATATCTGATTGCATATGCTTATGCTATTGAAAGACATAATTAAATGACTTTTGGTTGATCATGTGTTTTCAGCCTTTCACGTGTACACTTTCCACCAAGATACAATGGTTTTGGAACATGAACATTTTTTTTAATATCCAAAAGAAAACACAATTGCATGAAGGTAACCCAATTTTATAACTTGAACTCGATATATTTTTCTATTTCCCAACTTTTGTCAACAACCTAAACTTTCAACATTGTCATATAAGTGATGGTAAAAAAGTACATCCACGTTACCAAATATTGGTATCACTTCTAGCACATGAATAGCCTCGGGAATTACAGTAGATGCATTGGCCATAAAACTTGAAATACATTATATGAGTTATAAATAGATAAATATGTTAAACAAAATAAGAACTATCTTGTTCCTTGTATGTAACAAGATAATATATATTTTGTTGACAATAAAGACGACTACATAGCATCCTAACGACAAAACAATGTCTATCCTAAAACGAATTTGTCGATGTAGTACACTAATGAGATTAGAAGAGACAAGCGGCAAAAGTTGTGAACAAAAACATTGTGATCAAAGCAAGATCCATAGGCAGACTTGGTTGAGATTTATTTGTAGTTATTTGCATAAACATAACCACTGTCTCTAGCAATATCTGGAAAAAGGATGGAATCTGCGTTATCTTGTATGCCAAATTCCCTGCTGAATTGTAAAAAGGTTTGTGGTTGTGCATCTTTAACTCTGAACTATGAGATGTTGTTTTCTGGATGCTCAAAATTCTTTTCTTGTAATATGACATCGTTAACTGGAAGTTCTCCTTCATTTCTGTTATTTCAGCGTCCAACATTGGGTCTAGCATGAAGATCACATCGTACCTCATGTTGGTGCCTTTTTTGCTATTGTTCATGGCTTTGAGATATAAGAAGTGCTCTTCTATAGTATAGGTCCGAATTGTGTTTAATATGTTTTGATTTCCCTAGGATATAGAATATGGAAAACACTTATTGGTAGTCCAAATAAATTCAGCAAGTTTAAGAAAAAATGAATAGTTTTTTGACGTACTTGTTCTATCATTTCCATAAGCCTATGCGATGAGCATTGCATGAAGGATTCAGCTGTGTCACCTATCATATTTGTGTTTATCAACCCAGTATAATCTTGCACTTGTACACGAACCTTCGCCCTATATAGTGTGTTTGGAAGGAAGCATAAAATCAATTATTATCACAATGCCAATGAATCAGCATTATGTAGAAAGAATAGATGGTTTTATTTGCTGAAAGAATTGAAGAAATGTAACTGGGGGAACCTTGGTTTTCCTTTGGCATGATCACACTTGCAATAAATGCAATGATATACTTTGTCAAATCCTGCGTTAGACACTTTAGTGCAGTTGCTGCAGCACATATACTAGAATTGTTGGTAGTTGTTGACAACATGAACTTTTGCCTTCATCCAGAGAAATTGTTGGTCCTTCTATACATATTAAATTAATAAAGTAAGTATTTGCAATGTAGGAACAACATGCTGTATTTTTGGAATAAAAAAGCAAGGATTATTGTTTTACTCCATTTAACTGATGAAGGACATCTTGAATGTGAACAATCTTTTCAGGAGGTGGATGGGATATTTTTAGTGACTTAGAGCTGAGGGAAGTTTTGCTGGACACCAAGTTGTCTAAAAATTTCATATTGTCATCGATCAAGGACATGTTAAGAAGACAATGGTAAGATATTATGGAGAGCCTAATCCATTTCTTAGAAGACAAGCAGATTTTTTTAGTAGCACATATGATGAATTCCAATATAGATATAACAGATTTTAATTTTTTCCTATTCGAACAAGTTACCATGACTGCAAAAATCTACACTGTGTGAATAAAGGACTAATGTAGATTGAACTATTTGATTTGGTGCATAGCCCCAAACCTGAAACATTATGGGAAAACTGTCACGGTAAGCTCATCTAAAAACATGCATACTAACTGATGCAGTGTAAATTTACATTAATGGTCTTACCATTAAAAGATGAGACTCTTAGATTTGTTGCTAGAGTAATTGGATGAACATTAAGCATAGCAGAGATGGTCCGACATTGGTTTTCAACGAAAACATCCCATGCTGTCAGAATTGTTGTCTCTAATCTGCAATACATGACAAATGTATAGTGTTAAATGCTACGATGGTGTGATAATAGAGGTTGTAATATATACAATAGACATTAACACTTACTTCTCGTTGATGAGTACAAGATCTTACAATAGCCTGGACAATTTTCTTGGGCAACATATCTATGACAACACCTAGTACATCTAGAAATTTTCCAAAAAGTTAGTACAAAGGTAGCATAAAGAGAGGTTGTGTAAATCATGCTTCATCTCAGTTGTTAGATGAAATGTTTTGGTAGAAAAATTAAGTCTAAGTAAGAGAATACCAATTTCATTATGGTTGTCCATATGTAGGTGCACATCAGCAAAACTTGCTATCTGATAAGTTGAAAATAGGAACGCACGATTATCTTCCTCAACAGCCTGCACCTTTGTCTTTCCATTTATTATCCATTGGATAGGCCCTACTGCAGCTATGTGTTTTGGATCACTTAATTTAACTCTTGCATTGGATATCAGATATGTGTTAGACCAGATCAAAGTGTTTTGAAATGCGAGAATATCATAGTTGTACATAGTACATCGCACATTGTTTTCCTGGTTCAGAAAAAACAGTGGATATAAGGAAGACATATTTGATGAAGCTAATGCAATGACAACATCATGCTTATGTAAGTAGGTATTCAATATTGATTAAATCGAAATAGAAAATTTCTCAGAAATAGAAGAAAGTTGTATATAAAAGCATTGCAAAGAATATGTGCCAAATCTACCCGCATATCAATGAGAACCATGTTTTGATATCTCGTTCGTTGTTTGTGTGATGTTTTGCAACATATTTCTCTCGACTATCACTATTGATGTCCAATTTTGTTGTCCAACATTGATATCGATATGAATTTGTATGTTTGAGCCATCATAGAGGTGGAAGTCATGCGTGTCAATTTTGCAAACAAACAATATGTCAATTTCATCAATTAAACTTGTGAATATATTGAATACCCTTGTGTTGCCTGTGGTTACAAAACATATCGGAGGGACGAAGAATGCTTCAGCCCCTGGAAAAAATGTACGTAATTTTTATCACAAGCAACAATGATTTGAAGAAGATGAATATGAGAATTCAATTTTGGAAATAGTGTTGTACTTGTAAATCTGTGTATATGTGAAGTAATGGATAAGAGAAAAAAATATGTCGGTGAGAGTATCGGAATCGATTTTCGAGACATAATTTGTTTCAAAATTTTGGCTGCATAATAGTCATCCTTTGTAAGGCAAATAAATTTATTTACCTTTCATTCAACAAACAGGCTGTTTAAATATCACCTCTGTTGGTGTTTGGCAATCAAACTGAGGATTTTTTTGGCAACATAGAATGAGCTCTATGTTTAAATCTCTAACTATCAAATTTGTTAAAATAAAGGTTGCAGGTATAGTTATCTAAGTTCACATTGTGTAGTCATCTTAGGCTCCAAAAATGTTATGAAAAACAGCACAATCTTACTCTAATATGAATACAATAGGTGTGTGATCAACTAAATTTGGAAATGTGATGATTAAATCAAAATACAAAACAGTAAATAGAATGATTATGCCTCAATGTAGAAGCAATTTTAGAGCTAAAACTGTGAATACAAATGAATAACTATAAGGTGGTTTTGGTAAGGTAGGGTGTGAGATACAACATTAAAAGTCATTGTTAATAAGCCATACAGCTGGTAAGAACTCTGGGTTGCATTGAGAAATCATTAACAAACAAATCCAAAGAAAATGTGTACACTAAAGTTGTATATCTATCTATATATTTATAATGGATTCTGCAAAAGTGTGAGTTGTGAACTCTAAACAAAAAAAAAAAAAAGATAAGAAGCACGTACTTAAGATTGTGAATAACCAAAAACCAAGGATGTGAAAAACGAACTTTAATGATTTATGCTGTTCTTCTGCCTAAGAAAAATATGCACACGCAATGAATGGCCAGGAATGAGAACGTGTGTGTGTGTGTGTGTGTGTGTGTGTGTGTAATCCATAGGTATTTGTAATCTCCTAAAGCTGTGAAAATTTGTCGTAGTGACTGTGATAAGATGGTAGAGGATTTCATTTTCAGAGTATGTGCTGTAGCTCTTCGCAAAAATAAATTGAAATCACAGGCTTTGCGGTATGAAGAATAGCAGGAAAATGAAGAAATATGATTTAAAAATATGTGTTTTTGGTTAGTACAAAGATGAATAGGTAGAAAAGACTGAGATTAGGTGGGGGAAAAAAAAGCTAACAGTAGCCAATTTCTTAGATCGATGATGATATCTTGCATATGTGTATTTGTATTTAAATGTACGCTAGATAGAGATATGGTGATGCGATACGAAATTGTGATTGTGAGGATCGACCGTAGATGATTTTGCTGATGACTAATACAAACAAGGTCATTGAGGTAGTGGCTACCTCTGGTGTATTGTAGAAGATGAGCCCATCTTGTAATTACCCAAATGTTGTAAGCCCAAGAAAGCCTAACCAGAAGATTACAACATCATATGAAAGACCCAAATGTTTTTTGGGTTTAAGAAATGTACAGTTTTATTTTTGAATTTTAAAAAATGCAAACACAATTCCTTGGGTGGGACGGTCCAATATGATAGTTTAAATTGTTTGTTAATAAAATATAAATATTCAAGTAACATCTATTAAGACTGCGATATAATATAAACAATAAAACATGTTGTTAATATGTATGATTAAGATGCAAAATTCTATGCAATTTTATGGTTATGTATTTGTTTTATGTTAACAAAAAATGTGATTTACAAGTACTGATTAATTGAATAATTTTTTCTTTAGTTAATGAAGTATAAATTAAATATTGTCGGATTTGTCATTGATATGTATATAACTAACTTTAATATGTGAATATGACTTGTTGTAATAAAAGACAATAAGAAATATTTTTATGGTATCTGTAACCCGAAGAAGGAGCTGAATTCAAAAGATATATATAGTTGTATAGTTAGACTGTTTATAGGAAGCAAAATCGATGAGTACAACATGGAGAAGGTATAATAACTTTGGCGATTGTGATTATTGTAATATAATGGACAATTTGATTTGATTTTAATGCAACTTGTTGGTAATAGAATGTGAATCAGCAAAAATGTGGGTGATTTGTATTGTAATTTGATGAATTTAATTAGTTTGAGAATTATTTGTATGTGTCCGGATTTGTTTTACACTCTCTAATGAAAGAAATGAACTCGTTAGTTTCTTATGGGAGTACGAGAAACATTAATAGAATGATGAGGAAGGAGTATTAGTATAGTGCTTTCATACGGAGATTCTTTGCATGCCGGATAATTAATCATTGGCAAATGACCGTATTTAATATGCGAGTTCCAAAGTGTTGAACAACCGACTTTCATGTTAAACATCTATCAAAGCTAAAAAGGCTGTGTCTAAAATATTAGTCCATATTATAATTTTGGATATCATACATGAATCAAGGGTAGAAAATGTTCGTGTAAAATATTTATTCATATGTTTAATTTGTCACCCAAAAAAGTACTTCAAATATAGATAAATTGTTTCACAAACGATCCGCGAATTCATAGTAAGATATTGTAGATCTTGTTTACAGAGATACAAATTCTAATATAACGCCATCACATGGTACATTTTTCAAAAGCAATACAATATTTATGATACCACATAGATCCAAAATATGACAGCATCATTGTGATCAGCGTTCCCTATAAAACGGACGAATGTTTATGATTAAATTTGATCTTCTGCATTGGTGGAATCGTTTAATATGGTAGAGAAACTATCATCTTCAGTAGAATTGGTAGCAACATCCAAATCTCTATTTTGTGTTAAGCAGTCACGGATATTATCGATGGCATTAACGTCATAGTCTTCATCTTCACTGCTGCCAGTATCTTTGAGTGAGAAGAGTGTTCATTTCACTGGTGTAACAATTCTCTTTTTTTTTTGTTTCTCCATGACAAGCAGTCTTTACGAGATACAAAGCTGCTTTTTGAAGTGTTCTTTTAACACGTAGGTATATCTAATTCGGTTATTGAATCAAGCATGAAAACAGCATCATACTTCACCTGAACTCCACCGGTCTCTCTTTTAGTTGCTCTAATGTATACGAAGTAGTCTTCATCAATTGAAGAACGTATAGCCTATGAAATGCTTTTGTCATCCTATTGCAAATTGTTATTAATAAAGTAAACATTTAGTAAAACAACGGGTCAATGTTTGATGTAGAGATTAGAAATAGGATAAAGATTATTTTGTTTACCGGAGTGGTAAGATCCATGAGCGTAGCTGCTGGACATTGCAAGAAAGACTCAGCTGTCTCTCCGATCATAGTTTCTTCAATAGATCCAATACAATCTCTAACTTGTACATAAGCTTTGGCACTGAGTTTTATTGTATAAAACATATGTGGTTAGAGAGGATCAAAATGGTGACTCAAAATTTAGCACAACTGTACAACTAAAGATGTCATGTTATTTTTTCATCAAGTCAACAACAATTTATATTTACTTATACAATGGCTTTCCTTTGGCTCTGTCATATTTGCAGTAAAGACATTGATATACTTCATCGAAATCAACATGTGATGATTTGTTACATATGATACATCACATGTACCAGTATGGCTGCTGCAGAATTTCTATTTTCAATCGCCCCTTCACCTAGAAAAAATGTTGATCTTCTTGCTAAGGAAATATTATGTTGACAGTAATTGCAATGAATCTATGATGAAAGAAGATATAATTGAAGAGAGAATATGAAGAAATTTTTAATTATATACCTCAGATATTAAGCTTGGAATGTCCTTGATTTGAGTAAGTTGATGCTTTGCCGGAGGCCGCATTTTTATCAACATTGATGGAGTCAGATAACTTTTTTTAGCCACTATGTCGTTTATTCTTTCTACATTGTAAATATGAATACAAACATATATCCACAGCAAGTAAAACGAAGAAGGTGTTACCATATTCTTAAGTTATGAACTTCTTGAAAAGAAGGATTGATGAGGATAGAGCTATTAGACTTTGTTGATACCGCCATTCCTGAAATGATGGATGTTTTGTGCGTTGTTAATAGGTGAGCCAAATCTGATGTCACCGATTTAAGATTGAAGACATTACCATTGAAAGATGAAACACGAATTTTTTTCCGAGGATGACCGGTATTTCATTGATTATCTTGAAAATTTAATTCACTCGTTGTCGACAAATTTATCCCACATTCTCAACATCACAGTTTCGAAACTATGAACATATAAATAAATATAAAATTAATAAATTTAGTGGAATAAATAGGAGGGAAGAATGAATAGGGAAAGAATAAATAAGAAGAGACCGTTCGTTGATAAAGATCACTTCCTTAATGTAAGATTCATTTCCACTTTTAGTTTGGACTACTTTCTTTGGCAACATGTCTATTGCTAGTCCAACAACACCCTCAACATTGAAATAGAAGAACTACAATAGGTTTAGACAGAGTCGTTAGCTTCAACTTTAGGAAAGACGAACTGCAAGTATGATATAAGTGTTATCGCTTTAGTGCATAATACAAATCTCATCTTTGATGTCCATATGTTTTGAAGCTGTCAAAAGAGACTAAGTCATAAGTTGAAAAATTAAAGCATCATGTTTTTCATCTAGCTCTTCTATTCTTGTTCTTCCATTAATCATCCATTTGTACAAGACCGACACTTGGTCTATACTTTGGGTCGGTGTGCCTAACTGTTGCATTAGATATGAGATATGTCCTCGACAAAATTAGTGTGTTCTAAAATCAGCTGAAATGTCGTTGTTGTAGACTGTGGCATGGACTTTGTTCTCCCATTTGCAACAATAAGAGGGACATATAATATAAATAAGGGATTTACAATTGAATTTCGAGAATCACGGGGGCTAATAATACACACTACTTATAGTATGACTAACTACAGGTAAATCGAGAGATGAATTCGATGTCTTGTATGAAAACATTAAATGCATACTATGTTATTTTAGTCAAATTTTCTTAAACTTAACGATGATAGACATGTGGATCAACAAGGACCATGTTCTAATATTTAACTTAGGACTATCTTTGCGCCGTTTAGCCATAGGTTTCTCAACCACAACAACTTTTTGGGTCATCCCAAGAAGTTTGGCGGGGACTGATATCAGGAATGAGCTTTATTTGAGATGTCATTGATGCTTTTGATAAATGGATAGAAAATTGTTGGATTCAGTTGTTTGCACAGTAGATAATATAAACCAAAACTAAGATTAATATTTGAAGGCATGTAGGATTACGAAAATGAAGAGGACTCTTATTCATATTTGTTGGAGAATACATGAATCAGAAAGAAATCAGCAAATTTTTAATTGGCTGAGTACAAATTATTATGGCTGAAAATGATAAAAGCTTTAATTGTTCGCACCACTAAAGAACTAAAAAGAGACAGAGAGACATGTGCATTGGAGATAATATTGGAGTTAAAGTTTTTTGAAAGAAAAAAGAGATACCTGAAGCTAAAGTGTGGATGCTTGTAAATGCGTGATCTTCTTCTTTTTCAAGAACCAATGTTACTCTATATAGAAACAATGTCTTACAATGTATATAGAGAGAGTTTCACGTAAGTTCTTGAAAAATTACAATGTATACAAGCAATCGTACTAAATATTAATGGGCATGAAATACTTTATGATCTGTCAAAATCTATTTAAAAATAGAGGATATATAGTGCACATGTGTGTATTTGTAGAGGCATGGGTAGTACCTACTCTATTGAAAGACTTCATAGAGACTGACATTTAACTTTTGTAGACATCATAATTTGAAGTCGCAAAGAAATGAAAACAAGATGCAGATGTATGTTGGTCTTTCCACAGCCAAAAAAAAAAATTTGAAGACTTGTCTGGGAAGCCAATGTCTTATATTACATTAAGAATAAACTGAATAGATTGAAGATAACACTCTAGAAACTGGTAATAATGTACAACATGTGCACAAAATAAGATTTGTAACAAATGCTCAAATACACACCAAAAATTTGGTATGTTTAATTTGGAATGATGAAAAATAAAGGAATAAAAAAAAGGTTATCATGACAGGTTGAAGTGATACATTATTTTTTCATTGAATTCATCACTCAAAAGTAGTGATATAGCACCCACAGTGGGCACCAATTATGGTGCCCACTGTCCACATGATATTACCACATTGGGTGTTTTTTAAAAAGTTCAAAAAGTTGTCAACAACTTTTTATATAGCACCCAATGTGGTAATGCCATTTGGACAGTGGGCACCATAATTAGTGTTCATTGTGGGTGCTATATCACTAGTCCATCACTCAAATACTATATATTAGGTATGAGATATATGTTACTGGTGAGAACTACCAAAATTCGTTGAGGAAGAAACAAAGCAAATACCAACCTAAATAAATAAATATTAGTCTGGAAAAGTATATTCAAGAGAAGGACAATTGGACTAAATGTAAGAAGTATTATTTATCTGAAAAATAGCTAAGAAATGAAAAATAAAAAAATAAAAACAAGTATTACATAATGCAATATAATAACTTGTCATTCTTACAATTCATTCCGATGATATACATGTACATGTGTGATGAGAATCTAGAACACAAGCAATCTGGTTATTTTTTTCTATACGTGATGTTTTTATTTTTTTGGCCTTCTCTTCGCTTTTTGTAAAACTATTTGAAGTTCAAAATCGAGTGAAGTTGAATTCCATAAGACCTTTAAAAAGTTGTTGATGCTGGGATTAATGAATATCTTAACAAGATTATCGTTTATCATTTTTTTCATAACAATTTGTAATATAGTTTATTATGAATGTGTCCAACAAATAATAATAATTATATCTCTGATTGTAATGGGCTCACAAACATTTACACTATGAAGAACACATTTAACTGGCATTCAATTATCTAAGAAGATCAAATTGATTTTGATATGATCAAATAAAGACAAGAAGAAAAATCATACCATGGGTCAAGAACATTGGATCTTGTAGGACTCCACAGGCTGAATTCATTATTTATCAACGCTGATCTCCTGAAGCATTGCTCATCTGTAGATCCCAAAATTCCAACAACCCTTATGTCTGATCGAGACTGACATGTACAATCTATACATTTCTGTAATGAGAATCAATAGATTACATATCATCATGTCAATCTTGAAGAGATGATTTCATTTAATATGCCTAGTTTACGAATGACCCAAGAAATAATCTAAGAGACATATCATTGCCCCCAAAGAATTAAAAACATTAAGGTGCTTTTACTGCAACTGTATATAGAACAAGAACTCGAAAGATTACAATACCAGTATTCTCAATATGATAAAAAGACATATGCATGTTTCAGTGAAATAAGAGAAGATATTGGCAAAGAGAGAATGGCACAAGCTTATTAATAATCCTCTTTTGTGTATCTTTGAAGAATGGAGAATAAAAGAAAAACTTATGTTGTGTCAATTTGAAATGGTAATAGCTTTTGGTTTGGGGTCCCCATTTGCCCCACATTTCCACCAAGTATGCTAAAAGCAGGGACCTTTACTTTAATAGAAATGAAAGACTTACATGGCATTTCCAAACATTGAGCAGAGCATCATCTGCCGAGACTCTAAATATTGCTTTGTTTTTTTTTTAAATTGCACTTTAAATAAATGGATAGCTATTTAACCAAATCGATTTGGAGCAAATCACTTGAAATGATCCAAATTACGATTATGCTCCAAAGAGAAGCGAATATAATACTTGATGCTGATGTTTAGGCGGGCATTCTATACATGGCTTTAGCAAAAATACTTAGCCCCAGCATGACCAAGACAATTATTTACAGATTACAATTGCGCTTATTGTCTAATAACTATACATGCTCACTCTGCAGGAAGTTTTGTTCAAAAATCACTTGTTATCTACTATCTTGGTGTGAGCGCTAATTTGTAATCTCTTTTAAGTGACAATGGCATGTTCCAAACAAATGAGGAATATATTATAAGATATGAGCTATCTTAGTTTTCCTAACAAATTTAAAAAATTCAGTGAAACACTTCAAGTCTTTCCCGGCCATGTGCACTGATGACTAATATTTCTTTGATTAATCATGTGCGATATTTTGTCATGTAGTGAACACAAAAGGCAAATGCAAATCAATGGGCAAACTACAGTTTTACCTTGACACTCAATACCCCTTTTTTATTCTATGTTTTTGATACAATGATTGTAACTGATAAATAACTTATGATGCTTTTGAGTAGTTCCCTAATTTTCATCCAATTCTATTTCACTCACCTTGTGTGAAGACACAAGATGGGTGATGTGGTATATTCTAAATTATGAGATAATTGTTTTAGCTGAGATTTGAAAGTAAAAGGTTTACATTTAAAGGCAAGAGTATAGCTTCATTTATGAGGCCTTCATAATCTTTTGTTCCTCTACAACCAATTCTAGCTTTTAAATATTCCATACTGCAAGAAAAGAAAAACAAATGCAACCAACAAAGCCTTGAATCACAAAGTAACAAGAACTTATTTTGAAGCCTAATTATATACTAACCCTTAGCCCCTATCTATTAATCTTTGTCTCTATCAAGCGTTATACTTAAGTTTTAATCCCCAGCACTATAAGGTTTTCATGCACGAAGTGCTTTGATTTATGTACATGATTTCTGCTCTAGGTATCAATCTAAAATTTGTCATATAAGCTATAAATTTTACGCCTACGACTTGGACTGTTAAGTATCATTTTCTAGTGTAATTTATTTTTTGTTTCTTATCTCTAGTACTAATTTTCTGGTCGGCTATCAACCCTCTTCTTGTGTGTTCTACAATATGATATTTCAAACACAACAATAGTTGAAACAGGAAGAAAAACAATATCAATTATCAACAGTTTAAAGTCTAGTGTTAGTGAAAATAGAGTAAGCATCCCATTTATAGAGTTCAGAGAAGTAGGATCATGAAGATGGAAGCACTGATACAGATTCCAGAGCGAAGAAAGAAGTTACATATATAAAAGATGTTAAATCTCATCTTCAAGTTTCTTGTGGCAAAGAAATAAGTGTAACTAAACTTTCTCCTACAATGGTGGGAAGGTTATTGTCCAACTTTCTTTTAGGAAAAATCATTTAGATGCTCCAAATATCTACTCATAAAAAGAAAGAAAGAAGTCACAAATGAAATATAAGAACACTGGCAATGTCCAAATATAAAAAAATGTACTTACTTTTTCTAAAGGTAAGAAAAAAGACGAAGCACTGGATGTCTTGCTACCAGCATTAAAGGCAAATGCTCTGCGTCGACAGTGAATTAGAGAAGAGCCGCTTGTAATGTATTTATACGAAAATCCTCTGCTTCTTACTTATTTTTTTTAGTCATGTGAATCATGTATACATACTGTACTCTAAACATTAATTACCAAAAATTACAGAGACGAGTCAAAAGATGGAAAAAAAGTAAAAAAAAAAAAAAATCTCATCCAATTAAAGCTCTTAGTTAGAAGACATGGAACCATTATCAAAATATGGGAAATCTAAACACAATCGAAGTGATGATTTAAACATCCGGTTTCACCATTTCGTCATTGCTGAAAAATTGAGAAATTGATATTAATTTCATTTCAGACTCGAACAAAAAGGAGAATCATAGAACGAGATCTCATATTATATTTTTTGTGCAGACGAAAAGATTTCAGATCCTTTTTTTTGTGTCATCACTAAAACAAAACAGAGAATAGAAAGGAAAGATCAAAAAAAGTTTGTATGCTCAGGTGTGGTGGGTGTCAAGGTTTGAAGAAGAACCCCGGATGCCACTTCCACGATTGAGAGAGAAAATGAGTGGTCTGCGGTGTTGCAAAAGAATAGGGAAAAACAAAGCGAAGGAAAGAGAAGAGAGAAATAAAGAGAGAAAAAAGTTGCAAACGTTAGACGTGCAAAAAAAAGTAGTCCAACAATGTCATATTTAGCTTTGGATTAGAAAATATACAAAATGAACGATACGACGTTGTATTCGTCATGGAGGGACCCAAACTTAGGAAAAGTGACTCCCAACATGATTCTTATAATATAGTTTAGATTAGATTTAGATTTAGATTAGATATTTGTCACATCCATTACTTCAAATTTATTGTCAAAACGATCGTAACTCTTAAATCGACAATGTAAGGATAATTACTATGTACACCTAAAATAATCGCTCGAGTTCTTACATAGTGGAAATTTTGTGGGAACACTATGAACTCTACCATTTGCACATCTCGTAATTTAAAATTTGTGATTATGTACGATTTTTCGATTGCTTGTAATTCTTCATAACCGAAAGAGCTTCTTTTTACGCAAAAATATGGTACACGATGTATTAAAAAATCGTCTATAGCAAATAAGGAATGAATGTCTAAAATTGTATCAAATGAGAAGCTTATAGATAGAGTTTTACAAGAATAACTACATTTATTAAAAATAAAAGGAAGATAGTGACATACACTTGTTTGTGGGAAAAAAAAGACCGAAAATGTGGGGACAAAAAAAGAAGAAGATATATATCACAAGACACTATTAGAATAAAAAGAGACCAACCACACTCTAGAATTCAGTAAACTACAAATCTTAAACACAGACAATTGAAATGATACAGTGCAGTATCTATATCGAGGACGAACACCCAAAAAACCAAGACAGCGAATAGAATAAAATATGTTCCAAATATGAATTTGAGAATCCAAATAATTAAGATGGGTTAACCAAAGTCAATAGTTCCTCATAAACAACATTTTTAGTGCATCGGTCATGAGATTCACCACTTAAAGTGGGTTTAATAAAAATCTTTATAGATTGGCTCATTTGTAATCTAGATAGAGAAACATATAATTGTCCATGTGAAGAAACTGGCTCTGGAAGATATAATCCAATAAAATTTAAAGCCTGTCCTTGGGACTTCTTTATTGTCATAGCAAAACATGAACGAATGGGAAACTGTGTCCTTTTGAACAACAATGGATTTTGATCGCTCGACATTGGAATGAAAGGAATTCTTGGTAGGAATACCCTTTTTCCACTTGTACTCTCCAACGGCAATTTCACGCCGTCAATTACATTTCTTTCAAATGATCGGCATATAAGTCTAGCTCCATTGCAAAGACCTTCGGAAGGATTAATGTTTTAGGAGTAAAATAACAGGAAATTTTAGTTTCAATCTAAGTTCATGCGGTGGAATTTTATTTGGAGTTAAAGTAATTAAGAAATCTTCTTGCAAAGTATTTTCGGTGTCATATATTGCCTGATCAAAACTGTAATCAGTAAAACTTTGACCAGGAAATTCTTCTAGTAGTATATTATTTATTTGATCAACACATTCATTTTTGGGAGTTAGAATGACGCGATTAATCATAAATTCGAGATTGTCCACATAATTATCTAAGTCTGGAAATACAATACGAATTAAAACTTTAAGAGACAATATTTCGTCTTCAAAAGGTATTTTTATCTGTGGCAATAATATAATCATATCACGACAATGCTTCTTCTCGCCCGTCACCAACCAATGCAACAATAATTTTGAAAACGAATGATCTAATATGGCTCTCATATTTTGAATTAAATGTATTTTTTCTAAATTGAGGCCAAAGATAAGAATAAGGTAAACTTGCATGCATTATATCTTCTCGTTTGCCCTTTTGAACAACGGTGTAGAATTTGTCGAAATCTCCTCCAAAAACTACAACTTTTCCACCAAATGGTGTACTACGATCGTTTATATCTTGTAGCATTCTATCTAATGCTTCAACCGCATAACAATTAAACATCGGAGCTTCATCCCATATAATTAAGTTAGAAATTCTAAACAAATCAGCTAGAGCAAATTGTTTACTTACGTAAACATGCGGTGTTGCGGTCTATAGTAAGTGGAATTTTAAATGTTGAATGAGCCGTATGACCACACGGTAAAAGCACAAAGAAACAACTCCAGATGATGTTGTTGCTAAAGCAATGATATTTTTTGATCTCAAAGCCGCAAGCAAAGCTCAGTACAGATATGTTTTCCCAGTTCCACCTGGACCATCAAGAAAAAGTACGCCACCAACATTACTAAAAATTTTCTCTATTATTGTGTCATAGGCAAATTGTTGTTCTTCGTTAAGTGTAGATGTAGAAGCTAAATATGTTTCTAAAAATGGAATTTGTAATTGTTCACCTATGAAATGTGCCGATCTCTGGTCTTCTCTTAAATTTACTTCATATGGTACTAAGTTGTACTCATTGATGTTTTTCCCAATTAGCTCCAACAATGTATTAATAGTATCAGTAATGCCTTTAACTCGCTTCTAAGGAGGACACATTACATCAGATATATAATCTTCATAAAGATAACATTTAAATTTATTCCATAGATTCATTGGATCGGTTGGAGCACAGTATACCAAAATAGTAGCAAATAAACATCTCAATGAGCTAGGCATTTGATACGACGAGACTTCTTGCAAACAAATTTCACAACTATTATCTTCACTTAACAAACCGCAGAGAGAAGTGCAACCTCACTAAATAAAGAAACCGAAACTCCATTCACAAGCTTGAGACTTTCGAAAGAGGTCGATCCTTTAATGTGATTTAACGAACTCTCAAATAAAATCATTCACCTTCTGATGGATTGCGCCCACTATCCTTCCAATAACATGACCTTTTTTTCTATGAGTCCAACATTTTTCCTTGCTATCCCAAACAAAGTACTGAGGAAACTCTCTATACAAAAGTGTTTTTGCAATTTCATCCGTAACATTCATACTAAAGTATTCAATTAACATGGTCTTTTATACATGATCTCCACTAATAATTCTTTGTAGATCGTCAAATTTTCGGTATGTAACTAATTGACTATTTGGCAAATACAGTTGTAGTGAAATAACCGATGGACACACTTCAAACAAAGTGAATCCAAAAATTCTCCACACAGCCTCCGGTGGAGAAATCCATCTAGCTGATTGGAAATTTTTAATTTCATTAATAACTTCAACATCTTTATCAGTATCCACAGAGAAAGTTACCCGATCATGTCCTTTGTAAACATATTTATATAAGTATTTTACAACCTTAACGGTCGAACAAATTTCTACATTAATGTAGCAATCGAATTTTGCAATTAAATACGAATTATACGGTACAACCCATCTATTATCTAACAATTGGCCTCTAATCTTAACTCTTTTGTTATCATTGCGATGTCTATATCTCGAGTATGCATCATCGCCATAAGAAGTCTCCAATATATATTCTTTTGGGTATTTGCTCCTACATATTCCATTTGGTTGCATACAAACATTATTAGGATTCAATGTGCCGCACGAACCATGCATCATATGTTTTAAAACAGTCGAATGTAATGAGGATTTTCATCTTTAACAAGAATCTCATCACACACAAAATTATCAATTAAATCAATGGAAACTTCTTTCTATCACGCCGTAATATTAATAAAATGAGCATCGGAAGTCCTCTTTTCTAAAATTCTATCTCTCTCTCTCTCTCTCACACACACACACACACACACACACACACACACACACACACACACACACATATATATATATATATATATATATATATATATATATATATATATATATGACAATAGAACCAAAAATTTCTTTTAAAACAAATCATTTTTTAGTTCTTCCGATTTTGCTCTAAAAATTTGAGAAACTAAGTCAGGTCGATTTTGTGTCTCATCATTATATCTTAACTCTTCCTTAATTTCGGGACAATTTGGATTACAAGTAATAGTAAAAATATATCAGGTTTACCAAATTTTTGAACCAACGCCATCGTATCTATATATCTTTTTTGCATATCCCTTGGACCACCAATAAAAGAAGAAGGCAAAACAATTCGTCAACCAATCTGATCACCCCTACTTACACCTACCTGTATACTATCAATATTTCTTAATAAAGCTCAGACGTATTTCATTACGATTATTTCTAAAATAATCTAATCTAGAAGTCTCTACTTTAACATACATATCAACTACATCTTCTTTGTAAAAGATGACCGTAACAACAAAATAGACTTACCAAAGACACCTGTATCGTCAAATTTGTAACAATAATATGCCTGGCAAGAAACTTCCAATCTATTCTTCTTCTTCTTCATAACTAAAAAAACATAACAATAGGTACATTAAAAAGACACCACATAATAAAAAAAATATACAAAGTAAAGAAATCCTGTCAGATGCTTTTCAATTAGTTCTTCAACAGAACAAATATGGTGGATATTAAATGAACCATCACTAACAACAGTATTTTCAATTTGTTGACCATTTGATTATTCAATGCCTTCGTGCCAACCTGTTTCTCCACTTGTAAATAATAAAGGATATTGAAGAAAATTATAACACCCAAAATAATAGTGTACTTTATGCATGGTACCTGAATGACAGTGAACCAATATATCATGCATTCTAATATTTGCAGACATATCTTCTTCAACCCAAATCGCGCTACTTGTGAAGGCGGGGAGCATTATATACTCGTTGATCGTTCCATGAATTGATCTTATTCTCAGTGTATGTGTTTCTAAATGAAGAATATGCTTAGACTCCTAAAAAACCTTGAGTAAGGATTAACTTCTAAAATATCAATCAAATTTTGTAAAATCTCTCCAGATAGTCTATCTGAAATATTTAGTCGATTGTTTAATTCATTTTCATTCTCATAAAAATACAGCTGCAGATAAGAAGGACGACTATCGATAGGCAAGATTTCGTTGATATAATGAGAAATTTGTCCCTGCACTTTAAAAATATAAATACCGTTATTTCTTTTACACAAATTATGATCATATTTCACACCAAACGACGTGAATGCAAAATTACTATTGTAAGTTCTAACATATGTTTTAAATTCCTCAGATTGTTTTGACATTGACGTAAACAATTCATATAACTCATCGGGAACATCAACACTATGCAGTTTGATTTTTCCATACGAACAACAAAATCATATACTCTCTTTATGAAATTGTTTAGCCCCACAGTAAGTACAAATCGTTGGCAATCTTAATATAAACGATGAAGTATAGATGGTCTCAAGAATCGAACCATTGTCCGATAAACGATTTTCTATGGAGCTTATCGAACCAGTGCACATGTGTAAAAAAAATGCAAGAATTTCCCATGCATTCTGGAGTATGGAATACAACTTCAGATGTAGCATATCGTTCATTTTCTGCTGTGAAATCATCAACAACAAAGTGTTCGCCTAATGCATATTTTTTATAAATAGTTACAAAAAAAAACTTCCATACATACGAAACATCGCATTGTTCAACGCAAGAATGACTGAACTACCAAATTGACTGACACATGCAAACATCAACACTTGGAAAATGAAAATACTCCCCATACTTGCATTTTCAACAATCTCTTCTACACCATTAATTGGCTCATCGAAAACATCTATTCCCCTATCCGTAGCTCCTTCTCCAATATGTACCAATATCGTATAATCAGAGGCTGACACATCCATATTACTAAATCAATAAAAAACAACGAACCAAAAAACCATGAAATAAGCCTTCATACAATCGCTAACAAACAAATAAGATCACTCGCGTGTCATGTGAAATTGCATAGTATGTAATAATCTAAAACATAAAGAAGAAGATTTATCCACATTATTTTCCACTGCACTAAATTTTGTAACACACACAATGACCCATATACTGTCAAAACTCGTACTTGCCAACCCTGTGAAACGCCTAGACTTCTTTTTTACATTGGTAGGATTTCTCCGTTGACGACCAAAACCTGTCGACGTAGTTCCTTTTTTCTTGCATTTAATTCCCTGCGCCGTCATTCCGTGAAGCCCTTTTGTCATCCATTAACAAACGACTATTGGCATCACTATGTGGTGATTGTATAATTTGTTCACATCGAGGCTCAGCATATAGGTCATGACAACGCCTATTGTGTAGTTCTTTTGTTCTTGAATCAAGTACACGACGACCATCCTAGTCCATTGGCATGAGGTATTTCTCTATAAATAAAGAACACAACAAAATTAGCTCGATCAAAAACACGTTGGGTGTTAACCTTGTTTATGAAAAAATATTAACAGTTGAAAAAACATGAAAACCAATACGTCACATAATTCCACGACAATCTAATGAACTAACGATCATTAATACACAAATACAAAGTCTATAGTACAAAAATAAAACAGCCATATTTTCCTTATGAAAGATTAAATTACAACAATACGAATGGATTAAATATCAAGTACCATATTTTCGAAAACAGGGCAAACTTCCACCCAATAAATAAACACCAAGGCAAAATTTGCAGATCAAAGAAGGAACTACCCATAAATATGATATATCATAACTTTAATCATAAATATAAAACATTTTCTAACATTAAAAAAATCATAACTGACCACGATGAAGTATCTACAATGTACAGATAAACAACAGTGTAAATCTCCAAACAAAAAGTAAAGAAGATAATAAAAATCCCATGCACTATGTGTCCAATTTTCTAAGTGTACTAGTAAGCACTACAACAAATGTGGCATTACAAACAACCTTTATAGAAGTCGCCCTTTCATGTAAATCAAATTATGTTTACGAGCTTGTACTTTTGAACCCACTTACAAAGATTATAATTACAAGATTATTATGCAATTCAATATTCCCCAGCAAAACCCAAAAGTTCTCCAAAAAAAAAAATGGGTTTGGTGGGGGGGAGGGGGAAGAAAAAGATTATCACTCAACCATATCTAACCTCTTTTATACCCCAACTTTTAGTAGCACATAAAAAACCCCCAAAATTGACATGCACATCCAAATCCTCATGGTTGATACAAAATCAATTTAGAAGTTTTCCTACATCTTAGATATACAAGTCACTACATTCACCTGTCAATAATCTAGTAATTACACATAAACAACTATGGCGCAGAAAAAAAATGATATACCAGAAAATTACAATAAAACTTCAACAAAAAACAATATACCAGAAAATTAAAATAAAACTTGAATAGAAAACTATATACCGAAAATTACAATAAAATTTAAATAGAAACATAATCAAGGGAACATATTCGACATTCTAAACAACATAACATCAACAATCCGAACCTACATTGAATCATCACAATGACATTGTCAGAAAAAAGAAGAAATTCAAATTCTCCAAAATAATCAATTTCAATTGTATGAAATACATAAACATACCTGCGTCTTTGTAAATGCAAATAACAATCGGGACGGAAACAAAAGTACTCGCCTCCAAACAAAATCGCCAAATCTGCAGACAACGAAGACACCAACCACGACTATTATCAGATTTCCATACGGAAAACACTTGTAGCTAAAATTACAAGCACGCTGGTCGGAAGAAAAAGCAAAATGGAGAAACCTGCGGTTGAAATTAAAAGCACGCTCGTCAAAAAAAAGAGAAAAATGGGAGTTGAAAGGCTAAATCCAGGAGACACGCTAGGCAGAAATCTGGGAAACACGCTGGCCGGAAGAAAAGAGAAAAATGGGAGTTGAATGATTGAATCCAGGGAACACACCGGTTGGAGAAAAGAAGAAGAGGAAAACAGGACCTAAAGGTCTGTATCAGGCGTGGGCTAGGAGATTTCACCTCGGAGAGAGAAAGAAAGGAGAAGAAGAATACGCGAACAACAAGTTCTAAAAGAAAATAAAGTGGGCTAAAAGTCCGGACGGGCGTGGGTTAGGAGATTTCACCTCGGGACTCGAGAAGAAAAGAGAAGAACAATAGCGTACAAAAAATCAGAAAAGAAAATGAAGACGGTGTCGTTTTGGAGGCTCATTTCTTATGAACAATGATCTCTAGATTGGCTCTTTTAATATAGTTAGGAAATAGTAAAAGCATGCTAGTCTTATTGCTTTGAGATATAAGCATGTTTGACTTAAATTAAAAAGTTTACTTATAAGTAAATTTAAAATAAATAATTTACTTGTCACACCAAATATAGTTTGGATTGAAATTTGAATTAAACTAAATTGTAATTAAATCTAAACAATTTTATGTTGGAGCATGGGGTTCTTGAACTAATATTTCAAAAAAGTCAATTTAAGATGATGACTTGGTCTTAGGCCATTTTTATATTGATATTATTTAAATAATGTATTGGGGTTATTCACAAAATGAGTGATTATTGTTAAATAACAAAAAAAATTGCGAGCTAGCCGAGCAGGGCCATATAGGCCCAGTTTTGTTTGGGCCCGGGCTAACCCAATCCAAAATTCGAGTTATACGCGGGTCGGACCAGTTTTGTCACCTCTAAAAATAGTGTTAATTCCAGTTCAATTAAGACCAAAATACCCTCATATCTCAAACAAATTTCCAAAATACAGTTAAGAAAATCAACTTTCATTTATCCTTGCCAAAATCTACAAGGATTAATTTCACTGATGGTCACTGAAGTTTTATTGAAATTATAAAACCGTCAGTGAAGTTACAAAGTTTCAGCGGTGGTCACTGAAGTTTACTAAAGCTTGTACTAAAGGTCACTCTGTGAAATTCCCAACTTAAGTTGATGATGTGTCGCTGGTAAATGTCCAAGTGGCACACAATTGGATGACACGTGTCAAACATTATTGCCATGTAGACTTTTTCCACAAATTATAATAGATTTGGACCTCAATAAATACTTCTAAAATATAAGGACATATAGAAAATACTTCACAATAAAATCGTATTTACATTTCCATTTCCATCCCATTTCACCAGTTCTTCATTTCATTCCCAAAGAATGATTAAAACCTTAATTTCTCCCCCATTTGGTAGAATTCACAATTAATCCTCACCAAATGAAATTGCAATCTATTTTAAAGACATTTCCATCTCTTGCTAGTCGGTTTGCGCGCTTTGTTGAGATTTTCAGGTTTATTATTTACTTATTCTGGCTGACATTGAAATGGAAAATGAATTCGATGTGGATTGTAGATGCTATTATGGGGTCCATTGTGTATTGAAGACATCATGGATCGATGAAAATCCGGGTCGGAGATTCTTGGGATGTCTCAATTATCGGGTATGCCAGTGGTTCTAATATTCCATGTTTCGACGTGGATTGTAGATTTTTGGGATAGATGAATATCCAAGGTGTTTTTAACATTCTTCGTTTCTAATGTTTTGCAGGATGGTGGCGGGTGCAATTACTTTGATTAGAAGGAACGAGTCATCCCAAGTGAGGCTACATAGAATAGAGAACAAATGGGAGTTTGTTGAGGAAGAAATACAGATGCTTCGTGCGACGTCGATAGGCAAGTGGAACGCCAGAGCATGAAGAGAACTTTCACGACTCTAGAGCAAAAATACAAGTTAAGTAGTGTATGTGTTGATTGCGGTAGTGTGTTATAGTGTTGGGAGATCAATTGTTAGCTAGGAGTTAAAATGTTGGTCGCCAAGAGACTCATTTAGCTTTCATTGGAGAAGTAATTAATATGGCATCTTGGCATTAAGCATTGTATCCGACCAATGTTTGTATATTTGTCCTAATCCAAATCCATCTCCATGTTGGTTTTCATCCATCCAATTGAGAAAGTAAAATTGATGAAACTTAAAGTAGAGTTCTTATCAAATGAATTAGCAAAATAGTTGACGGTATTAAATCATTTGAGTGGCAAAATGCATATAACATATTTCTTATCAAATTAAATACCTCATGAGTTTTGGAGCTTGAATGAATTCTTTATTATGCCCCAATTGTCCACAAAGAGTGCATTTCATTTTCTTGCTTCCATCACCTCTTCGATCCGTTTCTTGGTCTTGGTTTTGGCAATAGAAGCTTCATCTATACCTATACGCGCTTCATCTATTTTCTACCCTTTTGGTAAACCAATTTGGAGGTTCGATGGTTCACATCCACCTGGAGGCCACATCTTTTTCCATTTATCGGGTAAATGGGGTTCTCGTAAGCTCTCAAGACGTTGTAACTTTGTAGCACTCGCTCACGATTGCAAAGGATCCTTGCCCCACGAATGCTCGCTATTGCGTGTGGACAAGGAACACCACTCAATTCCCACTTCCTACATGCACATGTCCTTGATCCTATATCAACAACGAATTGACCATCGAATAAGGACCGAGATACTTGATATTGCATATCCCCATTATATAGTGATCTCCAAGAAAATGATTCTTTTGTATTGGCTTCTAACTCTTAAGAATTTTGGGCGATATCACCAACAACGTTTGCAACCAAATCTCACCATTTGTACATCCGAACCATTATTTTGTTTTGAATGCATTGGAGCAAATTTAAAATGTCTTTCCTCTATCTTCTTTTATGTAGTTGTTGAAACATTCACATAAGTTGTCTAGCAACATATCACATTTCAAATTGTCGAAAATGAGATTTCACCATTGCTCACGGTTTAGCACTTAACCACTCCCGTGCTACTTGATCTTCATTCTAATTTGTCCATCCAACACTTGAATTCAGCCAAATAGGTGGACTTAGCGACCTCCACAAAATATCCCAAGTTTTAAGATTTAAAATCCTTTCAAAAGAAATTAGTATACATATGCCTAACACAAAACCGATGTTCGACAAGAGGAAACAAATGTGATACAATATTTTCTAATCCTTCTCTATAGGACATAAATGTTAGGCCATATGTATTTTCAATGCTCAAATCTTCTCCTAGTAGTTTTAGAAACCAAGACCAACTATCATTGTTTTCGACTTCAACAACAAAGACATGGGCGATTGGGAATATACAATCGTTCCCATCAATACCCACGCACCGGTAACGCCCACCAAAATCCCCTTTCAAGAAGCACCCATCTATGCAAATTATGTGTCTACATCCCACCAAAATCCCTTCTTGCAAGCCTCAAAGCAAACATATATCCCCTTAAACACAAGCTCATCTAAAGTTAGGATTATAGTTGATCCCGGATTTGTTCTTCTAACTTCAAGAAGATACTGAACCTAAAAACCGAATTGCCCAACTAAAGACTCTCTAGCAACTCCTTAGAAATTCTCCGACCTCTCCATGCCTTTGTGTCACTAATTTCAACACCATAATCCTTCAAGAGTGTGGCTTTGAATAATTTGACGTCCCATTTTGGTGCAATACTAAAAGTCTCAATGTACCTATGTGCTAACCACCGCACACACATTTCTATTCTTCAAAGCTCTACAACATTTGTGGTTCCACTCAAAGATTTAATTTGCCATGCTAATTGTCCTCAAAAGAGAAGCCCACACTCGCCATGGACATTTATATTCTCTGCTGACGAGCTTCTACTCGATTTATCATTACGTGGAACCACTACCTCAAAGTCTTACTAATACTAATACTAAAGTTTTTAATCGTAGCCATGAGTTCTTCTTTCAATCGAACTTCAATTCTATCTCTAGCAGGATCTATCATGTTTTTCACCATTAAATTACGGATACCGTATCACTTCCTCTTCACTATCGAATTAACACTTGAAGCTCATCCGATGAATTATATTTTGAAGTGTCGAATCAGTCCTATCTATCGAATGAAATGAAGAACGGAATGAAATGGGATGAGGATGGTAATGGAAATGTAAATTTGATTTTATTGTGAAGTATTTTCATACATGTCCTTATATTTTAGAAGTATTTATCGAGATCCAAATCTATTATAATTTGTGGAAAAAAGTCTACATGGCAATAATGTTTGACACGTGTCATCCAATTGTGTGCCACTTGGACATTTACCAAATGACACATCATCAATTTAAGTTGAATTTCAAAAGAGTGACCTTTGCAAGCTTTTAGTAAACTTCAAAAATGTGCATGTTGAAATTTTGTAACTTCAATAATAATTTTATAATTTGAATGAAACTTCAGTGATCATTAGTAAAATTAACTCAAATCTACAATATTACTAATTTAAAAAAATATATAATTGTTTGACAAAAGTGTTAAACACTTTTTCTTTGTCCAACCGCCCACATGTATAGTGGGATTAGAGTATGTCATTTCTCATCCCTAAAACCCCTTCTTTTTTCTCTCCCCTAAAACAATTTCTTCTCTCTCTCTCTCTCCAAACGAGCGACTCTCTCCTCAAACCATCCACCATTGTCAACGGAATCAAGTCTACTCTGCGTTTGTATGGTGAGTGTAAATTAACGCTTTTTTGGGCTCGATACGATTTTACCCTTAAAATGCCTCGCCACATGGTGGCTCATGGGAACACAGGATCTCAAAATCTGATTGCTCTTTTGAGTTTTTAGATGGATCGAACCGAATTGAGTCCTAAGATCTCTATTTAAAAAGATTGAACCTTGTTAAGAGGTTCATAATGGAGAAATTTGAGATTTTACCTTTGTAGTTTTTCTTTCTTATAAGCATAGAAACTTTTGGTTTTCAATTCGTGGACTTTGTTACGGGAATTTCAATTCATTTCCCCGAATTATAAGGAATAATTTAGAAAAAATGACTGAATTTCGTTACCTTTTAAGTTTCGTGAAATTCATTTCTTATATTGATTATTTGAAGCCGTGCATAATATTTGTAGAGACAATAGTAGAAATTTGCCGAATAATTGCTTAGAAAAACTGAATCTATTTCTATATGGATACTTTTCTAGCAATATTTCATGTTTCCACCAAGTGTTCGAAGTCCGTATGCACAAACTAGACTATAGTGGTTGCCTCCTTGGAAGCCTTGGAACATAAAGATCTGTCACATGTAGGAATTATTCATTTATGGGTAGTGCATTTCTGCGTACTTCATAATTTTTAATGTTTTAACTTGTTTTTGCACAATTGGGTGGTAGATGGATTGGCAAGGGCAAAAGCTAGCAGAGCATCTGATGCAGCTGATGCTGGTGTCTTTTACCGTGGTGGCATTCGTGGGATACGCTTTGGGATCATTTCAGACAATGCTGCTTATATATGCAGCCGGTGTTGTCTTGACCTCTCTAATTACAATTCCCAATTGGCCTTCTTTAATCGCCGCCCTCTAAATTGGTTGGACCCAAGTGAGGCTGAGAAGCATCCCAAGCCGCAGGCTGTTAATTCTGGACTGAAGAAGAAGACTTCTAAGAAGTAGGTTAATTGGCTAATCTAACTTACTGTGTTACTTTATCAGAGTTTTTCCTGATCCGGGAATGTATTGGATACATTTTGTAGTGCCTTTTCGGTTAATGAACCATGTGTCAAAATGTTACTACAACTCTATACGGTTGCTAAAGGAAGTGTAGTGTTTACAATGCCTCAATTTTTATCTTTTTATCTTTCCTTTTTCTAGGTATAATCTTAAACATGATGTTCTTAGATATCTTGATGTGTTGACGTGATTGTGGTTATAATTACCTTTCCTTTTGTCTATTATGATTGGTTAGGTTTTCGGGCCAATGTTGAACTTGTTTTATTTAAATCTTGAATTTGTGGAAGATGACACTGCATGTATATGAATCGATAATTGTTCTGGAAATGCCTTGGCCTTTGCAGTTGATAGGTAGATCATTATCCTTAAAACTTACTAAAGAAAAGGTTGTACCAAAAAGTAGAAAGACTAGAACATAAACTGCACAGGCTGGTTCACCCATTTCCAAACTCTATTGGCTACTTGCTGAAAGGCTTTTAGGTTGTATTCCTATCACAATTACCTTGTTCCTTAAAATGTTGTCCGGTCTAGGTTTTCAGTAATGTTTTTTTGTTGACCCAAAGTGATGATCTTGGAAGAACAAGTCAAAAGGGAGAGAGGTAGACCAAACTGGCATGGCTTGTAGTTTCTTAGGACTTAGAGACATCCTAGTAAATCTAACAATGAATCGAATGGAGTGGTGAAAAAGAATTCATTTAAAGTGAACCTTAGTTCTCATTTATATGACTCGAGCACTGGGCGAGTCCCAGTCATTTGTTGACTTTTCTATGGTATTTGTATATATGCTCTATCTATGAATAACTCGTACAACTATGCTCCCTCCCTCCCTGCTTTCTCATGGCTGCCCCAGAAGAAAATGGGTTAAGGAGGCTTCAAATAAGATTTCGTGTTTGATTTTTCCTACAGATTGATTTTAAGTATTTTATGTCAAAATTACGTAGTCAGACTTGAATTTGGTTTGGATGATTGCTTTTGGAAAAGGGGGCTTAGTGGTTCGTTGACTTTGTAGATTTTTTTGAGTATTTGAATTGACACTAGTCTGGCATGAGGGAGTAAATCCTCGGCTTTTTGTTCCGGTTGAAATTTGTTCCGGCAGCATGTTTGTGATAATTTCTTCGGATATGTGGGTGAAATAGAAGAAACACTGGTTAGTTTTAAATCCCAATTCTTTCTTGGAGCTATGATTACGAGTTAGTTCACTTTCGTAGTTGTATTAGGCATTTTCATCTCTCTCTTCAGCTGTCCAATGTTGATATGATACTGTATGTTACGGATACGCTGATTCATTCTGTAGAATCTCGTGCATCGTTACTGAGATCTTTAGAAAAGACGCCAACACCTATTTTCCTTCAAGTTTGAAATCAATTTTAGTGGTCTTGATCTGTAACATGTTGTAAAAGCTGCTTATCTTCATTGGTTCAACTTGATAATTGTCATGAATTCTGTATGCACATTTTCGGTGTATCCCAATGGGCTATTACATTCTATGTTGGAATAACTTGATGTGTGTATTACTCTTAAAAGCACGCAGAAACTCGATAGATGATCAGACGGAAATACATGGAACATATTAAATTCTGAAATTTTACATTTGTAGAGGCTTTGAGTTTGATCACTACTTCAAAACTTGGATTAAGATATTTTTCAAGCACGTGAGCACTTCGTTAGACCATGCTGGCTTGTATTGAGTTTAACACTTCGATGTTTTGTTGACTTATGTATGGTAAAAGTTGTTAGGATTAGAATAATAAATAAAGGGCCAAAAAATAAAGAATGCAAAAGATTTATACAGATTTGTCTCAATGTGAAACTCCGCCATATCTTCGGTTGCTCCAATATTTTCATTATAAGAGATCAATCTTATATAATATGTTCGGTAAAATCCATAAGCGTCACGGGTTCGTTGACAAGTAATAGTAAAAAATGAGTAAAGAGTATCGCTACCCACGAGGACTATGATTTGTATTAGCTAAAAGTAAATTAATTCTAACTTAAATTGAATAAACACAATAAAATTTGGTTGTTGTGATTTTAATGTTGAACAAGACTAACTTAGCTTAATAAATGAGAGTTGCCTCACGATTTCGAGAAAAACACGAGATAAATAAATTATGCTAGAATCCGACTCCACCCTTTATATTTACTTTAATCCATGAATCCATACTTCCTAATCCAAATAAATCTTAATTTGACAATCGACAACCCTTAATTGTCTAAAAATTTACATCGAGCGAAATTAGACCTATTTTCATATAAGTTCCAAAATATTCCTATTTTGAATACGAATACATAAAACGCATTTAACGGCAAGATTGTCTAAATTGATTGCACCAAGCATAGGAAATTATTCCTAATTTCTATTGACTTGGTGTTTATAACCATAATGAGCTAATTTATTTTAAACCTTTCAGAAACGAAAATAAATCACAAACGCATTCAAATGGTGATCAATCATTTAAACGGACATCTAATCCATGGCATAAATCAATAAATCATAAATTAGGATTAAGAAAAGGAATTCATGAATTAAAAGAACATAATAAGGTTTACATCATCATCCATAGCATAAAAAGTTTAGCCTACCATAATTCGAATACAAAAATAATAAATAAATGGAGAATTCATCACCCGGATAATTTGGTTACAAGAAGAGAAGAAAAAGTTTGGATTTAACCCGGTTGAAAGTCTTCAACCGAGGTGTCACGTAAGTCCGGTGCTTCCTTGCCTTCGTCCTTGCTTCCCAATTGCCGCAAGAGAGATTCGTCCTCCAAAGACTTGTGTTTTTGTTCCCTTTTTTCTTCCAAAATTCGACCCTTCTCTTCTTTTCCCTCCCTTCCTTTTATTTCCTTCTTTTAGGGTTCCAAAACCGTCCCAAAGATCCCAGATCGGCTTACTGTAAGTAGCTTATGGGCGGCGCAGAATGTCTCCCGCGAAGCCGTCCGCTCGAAAGCGAGGATACGATGCCGGCTCGAAGCGGACGAGAGGAAATTCCTCTCTTGCTTCGCCGGCGAGGCAACATGCCGCCGGCGAGCGGCAGAGGGATTTTCCTGTTGTTCGTCCGCTTGCCTTCGTTTTGGTTCCTGGTTGACTTCGCTGATTCGGTCTTCACTTGGCAATAAATAACGGGCGCGGATGTATTTCATCGGTCTTTCCCATGCCTCAAATCGTGATTCTTGATTCATTCCATCTCTTTGTTTCCAATGATATGCGTCATCCCTAAATACACGAACATTGGTAGAATTAGTGCAATAAATGTTTTATTTCATTCGAGATATATAGCTAAAGGTTAATTCAAAAGAGGTAAAATGCGTGTATAAAATACTCTTATCAAACCCCAAACTTAAACTTTTGCTAGTCCCGAGAAAACAAAAATTGATACTAAGGTTGGAAAGCACGCAGGATTATAGCTTGAGCACGCCTAAGATAGTTTCACTTACGTCACTTGTGATAATATCTCCTGATCAAATTTACTGAAATGTGTCTCGACATTGTTTGGTTAAAAGATTTTAAAAATTTTCCAATGTGACTCGTGTGTGTGTGGATAGCTATTTCCAATCAATACTCTAACTTTCAAACAAAGTTGTGTGAACAAATGAGTGTTTAAGTCTCTTCCACCCCCACCATGAAGGTCGGTTATCCTTTCTCCTCTCGTGAACTTTACCCCAGGTCAAGAATTTATTCTTTCTCCCCGATGACTTTCAACCAAGGCTTGATTCACATTTTAATCTTCATCTCAAGCTAGAAGGATGTAAATCTAATTATGTACCACTTGGACATTTACCGCACATATCATCAACTTAAGTTGGGTATTTCACAAAGTGACCTTTGGGGCAAGCTTTAGTAAACTTTAGTGACCATCGCTGAAACTTTGTAATTTCAGTGACGATTTTATAATTTCAATGAAACTTGAGTGACCATAAGTGAAATTAACCCAAATCTACAATATTACTAATTTAAAAATATATAACTAAAATATCCTTAAAAGTAACCAAAACTACAACATAAATCCCTAAACCCTTTTTTTCTCTCCCTAAAACAATTTCTTCTCTCTCTCTCTCTCCAAACGAGCGACTCTCCTCAAACCATCCACCATTGTCAACGGAATCAAGTCTACTCTGCGTGTGTATGGTGAGTGTTAAATTAACGCTTTTTGGGCTCGATACGATTTTACCCTTAAAATGCCTCGCCACATGGTGGCTCATGGGAACACAGGATCTCAAAATCTGATTGCTCTTTTGAGTTTTTAGATGGATCGAACCGAATTGAGTCCTAAGGTCTCTATTTAAAAGATTGAACCTTGTTAAGAGGTTCATAATGGAGAAATTTGAGATTTTACCTTTGTAGTTTTTCTTTCTTATAAGCATAGAAACTTTTGGTTTTCAATTCGTGGACTTTGTTACGGAATTTCAATTCGTGGACTTTGTTACGGAATTTCAATTCATTTCCGGAATTATAAGGAATAATTTAGAAAAATGACTGAATTTCGTTACCTTTTAAGTTTCGTGAAAGTCATTTCTTATATTGATTATTTGAAGCCGTGCATAATATTTGTAGAGACAATAGTAGAAATTTGCCGAATAATTGCATAGAAGAACTGAATCTATTTCTATATGGATACTTTTCTAGCAATATTTCATGTTTCCACCAAGGGTTCAAGTCCGTATGCACAAACTAGACTATAGTGGTTGCCTCCTTGGAAGCCTTGGAACATAAAGATCTGTCACATGTAGGAATTATTCATTTATGGGTAGTGCATTTCTGCGTACTTCATAATTTTAATGTTTTAACTTGTTTTTGCACAATTGGGTGGTAGATGGATTGGCAAGGGCAAAAGCTAGCAGAGCATCTGATGCAGCTGATGCTGGTGTCTTTGCCGTGGTGGCATTTGTCGTGGATACGTTTTGGGATCATTTCAGACAATGCTGCTTATATATGCAGCCGGTGTTGTCTTGACCTCTCTAATTACAATTCCCAATTGGCCTTCTTTAATCGCCACCCTCTAAATTGGTTGGACCCAAGTGAGGCTGAGAAGCATCCCAAGCCGCAGGCTGTTAATTCTGGACTGAAGAAGAAGACTTCTAAGAAGTAGGTTAATTGGCTAATCTAACTTACTGTGTTACTTTATCAGAGTTTTTCCTGATCCGGGAATGTATTGGATACATTTTGTAGTGCCTTTTCAGTTAATGAACCATGTGTCAAAATGTTACTACAACTCTATACAGTTGCTAAAGGAAGTGTAGTGTTTACAATGCCTCAATTTTATCTTTTTATCTTTCCTTTTTCTAGGTATAATCTTAAACTTGATGTTCTTAGATATCTTGATGTGTTGACGTGATTGTGGTTATAATTACCTTTCCTTTTTGTCTATTATGATCGGTTAGGTTTTCGGGCCAATGTTGAACTTGTTTTATTTAAATCTTGAATTTGTGGAAGATGACACTGCATGTATATGAATCGATAATTGTTCTGGAAATGCCTTGGCCTTTACAGTTGATAGGTAGATCATTATCCTTAAAACTTACTAAAGAAAAGGTTGTACCAAAAAGTAGAAAGACTAGAACATAAACTGCATAGGCTGGTTCACCCATTTCCAAACTCTATTGGCTACTTGCTGAAAGGCTTTTAGGTTGTATTCCTATCACAATTACCTTGTTCCTTAAAATGTTGTCCGGTCTAGGTTTTCAGTAATGTTTTTTGTTGACCCAAAGTGATGATCTTGGAAGAACAAGTCAAAAGGGAGAGAGGTAGACCAAACTGACATGGCTTGTAGTTTCTTAGGACTTAGAGACATCCTAGTAAATCTAACAATGAATCGAATGGAGTGGTGAAAAGAATTCATGTAATGTGAACCTTAGTTCTCATCTAGATGACTCGAGCATGGGCGAGTCCCAGTCATTTGTTGAGTTTTCTATGTTATTTGTATATGCTCTATCTATGAATAACTCGTACAACTATGCTCCCTCCTCCCTGCTTTCTCATGGCTGCCCCAGAAGAAAATGGGTTAAGGAGGCTTCAAATAAGATTTCATGTTTAATTTTTCCTACGGATTGATTTTTTAAGTATTTTATGTCAAAATTACGTAGTCAGACTTGAATTTGGTTTGGATGATTGCTTTTGGAAAAGGGGGCTTAGTGGTTCGTTGACTTTGTAGATTTTTTCTGAGAATTTGAATTGACACTAGTCTGGCCTGAGGGAGTAAATCCTCGGCTTTTTGTTCCGGTTGAAATTTGTTCCGGGCAGCTTGTTTGTGATAATTTCTTCAGATATGTAGGTGAAATAGAAGAAACACGGGTTAATTTTAAATCCCAATTCTTTCTTGGAGCTATGATTACGAGTTAGTTCACTTTCACAGTTGTATTAGGCATTTTCATCTCTCTCTTCAGTTGTCCAATGTTGATATGATACTGTGTGTTACGGATACGCTGATTCATTCTGTAGAATCTCGTCCATCGTTACTGAGATCTTTAGAAAAGAAGCCAAAACCTATTTTCCTTCAAGTTTGAAACCAATTTTAGTGGTCTTGATCTGTAACATGTTGTAAAAGCTGCTTATCTTCACTGGTTCAACTTGATAATTGTCATGAATTCTGTATGCACATTTTCGGTGTATCCCAATGGGCTATTACATTCTATGTTGGAATAACTTGATGTGTGTATTACTATTAAAAGCACGCAGAAACTCCATAGATGATCAGACGGAAATAAATGGCACATATTAAATTCTAGTTTTGAAATTTTACATTTGTATAGGCTTTGAGTTTGATCACTACTTCAAAACTTGGATTAAGATATTTTTCAAGCACGTGAGCTCTTCGTTAGACCATGTTGGCTTGTATTGAGTTTAACACTTTGATGTTTTGTTGACTTGTATATGGTACAAGTTGTTAGGATTAAGCATAGATAAAAGACGAAAAATAAAGAACACGATTTATACATGTTCATTTTAACGTGAGACTACGTTCTTTCTTGAGCTATTGTAATATTTTCACTATAATGATTAATCATTTTGTTTACAAGACATCAATTATATATATAATAACTCAATAAAAGTTATCTAATCGAGGCGGATCCAACGGGTGGGCTTGAACCTAAAAATTTTTGAAGACACTTTTGAAGCCGGTTCAAAAACAATTGCAACAAATTAATATAACTAATATAGGGTAAATTCAAAGCCGATCATGTTTAGGCACTTGCGGCTCTAAAGTCATATAACTAAAACTTAATTCAATTAAAGTCACATTTAGCGTTAAAGACCAACATACTCTCGCAATTACAAAAATAGCGATAATTCAATAATATTGTTTTATTATGATACTATTTTCTAGATCTGTTTTATTTAGATAATGTGCATTGGTATATTTATACCATGCTTTTATCTTTGATAATGTTTCAACATATGATATTGTTATTGAATGCAAATAATATCAACTTTTGTACTACTAATTGAACATTTTAATAACGAATGTCATTAATTCAAGCAAAAACATCTCTACTTAGTTATATCTATGAATCTGTTTTATCTAGATAAAGTGTTATATATGATCTGCATCATTACTTCAACCATTAAGCAAAATCGGATTTTCTTCATCAACCGAGTAAAGAAATCCAATTTCACTTCGAAATTCCAATGGAAATTCTTCCATATCTCTCTCGCTTAAACTATCCCCAAATATCAATTTCACCATTTGCAACACCAATACTACCAAGATATCCCCGTCTCCCTTCTAAACCCAACTCCTTTTGTTCAAAACTAGTACTCCTAGCAGACCACAATTTCTCACTATCCGCCACTCTCGAAAGCCATTATTCAGCGAAAGTATTCGACGACTACGATGAAGAGGAAAACTAGCGATAAGTGAACAAGATCTTCGGAAGCAGGGCACTCCAAAATGGTAGCGGCATGGAGTACTTGATAGAGTGGAAGGACGAGCATGTACCCACTTGGGTTTCCTCTGATTACATAGCCAAGAATGTGATTGCCGAGTACGATGCTCTCTGGTGGAACGCCGTCAAGAAATCAAAAGATACGGCCCTCCAAGAAGTTATTAAATCTGGCGATAGGATAGACATCGACGCCGTGGATGAATTTGGTTTAGATCTGGTTTAAAGGATTACAAGGCTAATTACGTCATTAGATGAATTAATATGACTTATTGACAATTTTGAAAAGTGTTTGGACCTAATTTAGAATAAGTCACTTAGGGATGACTTATTGGCAATTTTTCCATTAAGGGTAAATTCAAAGCCGGTCACTGTTTAGGCACTTATGGGCTTTAAAGTCATATGACCAAAATTTAATTCAATTAAAGTCACATTTTAGCACTAAAAGACCAACATACCCCTGCAATTACAAAAATAGCGATAATTTAATGATCTTGTTTATTATGATATTGTTTTGTATAATCTTGTTTATTATGATCTCTTTTCATGATATCGTTTTATTTAGATAATGTGCATTGATATATTTATACCACGCTTTTATCTTTGATAATGTTTCAACATATGATATTGTTATTGAATTCAATTAGTATCAATAGTCTTGTACTACTAATTGAATATTTCAATAACAATGTCATTAATTCAAGTAGTAAAACATCTCTACCTAGTTATATCTACGATATTGTTTTTTCTAGATAAAGTGTTATATATGATACTGTATCATTACTTCAACCATTAAAAACATCTTATACTTAGTTTTGTATATGATACTGTTTTAATTTTGCTTTTACATTTGATACTGTTTTATTATTATAATGTTTCAATCTATAATACTGTTTCAATATATGATATTGTTATTGAATGCATATAATATCAATGGTCTTGTACTACTAATAAAACATTTTAAGAACAATATCATTACTTTAAATAGTAAAATATCTCTACTTAGTTATATATATGATCTTGTTTTATCTAAATAAAATGTTATATATGATACCGTATCATTACTCCAACCATTAAAACATCTTCTATTTAGTTATATATATGATATTGTTATTGAATGCAAACAAGATCAATGATTATGTACTACTAATGGAACATTTTAAGAATAGTATCATTACTTTCGTTAAAATATCTTGTACTTTGTTTTATATATGATACTATTTTCTTTAGATAAAGTGATATAGTATACTTGCACCATGCTTTTATCTTTAATACTGTTTTATTACGATAATGTTTTAACATGTGATACTGTTATTTAATCTATGATAATTTTATTTTATTGGGCTGTAGTTTGTGATATTGTTTTATTAAGATACTTTAATGTATGATATATTTATCCATGATACTGTTTTAGTATGTATGATACTGTTTAGTTAAAAAAAATTAAAAATTATTATTTTAAACTAAAGAGACAACTTCAAACGGTTAAAATCCATCGTACGCAATGGCAAAGCGACTGGTCTTGACCGGCTCGTCGAGACCATTCCGAAAACATATTATAATAAAAATTTTGAGCACGCATACGAATTCTATGTCAATTTCTATTAGGATACTGTTTTGCATGATATTATTTTCAATATCAGATCAAACAACACACATGACTAAACAACACAAACTTTCGTCAGATCATGCCCACATCAAATTTTTCCATCTCTACAGAAATTCAAGCTCATATTTACAACAAAAAATCATGGCCACAACCAATATATTTCCTAAACATTCGCTTTTATGCTTATCTCATTACAAACAATACACATATACACCACAAACCACCAACTCGCCACGTCTCTACTCTAGAGCCAAATCCACTACCACAACCACCAAATCAGTTAATTAATAACAATGGATGTTCGTTGGTGACAAGCCAATATACCCCAATCGGTGAAAATTTCCGATGAACATATGAAACCCACAAGCAACACAGTTTTCTTCATCAACCGAGTAAAGAAATCCAATTTCACTTCAAAATTCCAATGGAAATTCTTCCATATCTCTCTGCCTTAAACTATCCCCAAATCTCGGTTTCACCATTTGCAACACCAATACTACCAAGATATCCCCGTCTCTCCTTCCAAACCCAACTCCTTTTGTTCAAAACCGGTACTCTGGCAGACCACAAATTTCTCACTATCCACTATTCTCGAAAGCCATTATTCAAAAAGTATTCGAGACTACGATGAAGAGGAAAGCTATGGAGAAGTGAACAAGATCTTCAAGGTGGCACTCCAAAATGATAGCGGCATGGAGTACTTGATAGAGTTGAAGGACAAGCATGTACCCACTGGGTTCTCTCGATTACATAGTCAAGAATGTGATTGCCGAGCACGATGCTCTCTAGTAGAACGCAAGAAATCGAAAAACGCCCTCAAAAATTATTAAATCTAGCGATATGAGAGACATCGACGCCATAGATGAATTTGGTTCAAATCGGTTTAGATTTGGTTTAAAGGATTCGAGGCTAATTACGTCATTAGATGAATTAATATGATTTATTAACAATTTTGAAAAGTATTTGGACCTAATTTAGAATAACTCACATATGGATGACTTATTGACAATTTTTCATTAATATAATAGACATAGCACACACTCAAACATAAGACTAAAGCCCAAACCCACTTTAAATTTAATCCAATTTCCACCATTAACGTTATTCATAAGAATTTAGGGATCTTTTCACAAATAATTACAATAAATAAAATATTTTTAAAATATCTTCATACTTTTTTATTATAAAAATACTATTTTCAATTTTATAACACTTTATTACATTTGTTATTTTATTCTATAAATGCGTTACATTTGTTATTAACAAACATAACAAATGTAACAATGTTATAAAAATAAAAACGATATTTTAAAATAAAAAAGTTAGATAATATTTTTAAATTATTTTATATTTTGTAATACGTGAAATTATTAATTATCACAAGAATTTATCATGTAATCAAAATGTATGATTACTCGCCATTGTTTGTAAAAGGGCTTTTGGTCATTTCATGTTCTGTTGAATGTGAACTGAACTTTTTTTTTTGGTAGAATGAGGCTCACATAGCTACTTTTTATACCAACTTTTATGATAGTGATGGACAATTTTCTGCACTGACTAAAAAGATGAAATTTGAAAGTTTACAACTTATAAGCTATTTTAATATTACTAGTATGTAATACGTGTTGCACGTAATTTAAGTAAAGATTGTAATATAAATTTCTATTCAAATATTCAAATAATTATATTCAATTTAATACTGCGTTAACATACAAAATCGGCATTAAAAATACGGTGCGATATACTATTTGTTACAGATTCAAATGTCAAATTAGCCACATTCGTATGTAATAATGATTAATATTTATTTTAACTACCAATCAATACATTCATTTCAATTTAGATGCATAATAAAACAAATATAGTCAATTAATGTCAATTAAAGAGTGCAAACAGAAAGATTCAAAAATAGTGTACGTTCTTAAATATATCGAGCACTCAAACCTATTGAATCTTCTTGCTTTATAAAATGGCAAATGACTTATAACAAATATTTGTAATTTAGTATAACTCTTCAACTATGAAGAAAATTTAACACAAAAAAATCACATGTAATTTGGGCTCGTGGCACCTCAAGTTAGCAATTATAGGTAAATTTATCAGTATATAAAATAAAACAAAATAACATTTACATCGAAAATTGACAAAATTAAACAATCTCATTTGCACAATTCAAGTGTTCACATGTCTTCGTGAACTTATCCAAATAGTAATGGAGAAGTAAAGTAATATTACCAAAACTAAATATTCTAACGATTTAAGCAACTTATCGGGCATAAATAGTGATATAAAATTAGTTTAAGCAAATATATAACAATTAAATTCAAAACATAAAAAAGAATAATAGAAATGAGATATGTATTAATTATTGAAGTAAAATTAAAAAATAAAAAATAGAGATCGAGAAATGATTATTCACGTGAAATAACAAAAACCATATTGACAACAGACAAATAAATATTCATCTTGTAACAGACCAAATCTATTGTCATAATTCCATAGAAGTATTTCAAAATCCAGTAATTAAATGTAATAAATGGTGATTTTGCCTTTTCAACTTCCAATGACTAAATGTGGTTACAAATATTATTTTGAAATTTTAATTATAATATCAATTGAAGGACAATTTAGGAAATATAAAATATTAATGAGGATGTATTCGTCCAAAAATATTTCTCAATTTTCTAGACTTTTAGATGTACGAGGATAAAATAGTCCATAATTGTTTCTCTTTTAGAGTCTATCCTTTGTATTCCGCAGTGGAAAAAAACTGAACATAAATTATCCAAATGTTTGAAACAACTTATTTTGTTTAATAATAGTGGGAGATGAAAGAGTTTTGGATTTTTTTAATTTAATGTAAATGGGTAAAATAGTCCGAGAGATGAAAGGGTTTTGAATTTTTAATTTAATGTAGAAGGTAATTTAATGTAGAATGGTAAAATAATCCGGAAGATGAAAGGATTTTGGAGTTTTAACTTAATGTAGGAGGATAAAATAGTCCAAGTTGTAATATATGAGGGTAAAATTGTCCAAAATTATTTCTCATTTTAGAGTATTTTAGAATTAGTATAGATAAATTAAATTGAAAAAGAAAAAAATTTACAATTTAGTTCTAAACTATAGTATATATTTTGGTGAGGATTTAAAGATTTTGAAAAAATTGGTAAAATTTGTGGTTGGAAAGTTGATAAAAGTTGTAGGTCCTACCAAAATATGTAGTTGAAAATGGATTTGAGAAAAAATAATTAAAAAATAATAATTGAACCAAACTTGCTTCGTAATCACGGTAATATAATGTATTAATTATAATGAAATTCTAAAAGCAACGTTTCCTAGTTATAATGAAATTTTAGGATAACCCAATGAAGGTTTCCTAGTTATAATTAAATGCTAGAACAACATAATTATAAAGAAAAAATCTTGAAAACATCGTTACTTAAACAAATACAAATATTCAAATACCGTGGACTTTTCGGAGATGCTGCCCCCGAGCCTCTTGGAGCCTGGAGGGGATCCACCTGGTCCCTTCCAATCCCCACGGTGACTTTTCTGCATGAAGGTCGATCGCTACCAACTCTACGTACTACAAGAACAAATTAGATTCTACAACTTAACACAAGTAGTTTTTTTTATCGCAGTTTTATTTTTTGTACTTCTTAAAAAAAGCCCGTGTCAGTTCCATAAAAGTTAGGTTACATAGCACTATCTCGATCCATGGGTGACAATAACATTCAACTCCAAGTGAGATTTAAGATGATCAATCCACATCGGAGATTTCAGAGTTTAAAGCTAGTAGCCACAAATTTGGTGTAAGATTATGGGTGTATGTTTCCACAACATTTTTAAGGTTACAATTTTTGAGGTTGTAGGTTTCAATGGATTCAACCACACAAATTGCTGTGTGTAATATGGAATCACCAGTCCATGTCAATGTTTTATTGGAATCATATAGGACCTTTTCAGAATCTCTTGATATCTCCAAGGGTAATTCCCTCATTAGCCCTCTATGGTAAGAAGTTGTTCTATAATTCTCAACGTTATGTTTTAAAAATTGTCTCGAGCATTGACATGAAAATGTAAAAGATCAACTGATAGTAAAAAAAATTAAATAATAAAGAAAAAACACAAAATTGAAGGTGAATTGGTTGGTTTTTTTTTAATTCTTTTCTGGGTTACAAATATTCAGATTTTTTTTTATTTATTTGAAGCGAAATAATCACTTAATAATAATATAATAATTTTATTTAAGATATTTATTAATAATTATGAGCTTAAATTTTAGTTATTTTATAATAGTTCGTAAAATATACAAAATAATTTAGTACATTATCAATTTGGTCAATAAAGTGTTAATTAAAAAAAAAATCGCTAGTTTTTTTTTAAGAATTTTGTATATATATAAAAAAATTATCGGACTCATTTGTACATTTTGCAAAGATTAGAAATCCAATTACAATTCTCCAATTAAAACTAATGACATATTTATCTTTTTCATCAAATAATGACCAATTGCGCATTAAAACATATAGGTTATGAGTCTTCTGTGTCAAAAACAAACATTAGAGATGATTTATGCATTGAGGACAAAGGTGAGAGACCATTTACGCCAATTTTTCTTATCTTTAACTATTTATTATGCGCCAAACGAACCCTTCTATTGCACTATTTTCTTGATTTTTTTCATCTCGTATAGTGCTTCGATTTTTTTCTTTAAATATCAAGATATTTACTCATCACCCTAGCTATTTATATATTTATTTTACAACTAAATTTTTTTATAAAACTTTATCTCTTAAACATAAAATTTTATAAATTTGTTATGGTTGGAAAATTGTGAACCACAAGATTGACCCCTTTCTTTTTATTCTTTTATTGCGGAAAGTGTATTTCATCAGCGATCACTGAAATTTTCAATTTTTTTAATTAGATCATTAAATTTTAATTTATCTCAATTTAATTTAAAAACTTTAATTTAATTTTCAAATTTTACCACTGAGTTACATGTCGTATCCCAGATTGATAAAATAATAATTACATTTATTTTACTGTCTTTATTTTTATAGTATTGCTTGTATAGATGAACACGATTCAATTTAGGTGATTTTTTTGCCAATTTTCAAATGAAACCATTTTAAACGATTTGAAAAAGTCCAAATTCAACCAAACAATTTTATTTTTCAAATCAAACTATTTTTTGTTTTTTTTTTTTTCCCGATTCGATCAGACTTCAAACCATAGTTTACCTAACAACATAGAATTAACATGATGATACATATTTTTCCCCCTTGAGCACGGCAGCGATGGTGGTAGAGACATGTAAAATAGTGGCGGAACTTCTTTCCCTCGTGTTCACTCCGGTGTGATAATCGGTATATGACTAAAATAGATGTGCAGAATAACGATATAGAGTGTATGACGGTTGTTTTTTTACCTTGGGGTTGTCCTCTATTTATAGGGATGACCTACAGTTATGGTCTTTAATAGTCATTAATAGCGGGTATCTATTCATCACCCTCTTACTAGGAGTTAATGAGGGATGTTTTATCTTCCCAATTGTTGAGAAATATTTTACCTTCTTAATTGGCGGTGTTTCGTCTTCATAATAATCGGTGGTAACTGTCATTCTACGGGTTGTATGTTTGGTTAACCTAACGACAGTTGGGTTATTGCAATCTATCTGTAAGAGGCGTGTTTATGAAACTAACGAAGCGGGTGAGCCAATGAGACGGATGTGCCACCATTAACGAGATAACATATAAGCATTTGTCATTATTTCTATCATCATAACACAATTCAAATGAGTTGAAACATGAATATTAATATTGATGCAATGCTTAAATTAAAACTTTTTAAAGTAAAAATTACAATATATTAGTGCATTATTACCAATACAAGTCAAAACAATATACTAATATCAATAAAAGCCATCGTTCTAAACTTCCACTTCTGGGTTAGATTTATTTTTAATTGGTTTAACATGTTTAATTGGATTATGTTTATTTTTAATTGGTTTTTTACTTCCACACTCCAGCATCTCACACAGTCTCCCACTGCATTAGTTTTTTTGATTTTCCTTTTTTTTAAAAATAAAAAAAAATTTGGTAAATAGTTTGGTGTTGTTTCAAACAATTTTTAACAATTAAAATCTAAACGAACTATTTCAAAGCGATTTAGTTATGTTCAAAATTGAAACGTTGATAAGTCCACGTAAACCTTAACCAACATTTTCGAAACATTGATTTCGATTTCGTTATGCAGTTTAACTATTTTTTTATTCAACCCTAGTTGCGTAGTCATTACGTGGAAGATAAGTTACAATGTGGTTGCCAACTAGACAATTTTCGTTAATTTGAAGGACGACAAGTGATAGAATATAATAGAGTGGTGCAATTTGAAATTTCGTTGACATTTATTGACCAATTGAAATAAATCAAAGTTTTATTAGGGAAAAGTTTCAAGATCTGAACAGATAATTTATTTATTTTAAATTTGGCAACAAATTGGACCACATGTGCTTAATAAAAAAATAAAATAAAATAAATCCTCGTATCTTTTACTAATGATATTAAAATCCCATTATGTGGTCATTAAAACCCAAATCACAGCACAAAAATCTATAGATTCTGTCGGAGCAACTTTAATTTTAGAGTAAATTATTTATGATAAAAATTATAATTTACTCATTAATATATTACAATTCAAACATACAAGGGTTCATTTCAATGGCAAGCATTGAAGTTTTAGCAAATTTATAAAACGAACACTAAAATTACAAAGTTTCAATACCGATCGCTGAAGTATACCAATACGTTTACTGACGGTCACTCTGTTAAATTCTCAGCATGAATTAAGTGTCTACGTAGCACATAATCAATCTAACAGTTGACAAAAATTGACGTCACATATACTTAATTTAATAATAACAATAAATTCGGACCACAAATGATGCACATAAAATATGAGGACATAGCTATATTTATTTTTAGTATTATTCGCTTTGAATGTTTCTCAGAATGTCGGGATGTGCAATTTCAATTTGGGATTGGCTGATGAATCCAATCAAAGTAATTGCACCCCTTGGCAACATTCGGAACGAAGAATATTAAAAATAATTTGTCGTTAGGTCCTCATGTTTTAGATGCATCATTTGCGGTCTAAATTTATTATTATTAGTACATTAAGTCTCTTTGGCGTCAAATTTTATCAAATGTCGATCAATTGTATACTACGTAGACACTTAACGATAACACATTCTCAATTCACAATGAAAATTTAATAGAGTGATTGTCGGTGAATCCACAGCGTTAATATACTTCGCTTACCAATGTTAAAATTTTGTAACTTCAATGAATCATTTTATAATTTTGTTGAAATTTCAGTGACCGCCAGTGAAATTAACCCAAAATACAATGAGATTGCTAGTTTTTTTTTTTTTTTTAATAAAATAATAATTAATTTTAATTATATGATTTTCAGCAGCATCATACATTATGGAAAATAAATAATTGTAGCATGATATATAAATGTGAGAATAATATCACTAGCTTATTTTTAATCTATTTTATAATAATTATTAATGAAATTAATCAAGATCACTTTTAAAAGAAATATTTATTATTTGTAAATGAGTCGTCCTTGAGTGCGATTTGTTTAGTAGGTGAACTTTTATAGTTATGAACATTTTAATAAAAAAAGTAATTTCAAATTTTATTTATATATATTGTTAAGTACTTTTTAACTAAATATGTTATGGATTTATTTAATTTCTGTACAATTTCATTATAAAAGGTAATACCAACTCTATAAAATATTTAAAAAAAAAAAAAAACTTATGTTAAAATATTATTTTTGATTAATTAATACGCGTACACTTTTTATAAATAATAATTGTGGTATTTGAGTTCAAAATATTAGTAGAAAATTACCTAAATTGTTGATTGGATAATTGCATAATTGGTTCTCAATCTATTGTATCAAAAGCAAGTTGATTCTCAGTTTTTAAAATGTAACAATTTACTTCCAATCTTTCATTATGTTATCCATTAAGTCCCTAATAACATATCTGTCCAAACTTTCATTAAATTATCATGTGCCATCCCGTACAAAACGATTTCCATTTTACTTTTCTGACAAGAATGTAAAACCTAGCTTTATAAAGTTAAGTATGCAAGGATTACATGACAATTTAATAGAAGATTTAAAAGGTTTCTATTATTAGAGATTGATTTTTACAGTTACAGTGAAAAGTGATGATAAAATCACTTATTTTTAAATAATGTAGACCAATTTGCCACTAAAATAAAAGTAACTTAATTACATATAATAATAAATAGAAGGAAAATTAGGGCTAGACTCTCCAATCTTTCACGTGATGCGCTTATGAGTCTCAACTTATTTAAATCTGTAAATTTGAGTCCTCGTGACAAAAATCGTCAATGTAGCATAAAAGTCACATGCAAATATCAGTTAAATTAGAAATAAATCTTAACTGATTTGATAGTTTTGTCCTTTTAACTTTTTATCGCGTGAAAGTTGCTTACGATTTTATCCCACCAGATAGGTTCCGAGCAAAGCGTAGCTTGTTTGGATAAGCTTCATGGCCGGTCTTGGAGCTTAATTTTCAGAGGCTTTTGATTCAAATCCAAGCTTCGTATATGCCACTTAAATATTTGCTCTTTAGAGAAAGTATCACATTTGCGTGATAATGGAGACCACAAAGGGAATCGAGGTGTTGAATTATATAAACACAATGGATAGTTATTTTCCAAATGTGTGGATTGCTTACAGGATATAATTGACTACACTAGTTACAGTTGCCTCTGCAAATATAAGGCCATGTTCTCTTTGGTGTTTTCAACCCATTTTCTATTTTGTGTTTTTGAAAATAGTCAAAACATGTTCTTTTTATTATTTTTGAAAAGACATTTTTGAAAACACAAAAAAATAAAACAAAGAAAACGGAAAACGACATTTTTATCGTTTTGGCGTTTTGTGAACAAAATAGGTCTTTGGCCAAAGCGCCCAAAACGCCAAAACGCAGCGTAGACATTGTTTTGGTAAACGTTCGAATCTTGCCGAACGCTTTTTTTTTTCCCTGGCGAAAATAAGAGATGATTTAACCATGTCCTGCGTTTTTTTTTTTTTTTTTCGACAAATGGTGGCTGCTTGTACAACCGGCCGATGCTTGGGTTTGGAAACAAAAGGTCACATGTTCAATTCCAGCTCATGTTCAAGATTTTGAATTTTTTTAAATGTTTGAATTGTTTTTAATTCTATAATTAAATATTTTAATTCTTTTTAAATGTTTTTAATTGTGTTTAAATATTTTTAATTGTTTTTAAATGTTTCATTCCACAATTAAATATTTTTAATTGTTTTTAATTCTACAATTAAATATTTTTAATTCTTTTTAAATGTTTCATTCCATAATTAAATGTTTTTAATTGTTTTTAAATATTTTTAATTCTATAATTAAGTGTTTTTAATTGTGTTTAAATATTTTTAATTGTTTTAAATGTTTTTAATTCCATAATTAAATATTTTTAATTCTTTTAAATATTTTTAATTTCATAATTAAATATTTTTAATTGTGTTTACATGTTTTAAATCCAAGTTTAAATTGTTTTAAATAATAATTGTTCTTAATTTCAAGTTTAAATTATTTTTAATTCCAAGTCCAAATTTCTCAATAAAATTCAAGTAAACGCGCTTTTGAGTTTTCTGTTTTAAAACAATTTTAAAAATACCAAAAAGAACGATTTTCAAAAATCTCAAAACAAACACTCAAAACACAAAATACAAAATGAATTCAAAACTCAAAACACAAAATTCAAACCCAAAGAGAACACCACCTAAGCTTCTCAAAGTTGAAGTTGCTAAAATCTTATCTTTGGTCAACAATGTCACATGATATACTGAATGGATTGGTGATTATCTCTAATGAAAAGAGTAGATTAGAGCATATTGATTGTAATAGATTAATTGTTGATTTTTTATCTCAAAATGCTAGAAGAGTACATTTAAAGTGAACTTTTGAAATTTTTAAACTAGTATTATTGTAGTTTTAAATGTTTTTATTTAGTGAAAAATATTATCTATATATATATAAATATAAACTATTTAGGAAAATTTGTACTTTTCATCCCAACATTTGCATAGTGCATCCCCCAATCTTTCAATTATGTAGCAAAATTCGTCATTTCTTCTATTTTGACCATTAAATAATGGATTTTCCATTCTCTTTAAATAAGCAAAAATAAAAGAAAGCAATGTCAAGCTTTGCTGTGAGAGAGCATATCGAGAAAGACCCAACCCAGGGGTCATTCCTTCTTTGATCGATTGTTTCGGTCGCTTCATCGGACTTGCTTCTTTGTTTTGTAATCCAGCCACTTTACAATCTTTATGATTCAACATTTGCCCTCCTGTCTTTCCTCTTTCAAAAGGCGCACGGACCGAACCAAAGGATCTAGTTCCTGCCGAGCCAATGGTCCTTGTTTTTCCTGAGACAACAGATCCCATTTCTGCTGGACCAACCACTTTAGGAGCATACACTCATCACCCCTATCACTCGACAACCCAACCTTGTCACTTAAAGGGAAAACAAGAGAAGGGGGTCTGCTGGAAACCCTCGCCAATTCTAAACTCTTTTTAGGAGGTGCAACAGTAAAGGGGTAGTTCATACTTTATAACTCGAATATTTTGTGACTCGATTTCAAAAAAAGAAAAGAATAAATAGGCAAAGTGATATAAAAAGAACTCTGATGGATTTTTGAGTCTACATATAAGAGAAGATCATATAAAAAATGCATTTGCTGATGGGAGGGGAGTAGCTGATAATCAAACCGATTGATTGAAAATTGTCCAATTTGATTGTCTGGTCTTATATACTTAGTTGTATGCATTTCCTTATGAAATCTAGCCGATCATGACAAGACTCGAGAAAAAAGCCCAGCTAACTCCGTGCCAGTAGCGGCGATAAGATAGAGGGGGGTGAGGCACCATCTACCAAAACGACTGGAAATGTAACAGCAATAAATAAGAAAAAATTATAAAAGAAGTCCCATAAATTTTTAGAAAGTACAAATAAATCCAACATAAAATAGTTAAATAATATTAATACCCAAAAAATGAATTAAAAAAGGGATATTGGCCAAAAACGTCCCTAATGTATGGACCCGATGCGCAAATCATCCTTACCTTTCAAATTTTGACAATTACATCCCTTACTTATCCATGTAGTGCCCAAATCATCATTTTGAATGGAATCCATCCAATATTCCGTTAAACCTTTGAGATTTTTGTGCAAATAGTCACCTAACATTTGTTCTTAGTGTGGAATTGGTTCCTAACGTTTATGTTTTGGCAAACAAGTCCCTAACCTATGTATTTTAGTACGAAATTGGTCCTTATGAGATGAAAATGACAAATATATCCTTAGTTTTAATTAAAAAAAATTGTATGTAGATTTCTAATCATTACAAAATGTGCAAATAAGTCCAATACTTTTATTTTTTATAAAAAAATTATAGAAAACTAATGATTTTTTTTAATTAACACTTTGGTAATAAAAATGTCAAATAAAATTATTATTTTTATTATAAAGTAATAAATATATTATTTAAAATTAAAACTTTTATTTTATTGTTATATAAAAAATAACTTTGTCACAAACTTGATGTTCAAATACTTTTATTTAATTGAATTATATGTTTATTAACTACAAATATTAAAAATCCAACTATATTCTTTATATTTTAATTTATCGTTTATTTTCATTCAAAAATAAAACACATAATGTGTAAATTAATTTTTATTAGTATTTTTATGTTAAATAAAAATGTAATAAGATTAGTTCAATGTCATAAAATTATATACGTCATTTTATTTTTATTTTAACTTAATTTTTAAAGTAAAGAGGGAGAAAAAAATTTATAAGTAAAGAGGGAGAAAAATGATTTCTCACAATGATTTCTCTTTACTACTTAATAATAAAAATAATAAATTTATTTGACATGTTTATTACTAAAGTGTTAATTAAAAAAAATTTATTAGTTTTCTTTAATTTATAAAAAATAAAAGTATTGGACTTATTTGCATATTTTGTAATGATTAGGAATCTACATACAATTTCTTTTAATTAAAACTAAGGATATATTTGTCTTTTTCATCCCATAAGGACCAATTTCGCACTAAAACACATAGGTTAGGGACTTGTTTGCCAAAACATAAACGTTAGGAACTAATTTCACACTAAGAACAAAGGTTAGGGACCATTTGCGCCAAAATCCTAAAGGTTTAACGGAATATTGGATGGATCCCGTTCAAAATAATGATTTGGGCACTACATGGATAGATAATGGATGTAATTGTCAAAATTTGAAAGATAATGATGATTTGCGTACCGAATCCATACGTTAGGGACATTTTTGGCCAATTTCCCATTAAAAAAATTAAATATTTCATCTTTTCCAACCAAGCTCACCCCACCTCCTTCACAAATGCAATTACGACTGTTGATCTTTATTCCTTTTTTATGAATTAATTTTTCTAAGGTATGGGTGCCATTGTCGATGTGATTGCATTTATAGGGGTGGTGTTTGGCCGTTGATAGGATGGGATGGAGTGAGCTTGGATGAGAAAGACGAAATATCTACTTTTTCTATTTTTTTTGTGTATTAATATGTATTAAATTATTTGAATTGAGCTTTATCTGTACTTTTTGAAACGTTGTGGGACTTCTTTTGCAATTTTTTTTTATTCTATTGTTTTATTTTTTATTTTTGTTTATTTAAAGAGGATGACAAATCCATCATTTAATGACCAAAATAGAGGAAATGATGAGTTTTGCTAATAATTAGAAGGTTGAGATGGATTATGCTAAAAAAAAAAAAAAAAAAATAAGATATGTTTGTTACATTTTACAAAGATTGAGAATAAAAAGTGTAAATTTCCAACTATTTATTAAGGACTCTATTTTAATTTTTGCCAAAGCCCAAAATTTCGGGCTAACAATTATAAATTATAATTTAAGCTAATTAAATTGATCAAAAATATATTTTTTCATATACATTTTCAGAATTCACAACTTAGTATTCACACGACTTATCACGATCGTATATAGTTTTCTCCACTACATAAAAAGTCTTAAACATCCATGTAATATTACCACGTTTTCAATTCTCTTCACAAAATCATATTTTCTAAATTTTGCTAACCGCTTCATTCATTTGATCATCTCTAAAATCTGCCACCTCCTCAATCCATCTCCTTTCCGATCATCTCCAAAATCATTCATCACCTCAATCTATAGAAGTTACGATTGGATCCCACCGCAAGATAATAATATACTAGTAATAATCAAAATCGACCGTTAGGAGATTTTTCACCCCACACACCAAAAAGCAGATACTTACTCTCAAATTTTTTTCTCTAATTTTCTCATTTTTCTCCATTCCAATTCCTTCTTCTCCAAATCTTCACCTTTCTTCTCAAATTTGTTCCTGTTAATCTTTATTTAATTTATAGCGGTTGATTTCCACCGATCAGCGGTATACTAGTTTATAATAACACAAAAAAGTAAATAAATAAAAAATTCTTTTAGATAGGATAAATTAAAAAAATGAGTTGGTAATGGGTGTTCGTTTCAGCGATACCTTTCTTTATCTTCTGACGCGTTCTGTCATTTCCCCATATCTACTCTTTATATACCCTCATTCCACGCTCACGAGAACTCGACCATTTCCCCCCATATTCTTGCCCATTCTTACAGATCTGTTCATTTATATCCTTATCCAACAAATCTCTCCTCTTTTCTACATATGTATGTATAATTATTTCTTTTCTTCATCTCAACTGTCAAAGGTTTCCGACTGATTTTCGGGTAATTTCTACTTTTTCTCTATTTTTTCCCCTTTGAATTTGTTAGATTTAGTGATTTACTTCATCATTCGAAATAATATGCTAAAAAATTCTTTATGTGGATTCAATTTCCCGAGGAGTAACTGTACTGGCAATTGCATTTACTAATTTGTATTAATTTCTTATAACGCTCGATTAATTTACATTTCTCTAATTTTGGGTACAAATCATCGAATTTGAAATTCATGCATCATAATTTTGTATTTTGTTGATTTTAAGTTTTACAATGGCTTTGCTACGTTTTCACTTATTAGCAGTCCAACTAAAGCTTTCTTTTTTGGCCTTTAATTTTGTACGCATTTTTCTTATTCACGGACTTTAACTGCTTAAATCTTTGGTTAACATACAACACTTATATGAATATTGTTACTCTTGTGTAAATGAAATATCTATTATTTAACCGTCGATGACTTTTGCAAATTTCCGTCGGTGAAGTACTCTACCAACGGAATTCGTCGCGTTGCTCATGCCACGATTTTTAGTAGTGTTATGTTAGATGTTTCTTTTCGAATTATCTTTCTTTTACTATTTGAGGGTGGGTTGCGTAGTTGGTGAGGGAATAGTGTTTGGTGGGTTGGTGAACTTGATATTTGAATCTATAAAATCATTTTTAACATGTGCCGGTTTTATTGGAGTCTATTGTTTGTTGATGTGTGATTTTCATGTTGATTACCACTTGGCTTTATGTTATTAAATTTTATATTTGGCCAATACGACTTGTATAATTAGCTTTACTGCATGTTTTGATTGGTCGTGTTTGGACATCTTTGGAATGATTTTCTATTTCTAGTATTCATCAAAATCCCTTAGTTCGGTTTTTTTTTTTTTCTTCCTCTTTTCTTTACTAATAAATGCAGGATTATTTAGGGAAACAAATGGAAGTCACTGGAGGTTAAAACGTGTTAGGTTATGGCCTTGGCAGGTATTTCAGCCTTTTACTGATTTTCCTTTTATTCAACTGTTCATTCAAACTAGTGTCTGGTAAATTATTTTTACTTATTTTTGTTGTTATATGGCTCGCATGACTGTTATCTATTAGATATTTGGGCAATGTGCGCTGGAAAAAAACGCATCAGGAAATTTTAAATTTTGTATCAAACTGGTTGGTACAAGGAAGCCAAATTACAGTACGAGAAGTGGCATGGAATTTGAATATGATTGACGAAGCATAGGAAACCATTGCCCTTTACAGCTCATTTGATTCAATTTGCTGCATCGATTATGCCTTGGTCTTGTAGAATTCCCATAAGTGAAGGATATCGTGAATTTCTTTAATCAGGTGCCTATCGTTTAGTTGTATTGATAAGTTTTGAGAGACACACTTGCTTTTTGCTTAAAGAAGAGAACTACTGTATCCGATGTGTTTCTCCAACTTACATGAACAAGATACCCGGCTTCTAAAAGCAGTTCTCGTTTAACTTCAAAGATTAATGATCATTACTATAGTCCCATCTTGCCTGGGTTGCCCGATGATGTGGCAAAATACTGTCTTGCTCTTGTTCCTCGATCTAATTTTCCGTCTATGGGCACTGTATGCAAGCGATGGAGATCGTTTATCAAAAGCAAAGAGTTCCTCACTGTTAGGAAATTAGCTGGGGTGCTCGAGGAATGGTTATATGTCCTGATTGTGGATTCCGACGGAAAAGAAAGCCACTGGGAGGTTTTAGATTGCTTTGGACGTAAACACCAGCAACTTTCACCGATGCCGGGTCCCGCTAAAGCCGGTTTTGCTGTGGTGGTTCTTAATGGAAAGCTTCTCGTTATTGCCGGCTATTCTATGGCTGACGGAACTGGGTCTGCCTCGGCGGATGTTTACCAATATGATTCTTGCCTCAACAGGTTTATTTTCTTTCATTCCTTCCTTTTCCCATTTCATTCTGTGCATCTTTGTTAGGTAAAAAAAAAAAAAATTTATTTCGGTTTCCAACTTTATTTAATCAAACTTCCGTACTTTCTAGAACTGAGCTGTGGCCATCGGCTCTATTATTTGAAGGTGGGAGAAGCTCAATTCATATCTATAAACATTGAGGGTTAGTTAAAATTGAATACACCCTGGTGCCTTATTTGAAGATTGACCTCAAAATTGAGTGATCAATGTACTTTTAGCTGCATCATATTAGGCGAATAAAGCGTGTCTGCGACAGTTCAAAGTTATGCCTTTATGGTATTGCCTTGTCAGTTGTCATAGTGCCCCTCTCCTCTCCTACTGTGTCGATTTCACTGTGTTCAATAGTGAACACCAGAACACATTCTATATTCTGGCATATTTGGTGGGTTCGGTGTCTTGGTGGATATTCATGAACGGCTCTCATTTTTTCAACATTTATATCTAGGGAGTTGTCTTTTTTTTTTCTTGCGTAGGTGGGTGGGGCATGTTATCTTAACAGAACATGCTCTTGTATTGTTTTTAAGCTAGATTTCTCCCTCAAGTTAACTGACCTTGATCAAAGCTGTAGCTTGGTTTTCTTGATTTAATATTTTTGGAATTGATGCTTATGTCTAAAATCCACTTCATTAATGAAATCAAAGATCCAGAAAAAAAAAAAAAAAAGCTTTGTCTTTCTTGGTCTGTTTTTGATATATTGCGACTGGTTATTTTTGTTGTAGCTGGAGCAAATTGGCTAGCATGCATGTGTACACGGTATGACTTTGCTTGTGCCGAGTTAAACGGCATGGTCTATGCAGTTGGAGGATATGGCACGAATGGTGAATCTCTCTCTTGTGCTGAGGTGTATGACCCGGATACTGACAAGTGGACTCTAATCGAGAGTCTCACGGCGCCCAAGGTGGGGCTGTTTTGCATGTGGATTTGAGGGAAAGCTTTATGTTATGGGCGGAGGTCAAGTTTCACGATTGGAAATTCAAGGTTCATCGATGTGTATAACCCCGATATGCACACATGGTGTGAAATGAAAAATGGTTGTGTCATGGTTACTGCGCAAGCTGTGCTTGGGAAGGAGCTCTTTTGCATTGAGTGGAAGAATCAACGGAAGCTAGCAATATTCAACCCTGCAGAAAATTCATGGAAGATGGTGCCAGTTCCAGTAACTGGGAGTTCGAGCATCGGGTTTCGATTTGGCATTCTCGACGGCAAGCTTTTGATGTTCCCAGTACAGGAGTATCCGGGTTATAACACCCTGTTGTATGATCCGAATGCAGCCCCCGGTTCTCAATGGCAGACTTCTGAGATAAAGCTGGCGGGCTTGTGCCTATGCAGCGTGACAATTAAGGCTTGAATCGTGTATGGAATCGCCACATTAGATGCTGCTTATTGTCCTAAAACTAAGATTTACTTGTTCCTGTCGACTATACTCTAATCCTTGAAGTTCACGAATTAAAAAGAGTGGAACATTTCATTAAGTTTTATCATGTTGGGATTAAGTTTGTTTGCTGCAGTATTTCGATCATCTTATTACCCAAAAAAGAAAAGGCTCATGGTGTTTTGAGCTTATTGTATCCTTTAGAATCATTGAAATCTTATTTACTTATTATAAGTTCAGTTTTGATTGTTTGTTCAATATTTTAGGTGACGCACTTCAGGCAGAGAAGGGTAATTTAATTAAAAGAGCCATTTACATTTCATCTCTCTTACCAGAAGCTGCATTTGATACTCTACAACTAATAACGCAAAATGTTCATGTCGAATGCAGAACAAGTGGAAAAGAAAAGAAGAAATTAGAGATCAAGAAGAAAAGAGAACAGAAACTTAAACTATAAGTTTTAATCTGCCTCTGTGCTTTGGGTCGAAGAATGTTCAGGGCTAGTGGAATCAAAATGTGGCCGGCAGGCCTTGGATTATCTGCCCTCGGCTTAGGCTCTGGGTGGATCGATACGAGTATTTTAATACTCAAACATTATTACATTTCAAATATTTCATAAATAGAATTATTTGGGTTTATGTAATTAATAGAACATATTCATAATATTTTTAAAAAAAAAATCGTGAGCATAACATATTTTGTGAAAAATTAAAATTTGTAAATCCATTAACATTAAAATATATTAGATAGTAAAACAATTTCTGAAACATAAAAAGAAAGAATATACGTCAAAATTACAAACTCATAAATTAGATTCTGTTATAGGGGAGCTTTGCCTTCACCTTCGCACTGTGTATTGAGCAAAAGTGATTAGCGAGAGAGAGATAAGGGATAGAGAGACGAGAGTGCAAGAGTCTGAGAGAGATTTGATAAAATATCAATTGGGTATTTGAAATTGAGTCAATTGAGTTTGGATTTATAAGTGGTAGGTTCTGGACTTTTGGTTTGGATTTCGGATAGTTAGGGCCTGCATTATTTCTTCGCCATTTTCAACCCATTTTCCGCTTTTGTGTTTTAAAAATAAATAAAACGTTTTCTCTTTACCATTTTTCAAAATACTAAAAAATTTACAAAGGAAATGGAAAACAAGGATTTTATCATTTTGGTGTTTTGTTAACAAAACACAGAAATGGCAAAATGGCCAAAACGCAGCGTTTTGGTCATTTAAGTCACCGCTTCGATTCCTCGTTCTGCCTTTTTTTTTTTTTTTTTTTGTAACACTTAATTTAAGCATTTTCTGTCTTTTTAGACAAAACACAGCTCCTTACCCGAATGGTCAAGCGCGTGGATTTGATTGTGGGAGGTCCAAGGTTCAATTCCCAGATTCTTTTCTTCTTTTATTAAATTGTTTTTAATGGTTTTAATTGTTTTTAATAATTTCATAATTAAATGTTTTGCTTTGTTTTAAATTCTTTTATTAAATGGTTTTAATTCTTTTCAAATGTTTTTAATTGTTTTAATTCCATAATTAAATATTTTTAATGGTTTTTAAATGTTTTAATTTCATAATTAAATATTTTTAATTATTTTTAAATGTTTTAAATATTTTTAATTCCATAAATTAATGTTTTTAATTGTGTTTAAATGTTTTTAATTTTAAGTTTAAATTGTTTTTAATTCCAAATCCAAATTTCTAAAAATTTCAAGTAAGCAGCGTTTTCGAGTTTTCTCATTTTCGTAAACAATTTTCAAAAATTTCAAAAGAACGCATTTTCAAAAATCTCAAACAAACACTCAAAACACAAAACATAAAATGAATTCAAAACTCAAAACACAAAACTCAAACGTAAAGAAAACACCATCTTAGACTATTGTCTTTGGCGCCGTAGTATTGAGTTGGGTTATTGGGTTAGGGTGAATAAATTATAAAAATATAAAATTATAAAATTATAAAATTACAAATTGATTTTAGAATCGGTACTTTCATGATTCTAGTTCAAAACTAAGAACCGACCTTGACTCGGTCGACTCTTGATTCTCGGTTCCTAATTATTCTTTTTTGAAACCGGATCAGAACCCCCAATTTTGGTTCAGTTTCAGTCAAAATATCCACCCCTGATTTATCCATTAAAATTTTGGATCGAAATCCGTCCAACTCAATTTGGGTCTATTTACAAGTTGTTCTCATAACAAATGGGTCATGTCAAACTTGATTGTCTAATCTCAACTATCCATGAGGGGAAGGGATCGAGCTTCAAAAACTAGTAAATGATCTTATCAATACACAAATTTATAACTTCTCAAGAATTACAACTGCACTTATATTTATCACTTTAAGAATTGAGTTCAAACTTTCCACATCCATTTCTCATCAATGGACTCTTGACATATTAAATATTTGTTCTTTTAAAAATCAAATTTTGAATTATAATTACTTGTTTCTCTTTTACACTTTTCCAATATTCTAAAAAGTCAGTACCAAAAAGCTCGCCCAGTGTTAAGCGCGACTTCTACACCTGCACACAACTCACATCTCACACTCGCGCTCGCATCTCTGCCTCGCCTCGCTTAGACTTGCACCAAGTCGAAAAAACTTGAAACTCGACTTTTACGCCCAACCACGCTTTTTCATTTTTTAAACATTCGTTTTTCATTTTCATAATCTCTCACACTATTCATTTTTATCAATTTCTCCAAAAATTGAGTAAGTAATGAAAAACCGATTTTCACATTTGCTTGGCCTGCAATACTGGTAGGCCGATAGACTAATCTAATTGTAAGTAGTTTTTAAACAGGTCTAATAGTAGATCGGTCGGGCCAAGTCATCCAATCCATTTTGACACCAATGCATGGGACAAAGTGTTTATGGTTTACTCCACAATTCATCTTTTCCCGTTTTTAATCTATCTAATTTTCTAATTTCTTTGTTTTAATCAAAATTGTTGCCTAAATTAAATAATAGTGCGAAAAAGTCCATCCGAAGAAGACCACCAACTGCCATATATTTTGGACCGCATCCGAGGCTTCAATCTTCACTTTAGCTCTACTAGAGTTTTAACAAGATTCTTATGATGCATTTTTAATAAAGAAATAACAATTTAAATTCCACAAGGAACCAGAACTTACCATTACAGTTGACAATCGTCTCAAACGTGCCACATTCCACATACTACTGCAGTTCTGGCTTGTTTAATAGGTTGGATAGTACTGGAAGATACTAAAGAAAATGATATTAAAAATCTTTTACATATTGACTACCAAGCATGCCCTACAACAAGTAGTAGTGAAAAAGCAAAACTTCCATCCTTGACTAAATTAAACAATTCGTGCTTCTTTTACCGTTGCCAACATTAATATCTCTAAAACTAAAATATTGCTACAAAAAGATGTGCCATTTAACGAAACCATAAAAATATTCAAAAACAACCAAGCTCTTCAAAGGTGAATGTAGGGAAAAAATTGGGAAAATGTTCTTTAACTATTCCCAGCCAGTAGCAGCAGGAGCATCAGCAGGAGGAGCGGGCGGCACAATATCATCTCCAGGTGCTGCCATTGGTGGGGCGGCAGCGGTATCCCATCCATCAGCAGTTGCTCCTGCACAATATTGATTCTCAAATTTTGCAGTTATAGACCAAAAACTACATGACATTTCACCCATTCAACTAAATAAAGAGAATATTGAGAAACGTAATTTGCACGGGATATCAAAATTAATTCCTTGGTACAAGAGAGAACACTAACCAACATCAGCCGTCCAACCACTGGCAACTACTGGTGGTATAGCACTTGCCATCTCAGGGTTCCACTGAGCTTCTGGTATCTGACCAGTAGACCAATCCGTGCCAGCAAGGGCACCAGCTGTATAATCACCATAATCTGGGAGAGCGGGTACTTCCTCTTCTTCTTGTTCCTTGGCTTCCTCAGGCTCCCTGTAGAAAACAGATCGACCTGCCAACAGAGAATACCAAAGATAAGACCAATAGATAAATCAAATGTTAAAGTATAAACGCAATGAGATATCATTAAATCCTTTTTCCCATTTTTTTTATGTACAACTTTGGACAACTGCGTTGCCACCTAAGTGTAAAATATGTGACGAACCAAACTTGAAAGGAGATCAAAATCCTCTTGGCAGACAGTCCTTGTGTGATCAAATTCTAGCCACTTGAACAAAAGAACAGTACTATATATAACATTTACCATGACTTCCCACTTGTGTCCAGGAGCAATGAGGCCACGCATTTGAAGAACCATCCTTGCTAAGAGCCAAAACAGACAACCAATACTGTGCTTCCCCTTGTTATTGGCAGGGATACCAATATCAACATAGCGCATAGGTGAATCAGTATCACAGAAAGCAATGGTGGGGATGTTCCCAAGTGCAGCTTCCTTAATAGGCTGCAGCAAGTTCATATTAAGCGCCAGAATCATGAGTATATAATGTTTGCAGCTCTATGGTATATAACACATGCACCAAGTGTAAATATATAAACAACGTACCTGGTGATCAGTCCTTGGATCAGTAAGGATCAGAAGCCGTGGCTCACTGAATGAGGTCTGAAGCTGGTTGGTGAATGTTCCAGGAGTATGGCGTCCAGCAATTGCATGAGCCCCAGTGTACTGGGCAAACTTCAAGACAGCCCTTTGCCCATACGGCCTTGCAGACTGAACAATGATATCCTGGGGGTTCTCAATACCAACAATAACCCTGGCTGCCATCTGAAGCTTATCCCATGTTTTTCCAAGGTTGATGATGTAAATTCCTTGAAAGCAAAATAGAATAATCATTATTAAAACATTTATAAACAAAATACAGAACACAAATGAAATCCAGAACATCAAAATCTATAATTTGGCATGTTGAGCACCTACATTCCTCAGGCATGTCACAGGGATGCACAACTCAGCTTATAACTAGCATTTGTTGAATACAAAGAAACCAAATGAATCAGAGAAAGAAATCAAAACAACAAATTTGGTTTAAATAAAGGCGAGAAGATCGTTATGGATTATTGTTGAATGTTGATTTAACTCAGCTGAATAGCATGAATGTGAAGCCAACATGTAGAGCACCTACATTCCTCAGGCATGTCACAGGCACAAAGAGACTTATAGTTAGCATTTGTTGAATACAAAGAAACCAAATGAATCAGAGAAAGAAATCAAACAACAAATATGGTTTAAATAAAGGCTAGAAGATCGTTATGGATTATTGTTGAATGTTGATTTAACTCGGCTGAATAGCATGAATGTGCAGCCAAAACCCATTTAGCTTCATTGAGTTCTGACCAAACAAAAAACCATTGAAGAGAACTGACTACATGTGCTAAAAATAATCATCTATTGAAGAGAACTGACTACATGTGCTAAAAACAATCATCTTTAATTCATTTGATTTTTTCACTAAATGCAGCATCATTCTTATCACACAGCATGCATAACAGAAGAACTAACCAATATAAATCCTAACAAATTTAAGTACATAAAAATGCGACTAAGTCTTGTAACACAGAAAACATTAACCAGATTTTTAAAAAGTATGATTAATCAAGAAAGAAAAAATTGACAAACCAGCTCAAGAATATGCAGCATAATTGTAAACCTACAATGAACATCTTGGATCGCTAAGGCTACCATTGGAAACAGAAAATAGGAATTAAATCAACAAAAAGTGTAAGGAAGTCATCCTAATACAATTAATAAATAACAATATTTCAATATCCAAAAATGATCAGCAACACTGGACAAGCGGGGACATTTAATCCCAAACAAAAAGAAAAAGTACAATTGATTATTCCTGTCATACCATTCAGTAGAGCTACATATGCAACATATTCAAAAGAGCATATTTGAAATAAGCTTAAATATAACATAAACAAAAGACAAAATCTAAGCACTACTAGAGCCAGCAAAAGCAGAACCATAACTGAATTAGGTCGCTAGCACATCACTTGTCAAATAGACAAAGCTAGAATTATATATGACAGATCACAATAAATTAGACCTTATTAACACAAAACGAAATATTGTCTAATCATAAATACAACTATAGAGACAAATTTATATATATTAGAATATGCACACACATATTTACTGTCGCTGCGGCGCTTGAACACGTAAAGTTCCATTTGGAAGTCACATTTTTGGTGTTGCACATCATTTATCAAATTGAAAACTAGAATTCTATAGGATAAATCACAACTAAAAAAATTCACACTAAAATAGATCTCACTACGCAAAACACAAATCACCGTCTAATCATAAATACAATTATAGATGCAAATTTACACATATACAGTAATGTATGCACATATATCTACCGTCGTTCCGTCGCTTGAACACGTAACGTTCCATTTGGAAGTTACAGTTTTTGGTGCCGAGGTGAACTTCGGCTGCCAACATCATCTGAATGTCAGCCTCTTTTGTGGAGAGAATCCTTGGTCCGGTCGCCATTTTTAGTGCTTCTTCTTGCCTTTTGCTTTGTTAGGGTTTTGGTTTTGCTCTGGTTTTCGAGGAAAGGAAAAGGAGAGAAGAGGCTATACGTGAGGCTTCTGGATTGAATTTATATACTTTGAAAACCCTAGAGAAGTTTTTCTAGTATTGGGCTTATCTGGCTTTTGGGCTTAATAGGCTTTAATTATGGGCTGGATTAGTAGTGGGAGTTGATATCTGTATAAGGCCGTGGTAGAAAGCTGGTTGGAACTGGATGTCCATTGGTTGTGTGGGCCATTGAGTCTAACGTTGTTGTGTATTTTCTTTTTCCTTTTCTTAAGGAAAATAAATTTCATTCGTAATTATCTAAGGGTGTGTTTGATTGTTTCCATTTTCCATGGAAAATGTCACTTCATGGAAAATGTTGTCAAATTCAAAATTTTGTTTCTACACCTTTGTTGTTTGATTCTGGCATGGAAAATAAAATGGATTTTCTAAGACAAAGATTTAAAACGCATTTTTCCCACTTTCTTGGAAAATATTTTCTCACCTATATAGTAGAATTTATTTTCTACCTTACATGGAAAATATTTTCATTTTCCACATTTTTCCATGAATGTCAATCAAACACACCCTAAGAGCATCGAATCGCGACAAAGCTCGGGAACTCTTCAATACACACCGAATCACGATTATAAAGAACACAAAACTTAGCAAGGTCATGAGTGACACTATTCGCTTCACGCCGAATAAAAATGCAAATTAAACAAAACAATAAATGTAAAATTAAAATTTTCAAGAGAGAGTCTCTTGTGTAGTGTAAAATTTTTCTGCGAATTATTTTAAAAATCTAAATAAAAATATTATAAGGACTAGGAATGGGCGTGGGTCGAGTTAAGTCGATTTTCGAACGAACGTTCGGTTTGGCAAAAGCCAAACCGAAAACCAAAAAAAAAAAATCGGGCTCGAACCCGGCCAACCAATTCAGATCGGTTCGAGTTTTCTGTTTGGGCCATTATAGACACACACACACACAAATTTTTTTTTTAAAAAAAAGTCGAGTCGAAACCCAACCCAAAAATCGACCGAAAATGACCCAAACCGGCCCGAACCGAACTGGTTTGTTTGATTATTATTTTGCCCAGCCATGTATCATAGCTTGTGGCTTATATGAGATTTTGGTCTCAAACTTTTTTGGCACGAACCTTTTTTACATATGGTGTATGTGTGCAAATGGTAACACAAAAGTTTCAAAACTCTCACAGAAACACAACAAACTTTCACAGACCATCACAAAGATCAAACCCCAACAGATTTCAAAGCATCATTTGATCAAATTAGTCTCGCACCAAATTATCAACAACCTACAATTAGGTCAAGACCAAGATTACCAAACAATCGATCAAAGTCATTGCGCTTAGGCGGGATATATCACCGGCAATGAGTCAAGACATTATGCAAATGAATGTCCAAATTGTAATTGGAAATGAAGATTACAATTTTTAGAGAAAGTAAAACAGATCCGCACAATTATACTATTACTTTCACCTCAACGTTCCCTAACACCCCAATTGACGCTTATCATTGTTCTTTGGATTAAGGTCATGCTGAGGGTGGGAACAAAAAAAAAAAAGCTACTTGGTCCTTATATCTTTGTAATCTTTTCATCCGGTGAATATTAACTGAATAAATAGTGTAAACCATGTGCTCAAATGCTATTCTTTCCTACCAATTTTATGTAACGTTAATCACATATATTTTTGAATAAACATCCAATTTAATTGTTCTTAAAAGTACAATTTGTGCAACAATAAATCATTAAAATTTCATACCGCGACCTACTCCCGTGCTTTCACCCACCTCAAACGAGCACTTTATGGCCTTACATTAAACAAGCATGACCTCTATTGTTACACAATTTGTTATTATGTAACACATGTTACATAATTGGTTATTATGTAACACCGATTCTAAAGATGTTACAACTTGTTATTGGTTAATTGATGTTTAATATGATATTTGTAACATTAATATTTAATATGATGTTTTGATTCTTAATGCAGATTATGTTAACCTCAATTGATATTTTGTATCATTGATTGATACAAATAATACAATTGAGTATATCATAGGTTTTTGTGTGAAACCGATATTATATGTTACATCTCAATTTTTAATACTGATTGTTACAAATGTTGAAATTGAAGGATCTATTTGTAGTTCTTACATCTATTTCTAATGCAAATGATATATATTTGTGATTATAATAATAAAATTCATATATATATATATATATATATATATATATATATATATATATATATATATATAATTCATTCAATTTTAATTTTTAAAAATTCGATTACTATAATAATAAAAGATTTTTAATATAATATAAGTATTTCGATGAAATTTGTTTTGATGATTCATTTATTAAATTTAATATATATTATAATAAATTAAAATAATGATTTTTAGAAACAATATTTTTAGAATATATGGAACAATAATGAATTTTTGTAATTCTTTTAAAAGTGACTTTTATGAAAAAAAGATGAAAGACTAGTAACAATATATTTTATGTAACACGTTAAAACATACAAACTGAAAATTAGGAAGTACCAAAAAGGGAGAAAATAATGATTTTATCAAGCCCAATATATATATATATATATATATATATATATATATATATATATATATATATATATATATATATCCTTACAAACTTATAAGAGTTTGTTTGGGAAATCACTATTCACGCTCGACCAAAATGGAGTCGTTTTGGAGTTTTTTTTTTTTATAGAAATCACAAAATTTGCATTTGCCAGAAAACCCTATCTCGCTCTTATTCCGCCAACCCTTCATCTTCGCCCTAATATGCCCAATGATGATACTTACATTCAATTCTTTCGCTTTTTACTAAATCCTAATCCATCGATTTCAAACTCCTCAAAATTTCCTTTCTCAACGATTCTCCAAATGCCTTCATATCACGAACAATTTTCGAATAGCGATCTCGATTATGGATTCAATGAATACATGGAAGCTTTGAAGCGGTCTTTTCACTTAATCGGCACAAACTCTAACGATCATAAAGGATGTCTCTCTGGCAGCTATCACAATGACGACAAGGTTGTTGAATTTTTTTAGCTTTTTACGGTGTCCCATTTTTTATGCGTAAAATGTTTGAATATCTTGTTCCTTCAAGTTTCGATTTTGTTTTAAATATTTATTATGTTGAAATTAGTTTATGGTTCAAGGTTTCATTGGGTTAGGATAAAATTAGTTCAAGTTTTTTAATTTTGTTCTACGCTTTATCCCTTTTGATGGAATTTACGTGTTAAGCTAAATTACCAAAGATGTGTTCCAAGTCCGCCCGTGGAAGATAACACGACGCAACACCTGAATCATCCCTTTTATGTGTTCTTCATTTTTATCTTTATCATTTGTAAAATTATGTTGTATGTAAAATTGGGTTTGGTTTTCGTTGAATGAAATTCATTTATGTACTGTCCAAATAAAAACTATCATTAATGAATTCAATAATTTTACTAAAAAAATTTAAGTGCCTAATACCACAGTTCACTACTTGTTGGTTGACTTATTAATCTTGAAGGTAAGGAATGGAGCAAAAGCATAGGGACTTTGGACCCCATTTTGTACATCGAAAAATTAAAGGTAATTATTTCGCTTTTCCCTTTTATCAAATTAACTAGAGTGGCATGGACCCAATGTCCATTATTTTAACATGAATTTTATTTATTGCAAGAATGGTGCCATCATATCAACGAGTTGTGTTGAAATTATGAATGAATGGAATAATTTAGCCTCCAAGGATGGTTCTTGTGTGTTGTAGATGGTTCATTATCTTGACTCTTACACCTCTAGGGTATTGTGTAAAGCATTATTAGCCAGACTATTCTAAAGACCAAAAGATTTATGAGCTTCTTAAGGAAATGTCTATTATGGCTAAGCAAACTACCCAAGCTATTTATATTCATGTAGCAAAGTAAGTCATGAAACTTCAATTCAAACATAAATATTCCACAAATTTTAATCCTTATTTTAAGGATGTTTGTGAGTTTTGTTTCCAAATTTACATGTTTAGATAGGTAACTTGATTGCAACTCTTTTTAAGCTTAGCCACATTGTACACGCTAATATCCTATCCTAACAATATCCATTTTCACCGTTTGGTAAGTTAAAACACAATTTTATTTTTATTTTTTAAATTGGTCCATTGTATGTCGATTTCTATTGTCCACAAGATGCAACGCCTAAAACGCGCCTATTTGTCATTCGGTTTATTCGGATCCACAAGAAATCAAAAATTTCAACCTTCGTTGGACTTAGATCCCATCCAAATCTTCAATTTCTTGCTATTCATCATTTGGTTTCATTCATATCGAAACACGGTGTTGTTTTTTTGAGTTCTTGTTATGTGGTTTTGTTCGATAAATAAGTTCTAAATATCCCATAAATTTGTGGATCTCGTAATTGTAGTTCATTTGGCGTTCAAAGCTATTTCGGAATCGTGGATTTCATATATTTGTGTTCTGCGTATATGGCTGTCCTAATTTGAACTTTGAGGTATGTTTGGTTTTAATTTGTTTTCCTTGTTTTTGGTTTATTTGAGTTTTGTGGTTTTCGCTCGATAAAGAAGTATCAAATGTCCCGTAAATTTGTATATCTCGTAATATGTAGTTCGTTTGGCGATTCGAAGCTATTTTGGATTCATGGATTTCATGTATTTATGCTTCGCAGATATGGATGCCCTAATCGACATTTGATGTATGTTTGGTTTTAATTTGTTTCTCCTTCTTTTGTTTTTTCAAAAATCAAGTGTTACTTGTAGGCTTTTTTTCCTATTTTGTGTGTTTTGTGTTACTTGTCGCTAGAAAAACCTAGCGAACATTTGGAGTAGTCCTAAGCTATGACTTGGATTTAGGTTTTGTATGAATATGCCAAAGCTCTATCTTATTATTTTAGATTAGGGTAAACAAATTACTTATTTAGAAAGATTCACGACTAATTAGCATATAGTCTTTACGTGAGAACCATCTTGTGAAGAGCAAATTTTGGTAAGATAATGCAATAAAATACTTCTATATTTGGTAAGTTTATTTGAGGACGAAAATTCTTTTAAGGGGTAAGGAATATAACGCATGTTCACTTACATGATTTAATATATTATGACGATACATGTCCTAATATTATATTTAATCTTCAATTAATAAATTATCATTTTGTTGACTAACCATAGTTTTTCGTGGAATTTTGGCATCCTAGCGATCGACTCGTTAAGTTAAATTAAGACACTTCTAATTTTTTAAATTTGAATTAAAGTATATAATAGTTTTTAATTATTATTATGTGCTATTTCATATTATATAGATTAATATCTAGACATATCTCTTGAACACATTCATTTCTTCAATGAATTAAAATATAATTAAATTAATATATTATAGAGAGATGTAATGGAGCCTAAATCGAATGAAACCAATCTTTTCACAAAATTGGTATGATTGACTTAAATGGGCATCCTAAAATTGGAAACAAAGACTTTTAGCACTTTTCCTTATAAAAATCACCATTCATCCATTTTTATTTTGGAAGCATTTTGGTGGTGAAGACAAAATTTTAATATTATTTTATTGTTGAATTTATATTTCATTATTTAAAATCTTTGAGCTTTGTTAGTGAATTTATGGAATTAGAATAATTCAAATACAAATATATACACAAGTTAATATATAGGTATATATGTGTTTATGATTTCAAGATCACACTTAAGGTACAAGAATCACTCTATTATTATATTATCAATTGATGGTGGGATTCATTATGAGGCCATTTGTTTTGGAGTGAAACTTATTCTAATTAAGTTGTTCATTGATTAATATGTATACGTTATGTATATTTATATATTAATATATGAATTGTTAGAATTTGTTTATTTTTGATTTCATAAGTCTTTATTCATTTTAAATCTCATAATGTTATATGATAAAATTAGAACTTAATGGATCACGCCTGATTTTTTGCTCATAAAGAAATGGTTTAATTTAATATGGCTTAAATCAATGGTAGGATTATTTAAGTTGACAATTAGCGAATTACTTTTAATTTTTAAGGGATTCTTGACACTTTATTTTAAGCACTTTGGTCTTAATGAATTAATAAACAAATTTATTTTAATAGGATTTTGGTTTATGTATGTTGCTTTTTCCCCAAACAATATTGTTTGGAATTTTAAATAAATAGTAATGACCTAGGATTTTACCATATCTGACTTTCTTGGTTACTAATTTCTTCCCAACAAATTTGCTACTTAAAACATGAATAAAGATCCAATGTAAGTAAATCTTATAAGTTCAATTTTAGAATTCAATTGTTAAATGTCTAGATGTGTTACATTAATAGCTATTATGTGAACATGGTAATATTTTGACTAGTTTTATATGTAATTTATATTTCATTGATGTTTCACGACATATTGTTACATGAACATTCATGTTAATGCATCCATAAGCATGCATAAAGTAAAGATTTAAATAATAATGTTTGAAATTTATATTTTACTCAAGAATATATGTATCTCAAATTTAGTGAATGAAATGGTGGTTTTATAGCCATGAAAGGTGTGATTTGTACTGGGTGGTTTCATTTTATTAATAGTACAATGTTGAATGTTAATGTTCCATATTAATGTTTAACACTTTTTTTTAAATTTGTTGGAACAAATGGACGGGTTGACAACTATATTTTTTAAATGAAATACTCAAACGATAGCCCAAGAATAACTCAACAAGGTAATTGGTTTTCTAATTTAAAATATTCTCAAAATTGATATTTAAGAGATAACAATAGATTCACAATAATATAAGCACAATATAAGTAAATAAAGAGAAGTAGAGTCACCAATTTTTATGGAGGTTCGATCCAACCAATGATCTACGCCCGTACCAAGCTCTCCAACACGGACGGCCTTTTCATATTTGATGTCTTATGGTGCAATCCAAACCTTACAATGTATCCGTGACTTACAGCAAGGAGCACGATCCTTTTACAATATTGAGCTTTTCAGAGGACCTCAATATGACCCAAATAAATAAAGAGATTGATTTGAGTATTTCTCTCAGATGGATGATGGATACAAGTTTAGCTCTAAGAGAGACTAACACTTTAATGAATAGCAATTGATGAGGAAAGCTCAGTGTTAGAAGAAAACTTTGTTGAGAAAGATGAATCAAAAGTTTGATTTAATCAAACAAAGTTTTTCAAAGAGAGATATTGAAGATATGAATGCAATGAAGCTTTGAATGATGTTTTCAATATGATTCTCTTATAAATGCTCTTATAAGTGTAGTTGAATGATAATAAATGAAATGGTATTTATAGAGATGAATTTTCGCACTTCGACCAAACGGATGACCAAACGGTCGACCGTCGATTGTCGAACAACCGTTGAACGCAAAAATCGAAGCGGACACTTTTGAAAAGTGTCGGTCAAACGGATCGACGGTTCATGTAAACGGTCGACCGGTTCAAACGGATGACCAAACGGATGACCGTTTCCACGTTTTGAAAAATGATTTTGGCTTTGATAAAATATTTTATGCAAGTAATAATGACATATGTTTTGTGCATAAAAATATTTTGAGCTTTCATTCATTTTAATTGCTAAGAATTAAAGGGTTAATACCTTTACAATTTCATCTAAAGATCTATTCTTCATTCTTGATCTTGAATATTGAATTTCGGATCTTTGAGAAACTTGAACTCTTGAATTGATTTTGACTTGATCATGACAAGGTATGAGAGTTCGATTTGTAGTGCCTTGAATATTGCTTGAAAGTAGATTGTTAGTAAACATAACCAATTTGTTTGTTATAATCAAAACATTAAGGTTTAAAGTTAACCATAGGTCAACAATTTCCCCTTTTGATTATGACAAACAATGTGAGAATATAGAATAATAAGATACAATAAAGCATATATATTCCCCTTTCTTTTCAAGTAAACATGATTTGATAAATTTGTATTCCATTTTATCATTTTCATTTGATTTGGTAAATTTTATCATACATATCAAATTTCCAATTTGATTGTCTAATAATATCAAATTTTCATGTGAATATGGAATAAATTTCAAGTCCATCTCAACATGATATATCTTTGACATAAGCAAATGACATAATCGAAACATTTCATTTAAAATTAGCTTTGTATTAAATTATTGTTTTGATTGTTTATGAAAGAGTGGCAACAAGTTTAAAATAGGAAACTTCAAAATATAAAAAAACCTTAGTGATTTAGACTCTTAACATATAACCCCATTTAGTTTCCTAAGATTTTATGACATGTATTGGATCATTAATGATAAATTTCAAGTTAATACCAAGGAGGATAGTTTAGAATATTTCCATCATATGATTAACCTCATTAATTTTACCTTCGATTTTCATTAATTATTTATTTTTATGGAGGACTCGACATGGAAGATAGTAAATTCGAAAATTTGTTATCCAAACAACCAAAATCCTATTGCATATATTACATGTTATTGATTGATTGGTCGTACTGAGTATGACAAATTGTTTTTTGGTTACATGCAATACCGCCTTCTAAAGATTACAATTTGTTTATTAAGTCTTGAAGTATTCTTATTTGTTTAATTATGTAATAGATTTTGAGTAAGACTTATTTTTATAGAAATTTTTGATTGAGTTGTTACATTTTATTCAACGTGAATGCCAACCAACCCATACATGAAAAGACTTTATTAAGTTAATTGCTTAACACTAAATAGAAGTCCGTTTTGTAACATTTATGTTAACGGATTTGCATCAATCTTTGTTAATCTAATGTTTTTAATGATTATTACATGAGAATACTCCTAGGTCTTTGGCTGCCATTTTACTGAGGCATGATTTTAAAGGAATTTGGAGCCTAGGGTTTAGAGATCGTCGTTTGGTTGAAAGTAAAATTGATGGATAAAATTGGATTTTGTTTTGGTTAATTGATGGTTTTAACATTAATATTTAATATGATGTTTTTTTACCATATTGGGATTTTGAAATTAGGATTGATACAAATAAAATAAGTATTTTAAATTCAATAATCTATTTTATTCCAATTACAATCACGAAATTGGACATCTCATAACATGTAGTTAGAATGAATCGAAAACTAAGAATCGTAAACTTAAAATAGAACAACTAAGATAGGCTACAAGTTTGTAATAAATGTATGAATAGTCTTTGCCTATTTATTATGTTATGATAAGTCTTTGTCTAATAACTAGACTAAAGAAAGAAAAGCCTATGTATACTTATGATACCATTATTTTATTTACCAATTTAATACAAGTCTTTGTCCAGATTATGAATACGTAATAAATGTTGATCTTTTATGAGTCGTGATATGTATTCTAAATTAGTCTTATTATATTTTTCACGGGATCTTTAATCAAGAAGCTCCAACGTTGAGAGATAGAGTTCTCAACAATTCGCAACTGATCGTAAGAGGAGTCACCTCTATTTCTATTTAACAAGAATAATAAGCATGATAATGATAAAACTTTCAGATTAAACAATTAGCAGATATATGAAGTCTAAAAATAAGGAAGCTTAAAACAATATTGATGTAATGGCCTTAATTCGAGTACTTTACTGCTCAAAAAATTAATTTCCTTCAATTTTCGTTTTTTTTAATCTTTTCTTGACCTTCCTAAAAGGCTTAAGAGTAGCTAAAAATAAAATTTCGTCATGTTTAAATAGGTTTTGAACAAATTCCCATTCTCGGGATAAAAACAACATTTCTTAACTCGGAGGATTACTTTTCATTTTAGCCATGGAATCCGAAAAAGATGTTAAGTTGAAAAATAAAATTCTTGAAATATAAAGACAATATTTTTGAAGGAATTAATTGCTTACTAAGTTTTTCCTCTTTTAGGCCTTTCCCGAAAATATAATAAAGTAACAAATAATTAAATAAGAAGAGATGAATAACTTACTTTTATTGAATATGTCTACGAAAATCTTTACAATTGAGAGCAATACATGAGTATGTAAATCTGTGTGTTCTATTTTCGAGTGTTATTAGTGTCTCTCATGCTATGAACAAAGGTATTTATGGATAAGGAAATAATAAAATAATCTTACAATCTTTACAAGTGTAAGCATGGGAAAAGAAAGAAGAAAAATCCAAAACTTTCTATGCACACTTTACTGTTTACTATGAATGCTTGCACTGTACACTTTTTGACGTAGCAGCATGCATTTCCTTCCATTATTGGTATTTCCTGTAACCTTTTGACTTTTCTCTTAGAATTATAGCCAATGTGCTAATTATTGTCCTTGTTTGAATTATTGTTCATGTCTTGTCACATCTCTGATTATCATCCATCATTTCAATATAGGCTTTTCTAGATCAATATCCATTTCATTGTCTCTCGTCGAAATATTTTCGTATCTGAATGTCTCTTTGATGCTTCACAATAGCTTTTAATATAATAATTTTCTTGAAAAGTCACCGGATATAAATCTTTTTGATGAGTATTTGGAACATATAATCTTTCTACCTTGATATTTCTTGCTAGAAATTCTTCACAAAATATTATTCCATTATTCCATTGCGCCACAAGTCAGAGTGGGTCCTTTACATTTCTATGAGAGCATTGTTATGAAATTCTTCTTTCATAATCAACTGTCTAACTTTAACCTTGATATCGTCTTTGAAGAAGGCCCTGAATTTTCGGAACTTTCAAAATTTTAATAAAATGGTATTGGGATAATAATACCATTATTTACAATTGGTGGTCCGAAATAAATTGAATCATTAAAGGGTATTGTTTAAGCCGATTAAGAATCTTTTAAGAGAAGGTGGAAAAAGTTAAAAGGTCATTTAAGATATATACTGTGTCAATCATGCCGTATTGTAAAGTGAATAAAATATATCGCTTCTTATTGAGAAACGTATAGTCAAATGAGATTGTAGGGTAATTGTGTCTAAGAAAGCGTAGTGGATAGTTGTTTTATAGAGAGGATCATATTGAAGGAAATATTGATTCTCATTATGATAATATTGTAGAGTTTGGGATAAATCAATAATTTCTTGGATAAGTGAATTTTTATAGAATTTGAACAATGTTGGCACAATCTCCAATACTTTGTTGTAGATCAAAAGAGTTTTTCTTGCCTGCATTGTAGAATCTGTTAGTTCAATAAGTCTTTCTATTTTAGGCGAATATTTTCTACTAGAAAAGTAATGATGTTTTTGAATAATTTGCTTCCTCAAGATTAAATCTTTCTAGGGTCTCATGTAATTTAAATATTTCATCTTGGTATTTACCTATTTCTTGTTGATGAGAAGATACTTGGTCTTCTAAAATTTCTAGTTTTACTTCTAAAGTATGCTTTTTATAGTTAAGATCTCTAACTACTCTAGTCATAGTTTCACACTATTACACGTTGCAAAGATGAAGATGATATTTGAGAAGAAGAAGATGATGGTTGAAAAGTAGATGCATGAATTGTCTCTAACTTTTTCGGATATGTAAAAATTAAATCCGATGGTCATGCTACAATGATTTAAAGCTTCTTCAAGAGAGTAAATCCTTTAAAAATAGGTTCGGAAATCATCTATCTGTTCAATTACTTACGGCATGAGTTATAAACTCTCGGTTGTCTTCCTTGATTACTACGAAGAAACTAAAATTTTTACTTTGTATTTGATTATGGGTCTGTCTAAAATAATTAGCTAAAGCATTAATCTTGTCTAATTTCGCTAGAGTCTCTTGCCATTCGAGATTATCTAGTAGGCACCTTTCTTTTTCGGAAGTCTTTCTAAATTATTTCCTCCGAATCGAAGATTAGATCCTTCAGGACCACTCTTAAAGTGATGTTCCCAAAATTCATCATCCTTTGATCCATCGCAATATGAACAAAATTGGTCGAAAGTCAATAACTTGTCTACTTAAATTATCGGCTAAAACATTATTTTTTCATCTATGTGTTCAATACTTATCTTATAACTATTTAAAATTTCATACAATTTTAACCACCTTTTATGTCTAATTTTATCAAAATTAGTCTTTTAATAAATTTAACAATTGCTTCATTAATCTGTTCTAATAGTAAATTCAAGATTTAAAATAATTTAAAACTTTCTATACTATGAATTATAGCCATTATTTCATAATCTAGTGGTTAAGTATTTTCCTTTTATTTTATATTTACCGCTAGCATATCTACAAATTTCTTCTTCTTTTTATCACTATATTTATTTGGTTTAGAACATAAAATTCTTTGGGATACCAAAGACCTAAAGATCTAGTTCCACTAAGATAACGGAAAATGCGTTTACGGCACTAAGATGGAATTCTTAGGATTAGATTGATATCTAGCACATAAGCATACACTAAACATAATATCGGGTCTACTAGCGGTTAAATAAAGAAGGATCCGATCATACCTCGATATTTTGTTACATCAACGGAAGTACCTTGCTCGTCTTTATCTAGTTTGATTGATGAGCTCATTGGAGTGTTCATTGGCTTCAAGTCTTCCATTTCAAACTTTTGAGCATATCCAAGATATACTTAGTTTGACTAATGAATATTCCATCATTGGTTTGTTTGATTTGGAGACCAAGAAAGAACTTGAGTTCACCCATCATGCTCATCTCAAATTCCCTACTCATGCACTTAGAAAATTCTTCACATAGGAAATGTTAGTAGCACCAAAATGATATCGTCAACATAAATTTGAACAACTATCATATCATTCTTTTGGTTTTATAAATAATGTAGTATCCGCTTTACCCATTAAAAACCATTTGATAAGAGAAATTTACTTAATCTCTCATACCATGCTCTAGGAGCTTGTTTTAAACCGTAAAGAGCTTTTCTAAGTTTGAAAACTTTGTCCGGATACTTATGATTTTAAAACCGGTAGTTGCTCAACAAAACTTCTTCTTGAATGACTCCATTCAAGAATGCACTTTGACATCCATTTGAAATAAAGTAAAATTCTTATGACAAGCAAAAGCAAGAAGCATGCAAATTGATTCTAATCTAGCAACGGGCAAAAGTTTCTTGAAATCAATGCCTTCTTCTTGATTGTAACCTTGAGCCACTAATCTAGCTTTATTACGCACAATTATACCATTTTCATCTCGTTTGTTTGAAAACCCATTTTGTGCTTTCATTCATGGTTTGTGAATTTGGTCTAGCAACTAAATCCCAAACATGATTTCTTTCAAATTGATTTAGTTCATCTTGCATAGCTAGGATCCAAAATTCATCAAACTCGGCTTCTTTAAAGTTCTTTGGCTCAATTTGAGAAAGAAATGCACAATTGTTATGAAAATTTCTAGAAGAATTTCTTGTGCTTACCCTTTTGATGGATCACCAATGATGAGATCTTTTGGGTGAGATGGGACAAACCTCCATTATTTTGGTAATGATGAAGTGTTGGGATCCTCATGAGGTTCTTCATCATTTTGTTGCATACTTGTTTCCTCCTCATGTTGACTTTCAATGTTATTTGGATTCCCTTTGTCTTGATTTTGAACACTTAGTTGTTCAAATGGGATTTCAAATCTTCATCATCAATAGCTTTTTCTTGTATAGAGGAGTTAGTTTCATCAAAACAACATGCATGGATTCTTCAACTACTAAAGTTCTTTTGTTGAAAACTCTAAAAGCTTTACTAGTAGATGAATATCCAAGAAAAATTCCAATATCGGATTTTGGATCAAATTTTCCCAAATTTTCTTTTGTGTTTAAAATAAAGCACTTGCAACCAAAAACTTTAAAATATCCGATATTAGGAATTCTATTTTTCCAAAGCTCATATGGAGTTTTGGTTTTCTTTCGACTTACCAAAACTCTATTTAAGATATAACATGAAGTGTTTACGGCTTCGGCCCAAAAGTATTTTGGTAAATTGTTTTCATTCAACATGGTCCGAGCCATTTCTTGCAATGTTCGATTCTTCCTTTCTACTACACCATTTTGTTGAGAAGTTCTAGGAGCCGAAAAATTATGTTCATATCCATTGGATTTGCAAAACTCATCAAAGGCTATATTTTCAAATTCTCCACCATGATCACTCCTAATTGTGGTAATGGTATCACTCCTAATTGTGGTAATGGTGTATCCTTTTTCATTTTGGACTCTTTTGCAAAAATGTTTAAACGCATTTAAGGCTTCATCTTTTAAATTCAAGAAAATGACCCAAGTAAATCTTGAAAAATCATCAACAATAACAAATGCATAATGTTTTCCACTTAAACTAGCGGTTCTAGATGGTCCAAATAAGTCCATGTGGAGAAGTTGCAAAGGTCTTGAAGTAGAAGAGTGTTGTTTAAGTTTGAAAGAACTCTTTACTTGTTTTCCAAATTGACAAGCATCACAAATTTTATCTTTTCAAACTTTATATTTGGCAACCCTTTCACAAAGTTATTTTTGGAGATTTTTGAAAGTAAGTCCATGCTAGCATGACCTAATCTCCTATGCCATAGCCAAGAATCATCTTTTATACTTGAAAAACATTTTATTTCATTTTCAAGTTCAAATTCAATTGATATGATGTAAACATCTTTGCTTGACTCCCATAAACAATACCTCTTTAGATATAGCATCCTCAATGAGGCAATTGGAAGAATCAAATTTAATGAGATAACCTTTATCACACAATTGACTTATACTAAGTAAGTTATGTTTGAGGTTATCAACTAATAAAACATTTTCAATAGAGGAGAAGAACGGTTACCAATATTTCCAATGCCTATGATTTTCCTTTGGCATTGTCTCCAAAAGTCACATGACCTCCATATTTTCTTTTGAAATTTGATAGTAATGATTGATCTCCGTCATATGTTTGAACAACCACTATCCAAGAACCAATTGCTCTTGACCTTTTGTGGTACCTCATCCTCAATGGTCATGAAGCACATATTAGCGATTTCTTCTTGTATTTCTTCATCTTCTTGATAAAATTTCATACAATTTTAACCACCTTTTATGTCTAATTTTATCAAAATTAGTCTTTTTAATAAATTTAACAATTGCTTCATTAATCTGTTCTAATAGTAAATTCAAGATTTAAAATAATTTAAAACTTTCTATACTATGAATTATAGCCATTATTTCATAATCTAGTTGGTTAAGTATTTTCCTTTTATTTTATATTTACCGCTAGCATATCTACAAATTTCTTCTTCTTTTTATCACTATATTTATTTGGTTTAGAACATAAAATTCCTCCCCATCCTAATTCACATCCATCTATTTCTACTACTTTATATTCACTATCTAAAGGCAATTCTAAAGTGGTAGTTGTTGGACTTCATTTTTATTTGTCTTACTAATTCTATTCATTTGGTTAAAATACTTTTGACTTGCTTGATAATTTATTGTATAAATGTCCAATCTTTTACCCAAATCTTTAATAAACGTCTAGCATAATTTAATATTCCTAAAAGGTTTGCAATTTTTAGTTTCTTCTATTTTATCCGAAAATTGTAAAATAGTCTTTACTATATGGGGTTGAAGTTGAATTTTCCTTCTTCTATGATTATTCCTAGAAATTCTATTTTTGTTTATTTATTTCTATTTTCTTTTTACTAATAATTAAACCATTTTCTATAAATTTATTTAAAACAATTTCTAAATGCTTTATATGCTCTTTATGATTTTGTTATGTACCAAAATATCATCAATATAAACAAACAAATGGTAAGGAATTAAAATAGAATCTATTTTTCTTTGAAATATAGATAGAGCATTCTTTAAACCAAATGGCATAACAATCCACTCAAAATGACCTTCTGTTGTAAAGTCATCCATGGAATAGAATCTTTATGCATTTTAATTTGCCAAAATCTAGATTATATAAATTTTGAAAAGATCTTCTATTTTGTATTTTATTTAAAATCATGTCTTTATCGGTATTTTATATCCGTCTCTACAGAATATTATCATTTAGTCGTTTATAATTTATAACCATTCTAGCTTTTCCTCGTTTGATTTCACTATGATTTCTAACCATAAAAGTTGCGATCTATTTCCACTAGTAGAAAGTCTTATTACTTTTAACTCTAACAATTCTTTAATCCAATTTTAAAGTCTTCTATATCTTGATTAGTATGTTTTATCTCTCATTGTTTCTAATCTTTATATTTTCATTTATGATTTCTATTTTAGCTTCTATCTCAATGTTTTAGAGGTCTTCTCTATTATTTGGGTTTGTTCTGCTAATTGTAAAATTTTATCTATACTTTCTACATGGTCTATATTTATTAAAAACATTAAGTCTTTTGCTCTTGGTACAAGATCTCTTTTAAAGTTTGTAAAGATAAATAATCTAAAATTCTAAATTCTCTAAGTCTTCTTCATCATTTTGTTTTTTGATGGTAAGGTCCACCACGCTTAGCTCGCAACTCTAATGTTTCTATAGTTTGTATAATAGATGTATCTTTCCCAAGAATTATTGCATCATTTGTAATAGTTAAACTTCCATTTCTACTTAATAAGAATTTTATTCCTATAACAAATTCATATTTAATTAATTGACTTACTAAAGTAGTTGTTGTTTACATTTGCTTTCTTGAAATCTAATTTTACAATCTCAAAAGTCTTTCTTGAAACTCCATTTTTGCCATCCATTTGACTTCCTCTTATTTCATATTCTAATTTTTGTCTACAATCTTCGGACTAAATCTTTTCTAATTATGTTAAATGTACATCTTAGCATCGACTAAAGCTATTAAATTTAATTTAATCATCTTATTAATTTGTACTTCTATAGGTATTCTAATACTTTTGGTTGGCTTTATTCTAGATATTTGACATATTATTTCTTCTTGATTTTGACTCTAAATAATTATTCTCAAGATAGCTTTCTACGGATTGCTTTCCTTTTCTAGATTTATAAGTCTATAATGTATTTCTCCTAAAGCTTCATGTATTTTATCAATTCTATTATTAGTGTTGCTTACTCTATCTTCTAATTTTCTATGGTTTCACTATAGTCTTTGGGTTTATTATGAAGCTCATCTTGGATTCCTAAGCAATTATTACATTGAATTTCTAAACAATTTTACATCGATTTCTATTTCTATGTCCTAGATATACTCTACATATTGTGCATTTGTCTATCATAGATCTTTGTCCTCTAATCCATTGTGAGTACATTCTTGCTCTATGTTCATCATTTTTTCAAGAATTGAAAATCTAAATCTTCAGCTACTATTGCTTTCATCGAAAACTTTCTACAATTTCTAAATTGTCTAACTCGTCAATGTATATACTATATTTGAACTACAAGATTAAGTAAGTTATGTTTGAGGTTATCAACTAATAAAACATTTTCAATAGAGGAGAAGAACGGTTACCAATATTTCCAATGCCTATGATTTTCCTTTGGCATTGTCTCCAAAAGTCACATGACCTCCATATTTTCTTTTGAAATTTGATAGTAATGATTGATCTCCGTCATATGTTTGAACAACCACTATCCAAGAACCAATTGCTCTTGACCTTTTGTGGTACCTCATCCTCAATGGTCATGAAGCACATATTAGCGATTTCTTCTTGTATTTCTTCATCTTCTTGATCATCTTCATCACTATCATCCCATGTAGCTTGAAGTGCCTTCTTTTGTTGAACTTCTTCTTGTTTGGGCATTCGGTCCTCTTGTGACGGGTTTGTCACAATCATAGCATATGATTTTTGTTCTTTTCTTCACTTTTGTCTTCTTTCTTTTGAAATCGCCTATTGTTTGAAATCCTCTCCATTTCTTGACAAGAAGAACTAAGTCATCAAGTTCTTCATCACTCAAGTTTGTGTTGGATGAACCTTCATCATTTGTTGATTTCAAAGCAATTTGCTTCTTTGGAAGCTCCTTCATCTCTTCTTTGCTTCTCCTTGTTTTCTCCTTTGTTTCGACATTGTTGAGCTCATATGTCATCAATGTTCCATATAGCTCCTCCAATGGGTAAGTGTTGATATCTTTTGTATTCTCTATCAACATCCTCAAGGAGTTCCAATCTTCCGATAAAGACCTAAGCATTTTGCTCACAAGTTCACCATTAGTAAATTTTCGATCAAAGCCTTTAAGGCCATTAATAATATCGGTGAACGAGTTATCATATCAACAATAGGTTCATCTTGTTTCATAAAGAAATTTTCAAATCTTTTGTCAAAAGATTTATTTTGGTTTCTTTAACCTTGTTGGTACCTAAATGAGTTATCTCTAATGCATGCCAAATATCATATGCGGAATCACATGTGCTAATCGATTAAACTCATTTTGTCTAAAGCACAATAAAGTAAATTTTGGCTCTAGCATTCAAAGACAATTTTCTTTTGTCCTCTTCATCATATTCTTCTCTAGGCTTAGAAATAGTTTGGTCCGGTTTATCATCAACTTTGATAATTTTGTAGGCACATATGGACCAAACTCGATGACTTCCCAAATGTTATAATCAATTGATTGAATATAAATCATCATTCTAGTTTTCCAATAATTGTGGTGGGAGCCATTAAAGAAGGGAGGACGATTTGTAGAGTGACCTTCAAGGTTTTGAAAATTTTGGTTAGCCATTACTCAAGATTGTGTAATCAAAAAATGAGCACCTTGCTCGATACCAATTGATAGCCCAAGAATAACTAACCAAGAGGGGTGAATTGGTTTTCTTAAACTTTTCGAAAAATATTCTCAAAATTGATATTTAAGAGATAACAATAGATTCACAATAATATAAGCACAATATAAGTAAATAAAAGAGAAGAGAGAGTGCAAACGATTTTTATGGAGGTTCGATCCAACCAATGATCTACGTCCCCGTTACCAAGCTCTCCAACACGAGCACGGCCTTTCCACTATTTTGATTGACTTATGGTGCAATCCAAACCCTTACAATGTATCCGGTGACTTACAAGCAAGGAGCACCGATCCTTTTACAATATTGAGCTTTTCAAGGGACCTCAATATGACCCAAATAAATAAAGAGATTGATTTGAGTATTTCTCTCTAGATGGATGATGGATACAAGTTTAGCTCTAAGAGAGACTAACACTTTAATGAATAGCAATTGATGAGGAAAGCTCAGTGTTAGAAGAAAACTTTGTTGAGAAAGATGAATCAAAAGTTTGATTTAATCAAACAAAGTTTTCAAAGAGAGATATTGAAGATATGAATGCAATGAAGCTTTGAATGATGTTTTCAATATGATTCTCTCTATAAATGCTCTTGTAAGTGTAGTTGAATGATAATAAATGAAATTGTATTTATAGAGATAAATTTTCGTCACTTTCGACCAAACGGATGACCAAACGGTCGACCGGTCGATTAGTCGAAACTAGCCGTTGAACGCAAAAATCGAACGGACACTTTTGAAAAGTGGGTCAAGCGGTCGACCGGTTCATGTAAACGGTCGACCGGTTCAACGGATGATCAAACGGATGACCAAACGGATGACCGTTTCCACGCTTTTGAAAAATAATTTTGGCTTTGATAAAAATATTTTATGCAAGTAATAATGACATATGTTTTGTGCATAAAAATATTTTGAGCTTTCATTCATTTTAATTGCTAAGAATTAAAGGGTTAATACCTTCTAAAGATCTATTCTTCATTCTTGATCTTGAATATTGAATTTGGATCTTTGAGAAACTTGAACTCTTGAATTGATTTTGACTTGATCATGACAAGGTATGAGAGTTCGATTTGTAGTGCCTTGAATATTGCTTGAAAGTAGATTGTTAGTAAACATAACTAATTTGTTTGTTATAATCAAAACATTAAGGTTTAAAGTTAACCATAGGTCAACAAAACTCCATTACAATGTGCAATAGATTTATTCAAAATAGTAAACTATTTTGTTATCTCAAGTGTAGTTGAAATTGAGCGAAAGATATTTCTCTAGAAGAGTTTTTACAGAATGCACAACATTGCTATGAATTAAGCTTAATTTTCATAATTACAGTATATATTCCAATTTAATGCGAGTAAATATTCCATTTGGACATTTCCTAATGTCACAATGAAACAACCTTCCAATAATTATTGGAGCAATTACTTGGAAGACTCTTTTCTTTATGGTCCTTTTTTTTTTTGTAATGGTTTAAATATGTTTGCCACGTGGTTTTATCATATTGTTTATCTCGTGGTGTTTTTGTATTGAATAAGCATGAATTGCATTAGCATAAGAGCTTGCTTGTGTGTCTCTCGTCTTTCCATTGTGTTAGTATTATTGTCTTCAAAAATTTATAAGTTCCGAATAGGTCGATTCTCGTTGAATCTCATGGGAAATTAAAATACTCTTTGAAATTTTAGAGGTCTCATTTTATTAAGAAATTTCTAAACCTTAATTGCTATGGTAGGTATTTTCTTTTATCTGATTGTCTCTACTTGGGTCGGTTCCTATAATTATTTCTCGAATAAAACTAGTGAAGTTTCTAGGATTTTCTCCTCCACCATTCTTAATCTTATTCCATATGGTTTTAGTCTTTTGGTTGTAACATAAATATCTAAAGTCGCTTTTTCCTAAATATGTCTCTAAATAAGCCCACATTTCTTCTCATGTCATTTGTATAGGTAAACTATTACAGTGCTCTAATTACGTAATTTTCCCATTTAGTTAAAGTGCCAGTGCAGTATTGGGGTTTGCAATTATTTAATTCTAATATTAATCCTCTATCACTTGCTACTGGTAGACTACATCCTTCTTCTGTTTGTCTTTTTCCTATGCTTCTATATTTTTTGTCTTCCCAATCATACAAACGAGCAGGGGGGAAAGGGTATTTTCCTCCAATATCGTATTCTTTGTTCATGGGTCTTTTCTTTTCCAAACCCTTGGTACATGCTTACGCTTTAGGCTTTTTACTACTGCTTTCTTCCATTTTAATTTCTATGTTTGGTTGATCTTTTCTTCTAATAGAGTCTTAATTTACGCTTCTCTGGTTCTCCTAAGATTTTGTAATATTCCATGTCTATATACCCAAATTCTTTATCATCGTCTTCACTTTCATCTTCACTTTCTTCATCTAAAGCATTAATTTCTTCTTCACTTTCATAGTCTTCTATTTCGATATATCTACAACTTTCTTCTTCATTTTCGTCTGCTTTGCTTTGTTTCTTCCGCTTGATAATTGTAATTTCCAAATCTAATACTTAAAGTTCCATTGCTATTTTTATACATAATATTATCTTCTGGTATTAAAATTGGCCTTTCTAAAAAGTTTGCTAAATTCCAGTCTAATCCTGCATTTGTTTCTGAAGAAATTTTTTTTGCTGGGATTGCTTTTATACCTTTTTGTCATAATAAAGTGATGATTTGATCATTTTCTAATTTATATTTAGTGGTGCTATTTTAGCTAAGTCTTCATACAAATCCTGTGCATATTAATAGATTTTCTTCATTTCTTTTCATTTAGTATCCCCTAGTCTTTATTCCTATTTTAATATCATTATAAAAATTCTTTGTTACGACTAAATAATCGGTGTGTGAAATAAATTATACCTCCTTTGTTATCATGTCTAATTCTATGCTTCCTAATAATCCTCGTTCTATGTCTAAATCTATTATCATATAAACATATTAATGTCTCGGCTCTTAAATTTTCTCTGTAATCCTTTTTACTTCTACCATTATTAGTCCTAGATGTGTCTACATTGAAGGTTTTTTATTTGTTATTTCTTTATAAGAATCTTTTTCTAATAAATCTAAAGATATGAACCGATCTTCGTGTGTACAAAAATATATCTTTCTCCATAATGTTGGTATATCAAAGATTTACTAAAAGATTTCATTTTTATATATGTCTAAAGCTTTTATTAATTTTAATTTATTTTGTCTAAACATTTCTATTTGTTCTTCTATATCTATTAAAGATTCTAATCGGTTTCGATTCCATTCTTGAGTTGAAGATCTCATTAAAGGATTTCCTAAAATTCTACTACTACTAGCTACAACTTGTTTATCTTTATTCATTATGTATATACCCACTTAGTCTTTTTAAATTTACTTGTTTCTTTAGTTTTCCTAGATCTAGCTTTTCTAATTTACCAATTAATTTATTCAAATCTTCTTTAGGATTTTCTCTTGATTTAACTTTTTCTAAAGCTGATATTATACTTTCTAAGTTAATATTTTCTATGTCTTTATTATAACAAAACTTCTTTAATATTTCACTATTTTGATTTTTAATATATTCTATATTATTTTCTAAAATTTTTATGCTTTTATTAAAATTTTCTAAAACTACTTCTATTTTTCTATTATTTGCAAAAATATTTCTTTCTAGATTTTCGCTTAAATTGACTATTAAATCTACTATACTATTTAATTGCTTATCTTCTTAATGTAAAAGATGTTTAAAGCTTTTATCAAAATTACAAACTAAAGTTGCTTTGTCTAAATTATCTTTTCTCTTTGAATTTCTTAAAAGCTCTAAATTTAAATAATTTATTTTATTCATACAATACAATATATATATAAAATTCAATTTCGATTTTTAAAAATTGTTTTATAACAATAAAAGATTCTGCAATACAATATAAGTATTTCGATGAAATCCGTTTATAATAATTCATTTACCAAATTTAATATATATTATAATAAATTAAAATAATGATTTTTTTTAGAAACAATATTTTTAGAATATATGGAACAATAATAAATTTTTGTAATTCTTTTTAAAAAGTGCCTATTTATGAAAAAATCTCTATTACATCAGATGAAAGACTTGTAACAATATATTTTATGTAACACATTAAAACATACAAACAGAAAATTAGGCAAATGGAAGTACCAAAAAAGGGAGAAAATAATGATTTTATCAAGCCCAATATATACATATTTTGTTTAGCCCCGATCGAGTAGGAATAATCTCAGCCCAACAAAATATAGCATCTCTCAAAATTTCAACACAAGTCAGGCTACCTTGCAAGTATGGCAACTATTAGCCCCAATAGTAGAATGGTAAAATGATCCGTCTCGTAAAAAAAATATGATCGAAATTCACTCCGGTTATTTTTTTTATTATTTATATATTTTAAAATTTAAATCATATTTATAAATTAAAAAAATAAAAAATGAGAATATTTTATTTCACACACCATCTCCGTCTCCCTAAAATCTCCTACCATATCTATTGTCATCCCTATCTAATAGAAAATTCATTCTATAATCAAACACGTTACTTTCTTAAACATGTTGTTTGGACCCTGAAAAAGTAATCTTACTAAAATTCAGTCAATTCATTCTCTATGTTTATTTGAAGTAGAGATGACAAAATACTCCATTCCCGACCCATCCTGTTATAGGTAATTATAGAGGAATATGATCATGGTTAAGCCTCGAATTTCTTGAACCCGCTTGAATCTTTTTATTTTATATTTTAAAAATTAAATCGTTTTTAAAAATATAAAATAATATTAAAAATAAATAAATTAAACAGAACGATAATTAGGGATATGTTAATTTCGCTCTCACCCGCGCCTGTCTCCCAAAAATTCTCAACGAGGCGGTGATGATAAAAATTGCTTCTCTTGTGCTTTGCTTTGTCGACTTAAATACTAGAATACTTTTTAACATTGTTACAAAAAACTTGCGCTTGACCTGAAGCCGACGACGTCCACACCTTAATTCTCACGCTCAGACTGCCTCGCTTCTCGCTCACTGGTTAGGCTTCACTTAGACTTGAAAAATTTAAAATTCAACTTTTACACCTAATTAAATTTTACGATTTTTACAACATTACTTTTAACATCTATCAATCAACTTTACATTACTCTTCTCTCTATGTGATTCAAAGAAATCGTATCGTCCGACTGACCAAGAAATTGCTCAAGATTTTGAACTATAGCATGCACAAAAGGTGCATGCATGATGCCACCAACCATTTGTAGATCACATGCAATGGATGTATGCATGCATCTATGTAAGCCCAAGGAGAAGAAGGACGACCCCACAGCTATTAATTGGTCAGCCACCTCCAGCCTTTAACCGGTGCATCGTGTTTTAATTTCAATCTCGAACAGAAAAATCCAATTATTGAATCTCAAATATTGTACGAATATGCACCGTACTTGAAATTAAGACATGTCGTTAGAAAGTATGATTCAATTTATAATATATTTGAAAGTATTTATAAATATTTATAATTTCGTTAAATATTATTTTTATCCACGCATTCTATAAGATTCATAATTTTTTTTTTATATATTTCGTATAACACACTGCTTATAATAATTAATTTTCAATTGTATCATAGCTATGATAATTCGAGCTACGTATAACAAGATAATTTGAATTTTGATAACTTGTATAACAAGATGAATGGGTAATTATTGAATTTTTTTTATTAATTGTATTGTCATATCTTTTAAATAATCACATCTCTTAACTTAAGTTACTCCACTATTCGCCACATCAGACATCTATTTGTCTTCAACCGTGATACTATTTCTCATATTTATTGCGAGGACAACCAGGTGGCTAACTTACTTGCTTCAGAATGTTGGGATCGTCGTTGCTATTTCGAGTACAACGCTCATGATTTACTGGTGACGCGTTCTGTGGTTTAGTTCAGATTGATGAGCATGACTTCCTACGGATGAGATGTCTATAGAACTTTTAGGACTATTTATTTAGAAAGTAGTCTCATTTTTATTGCTTTATTATTTATTTATTTATTTGGTTCTTTTAACTTTTATGATTAGAGGTCGGGCTTTTATGTCCTCCAATGTATTTTTATGAGTTCTTTATATATGGTTGGGGTATCCAAACTCCCATATCCTTTCTTGGTGGAGGTCCCACAAACCACACTTAAAATATAATGATTGTGTTGAATAAAAAAAAAAAAAAAAACTTAAGTTACTCTAACGGTCTACATATATTAAAATTTTAATAGGGTGTGTTTAGATGTAGGTATAGGAATTGTTAAAAGATTTGAATAAATCTAGATTTTTAGATTAATTTAATGTTATTAATTGTCAAATTCGTTGGTACGAGGTACCGTCTCTATTATAAGTTACTTGAGAATATTTTTCTTGATTGATAAATGACATTCTTCAAACAAGTTAATTAAACTTTTATTTTACAAACACTAAAAATGTAGTGAACATTTATTTATGATGTTTTTTTTTGTTATTTAAAAATTAAATATTTTAATTATACACGTCAAGATGTGTCGGGTCATTCAAATCTTGGATAATCTAACATATTAATAGCTTAGCTAAGTCACGAGTCTTATGACCCAGTTCATCAAAGGTTATGAGTTAACTTGTTTCTATAATTGAGTTCGACCGTAGAGTCCACACATGCCGTAGGATGTGTCATTTCAAAACTAACTCGTGATTTACCTACAATTGTAATAATCAATAATGTTAAAATTAATTTATATAAAATGAATCAATGGGACCATATACTGGACATAGATGTAGTCAAATGATAACCGAATAGGACATGGGGCATCATTAATTATGACATGTACTAAGAATGCATCGTTGTAAATATAGAATCCATTAGTTAAATCTTGTTGGCTTTTTTAAAATGTTTTGTGGCCCAAAATTTTACAGCTGACGACGGTGAGATATCGTGGGGGGTCAATTTTTGATTTGGTGGGTGCATAATGCTGTTTTTTTCTTCTTTTTTATTTGACATTCAAAAGAATGTGTAGTGACGAAAATAGTGTCTTTTTAGCATGTAGTAGGGTTTTAACTCTGTTGACTTTTTCTTTTTTGTTCTTGAAGATTTTGGATTTTGTGCACTCTCAATAATAGCTTAATTTAGGGAGTCCGGAGGTAGACCATATACTAAACACAAGAACTTCTAGAGAGCCGTATGAGCAACAACAAAAATATGTATACCTAAATTCTCAAACCATAATATGAAACGAACATTCCAATTACTCCACATCACCAATCTTCAAACCAAGTTACACTCTCTTACTTCACTCTCTTGAAATGGGAAATCTCCAAAAGAAAACAAGAAAGAAAGAATGATAAATAGCAATGGCCAGAGTCCCAAATTTTTGAACTTTGTGACGATGGAATTTCAAATCTTTGATGTCTAGCGATCGGGATCCCAAGCCTTTCAAACGTCTGTGTCCTAGGTTTTTTTGTGACGAAAAATATTAGTTTGAATGTTAAATATTTTTTTTTTTTTTTTTGGACAATTCTACAGTTATTTTAATTTAGGGTAAATAGCACTTTGAGTTCCTATTCTTTAAAGTTTGTCACAAAGAGGTCCCTAATCTTTGATTTCCATCACCGATTCTAAACTTTTCAAACGTCTACGCCTCGAGTTCTTTTTGTGATGAAAAACGTTAGTTTGACCGTTAAAAATTAAAAATTATGTAAAATAATTAGTGTACCATATTTAAATTTGAATTAAATAAAAACAAAAAGAAAATGAAGAAACAAAAACAAAAGAAATAATTATCTTCCCCAATTCCAAACCACCCACACCAACCCCAACGGCAATTCAGTATTATCGTCACCACCCACCCACCAAAAATAAATTAACTTGTATTTGCAAATTGTTTTGGCATGAATGTGTATCTTTCGCTAACAATTAAAGGATTCGACGATGTGTAAGGGACGCCAAACCTTATGAGACAAAAGTCCCAACAAGGGTGTTTGATTTAGAAGACTACAATAATGACAAAGGATGAAAAGAGCAAAACGAAATGCCTCCAAAGGGCACAAGCACACTAGAATTCAACAGTAAAGAAATATTTAAGACTAAATGGAATGAAATTACATTTCTCTGTTTTTGAGAGTTCCTTCTTTCTCTACTTGATCAATCTCCTTTCTTTTATACCTTGTCAAACGGTTTTATCACACGCGTTTCCTTCATCTTGCATAAAAACTTCTCATCGCCCGCTTTCTTCCTTATCGCCCAAAGAACCACCTCGTCGCCCAATAACGCCCATTTCTTCCATAATGATTTCAACTGCTTGTAACTTCCCATGATGATTTAACATGATGATTTAACTTCTTGTAACCCCTTCATGAAGCAATCACTTGTCGCTCAATAACCGCCCATTTCTCCCATGATGATCCCAACTGTTTGTAACTTCCCATGATGATCCAACTTCTTGTAACTCCTTTATGATAATTCAAGTTTGTAACTCCCCGACAACGTGGGAATAATGATAAGAAAAATGAAAAACTACTTATGAACAGCCACTCTTATGCCGTGATCGACCATTCTAATCGCCCAATGCCCCGAGCTGCGTTTGATCAGGCGATGTCCGCTTTGGGCCCTTCACGGCTTGGACAATTTCTATTGGGCACATATCTGAATTTATTTGGGCATCCATTGGGCCTAGCCGACATATTTTCTAAACCTATATACTTGGGCATTCGGGTATTTATTATGGGCCTATACGTACAATTTTCTTAAGTCTCTTTTTAGGCCCTTGTTATTTCATATGTCAACAATTACCCCCAATACGGCTTAATTAACATAATTGCTTATTTAATTAGCCATATTCACTTGGTGGCGCTTTAGTCTTACGAAAGTTTTTGGCGCCTTAAGTCCTAAATCCTAAAAGCACGATTTACATAAAACCAAAAAGGCGCCATTACCAATGCCCACGTCCGACCCTCATCATCGTCCCTTTTCTCCCTCTATAAAAGGACACTATTCATTCATCTTTTCTTTACCTCCCATTCATCCTTCCAAACCGATCGTCTCACTTGCTTGCAATCTTCTTGTCTATTTTACGAAACCATGTCGACGTCCCCGAGCTTCCTCCAATAACAAAGATTACTTTCGAAGATTTCCAAGACCTCCCGACCAAACCCTACGTAAACCCATCAAATCTTCTACCTTCTAGGCGGATATGAACGAGTTCTACTTGGGCCCGTCGTTCGAGACGCAGACTTATTAGGCGATCACATGTTTCGCTTTTTTTTCCTTGTACCCAAGGACCTCCTTTCTTGGACCCATTCTCGTTGAAGCCAATCCATGAGAAAAGCATTCGCACATGGCCAAAATCGATACCACCTTCCGCCTGCATGCGCGTATGATGAAGCATGCTCCTTCAAGGCGCTTTTTGATCGTGCTAGGATTTCGATCTTTTGGAAATTGCCACGTCCCCTCTATATATGATCCAGCTTCTTTTCCCCATCGCCCTAAGCTTCGGGTCTTCGAGTACAATACCTTCGCTTTCCCCGCCCAATGTCGATTACTCTACGGGATGTTGGTGCTTTGGTTAATCTTCCTCCTCTGGGCGATACCATCTCTCCTGCTATATTGATATCCTCCCTTGCTCCAAAGTTTGATAAGAAGTTTACGGACTCCTATTCGTGCATGCAAGAGCTCTATGATAACACGGCAAAAGATCCCACACATGCGGGCGTGTGGCTTTCCTCCAAGTTTGGCTATGTAGGTACATTCTTTGTGTTCCTAGTCTTAAACCTTCCATGGCCTATTTGCCTATCGCCCATGAGTTAGCTCTTGGTAGGTCTTTAAACCTTTGTTCTCTGTTTCTGGCCGCCTTCTATAGAGGCATGGCTTACCTTCAACATCAGCTTAGGACCAATGCTTCTCCTACTGGAAGTGGGCCTCTTTGGCTCGCTCAATTGTGGTTGAGAGCATACTTTCCACAACTTGGTGTTCCTTCAATTCCCCCCAGGTCCGTGAGTTGTTACGGGCTAATTATGAACCAATTAGCTCCCGTGGATATGTCTAACCGGGACGTCTTTACATTCTTTTATAATTTAAATTCAATTCCCTCGTTCTTTCCTTTCTCCATTCATCAAGTTCCAGCCTACGTCCAACCTCCTCTTAGTTTGAACGAGGTGAGTAATGTCTTGCCCGTTTGGGTCCAATACTTGACTGGGCGAGAATTGTTTCATGACATTCTCACGGGCACTAATGCCAAGGCTGGGTCAAGTCTATGCTCCCAGCCTTTGCCCGACAAATTGGTTTTGGCCAAACTTGGCCCCTTCCTCCTTGTTACTCAAAGAGTTTTCAAGAACGTTTTCATACCATCACCAAAGTGGAGGCCCAAGCTATAGATGAGCGTAATGCTTCCTTAATGAACGGGTTTTCTTTGGCTCCTTTCAATCCCACTTTGGCCGTTCATCCTCTTTTGAATGGTTTGGCCTTGGTGAAGCGTAGGCTCTTCTCTACTAATGTCGCCCAAGCATTCCACATACTTGAGGGGTCGTGGTCTTGAGGACTTCCATTTCTTCTCCTCCGATTCCTATCCTGCTTTGTGCCCATATCCGCCAAACAACTCCGCCTCCTTTGTCTTCCCCTACAAAGCCTTCGACAAGTGCGTGCAGACGTTCTCGCCTTACCATTCAATCCGGTTCTCCTCCGCTCATACCGGAGTTGCAAGAGGTACATCCACCGTAACTACGGCCTGCATCGGACCCATCGGATCAAGGCGGCGATGAGAGTGATGATGATGGTGCTACCCTCCTCCGATCGTAAGAAAGGTAACTGATTTTTCTTCATTTAAAGAACTCTTTAGCATGAATATTGACATTCTCTTTGTATTCTAAACCGGAGGGAGTTACTTCTCCTTTGAAAAAATCCCCATCGTCCGACCCTTCAATTCTTCAATCGTCCGAGCCGACCATAGATGTGGATTTGCCCGAGAAGGGATTTGGAGAGCCTACCGCTTCAATCACCCATGCAGTTGAAGAATTGTCATCATTTCGTATGCTTCCCCGGATGATGTAGAACCGGGTGGTAATATGTGCTTATAGTTGTAATCATTTTTCGATTCTACCATTTGACATGGCTTTACTCTTGAAGCACTTATCATCATTTATCCTTTTGCGAAAGACCAATTGACTTGCGGTTGTACCGAACCAATGCGTCCGGTTGCATCCGGGCCATCACGTTCGGATAGGGGTGACTCTTCACAAAGTGTACAATCGCCCGATGGCACACTTCCCTTCTTCCTCTAAGACCACTGATGAGGTAATTTTTCTTTCGATTTCCCTTACCTTGCTTATTTCCAAAGAAACACTGAGTAATTGTTGTACCTTTACAGGATGCTGATACCATCTTGCGCTCTATTCAGGACTTGTTTACATCATGGGAACAAGTGAAGGCTAGTCAGGCCGCTCGTTCGTCTTCGGCCAGTCGTCCTTCTTCTGCCTCTGGTGCTTTCTCCATGGAAAACATGAACATCCTAAAGCAGGCAGTACTTGAATATACTTCCTTCATGGACATGGATATCTCACATGCTAGTGCGGCCAACCATCGGGACAAATTTGAGCATTTAAGCCACCAAATGGCTCAAGCACTTGAGCTTCCTTCGCTCAAACTCCCCACCGATCTCAAGTTATCGTTGAAAGTCATTCATCAAGAGATAAGTGCATTCTTTGCCAAGAATGTGGAGCTCAAAGTCAAGAAGACTCAATATGTCGCAGCCATAACCGAAAAGGAATCCTTCACCAAGAAATCGATCAAGCCAAAACAATTTGAACGAGATTTCTTCCAAGTCATGGTTGAAGACTCCTTGATGATGAGTTTGGCTGCTCGGATGAAGGAAATCCAAGAAAAGATGGACGATCGCAAAGGCCAGTGGCGGCTAAGAAGCGCAACGCTTCACGTGAAGTTGAACGGGCTAAATCTTTACTTGAGCGTTATTCAAGTTTAGAAGTGGACGATGGTTTTATGGATGAACTATCCGTCATTCAACATTCAACAACGCGATGAATGGGAAAAACTTAGAGAGCAAATGCGCTCTATCCGGGGAAGGATGTAGTTAGGATTTTAAAGTTTTAAAGACAACTTTTGTTTTATCCAGCTTCCCCTGTAAATGGCGACCACTTATGGCAACCAAATTATCTCGATGAAATGAAAAGCTCTATTTGTTTATAGAATTTCATCCCTTAATGTTTAAACCTCTAATCGTTCAAAGTCCCAAACCGACGGAACGTATTTCTTTAAATATTTGCCATTAATAGATCTCATGTGCCTCATACCATCCAAATTTTCTAAATGATATGCCCCATTTGGCAACACCTCTTTAATTCGTATGGTCCTTCCCAATTTGGTGACCATTTCCCAAACTTTGATTACTACTATCCAATGGGAGTATTGTTTTCCATACCAAATCTTTCGTATAAAACATTTGGCTATAACCCTTTTATTATAATATGAAGCCACTTGTCTTTTTTCCGAATTTGCAATCTATCTAAAACGCTCAACTTTAGTTCGTCCAATTCTAATAAATTTTGCACAAGTAGTTCAAGATGTTCATTTTCATCTATATTATTTTGCAAACGTGCTCGATCGATTGCACATTAATTTCCATAAGCGACATTGCTTCTTGCCCATATGTCAACCGGAAAGGAGTCACTTTAGTACTAGATCGCTGGGCGAAGTTCAGAGGCCCATAACGCCTATTCAAGCATTCATGCCAATTTCTAGCATTTTCACCTATCATTTTCCTTATGATACCCTTTAAAACCTTATTTGACGATTCTGCTTGGCCGTTGGATTGGGCGTAATAAGGCGTAGAGTTTGCCAACTTGATTCCAAACTCGCTCAGAAATTCTTTCACTTGATTCCCGTTCAAAGAAGTTCCATGATCCATCACTATAGTTTGAGGTATCCCAAATCTATATACGATATGATCACGAATGAACTCTATGACATTTCCTTGGGAAATTTCTTTTAAAGGTATCGCTTCTACCCATTTAGTGAAAAAAATCGGTGGCGACTATTATAAAGGTATGTTGCTTGGATGACGCGGGTAAATCTTTCCTATCGTGTCTATCGCCCAACACTTGAAAGGCCATGGTTTGATAATAGATACCATTTCCTGGTGGCGGCACTCTTTGGATTGGGCCATGTTTTTGACACTCCAAGCAACTTTTGGCATAATCGAACGCATATCTCGCCCATTTTAGGCCAATAATACCCATTCCCGATGATCAACCACCTCATCTTTTGGCCGACTTGATGTGCTCCACACACTCCTTCATGTGTTTCGCCATAACCACTTTAGCTTCTTGCAAATTTATGCACTTCAAAAGTACACCATCCGAAAGCGCTTCTTATATAATTCACTTTCAATCAAAGAAATAGTTCAAATGAACGTAATTTTAACTTCCCGTCGCTCTTCTTATTTGGTTCTTCCAGAATTTTGTATTTCTTCTCTCCAATCCAATGCGTCTCCATTTTGTATACAATGCACATTAAACCCTTTCGCCCTTCGTTGAAGTACAGTGCAATATCGTTCCGTATCAACGCGTAATCGTTATTCAAAGATTTTTGAATAACTTTGATGCCATTTGGGCCAATTCATTTGCCGGATCGTTATACATTCTATTAACGATTGAAGCTCTACTTGGTCGAACTCGTCCAAGAGCTCTTGAGCGATGCCATATTGACTTATGACAGAGTCACTTTGGCATTTAAACTCGCCATTCAATTGATAAATTATTAATTGAGAATCACCTCGGATAAGTACGTTTTTCGTCCCCAAATCCAATAATAATTCTAAACCGACAATCAACGCTTCGTATTCGGCTTGATTATTAGTACACATTTCAGTTAGGGCGAAAGCAAACTTGTAGCAAACCCCTAGTGGGTTTATTAGCACTACCCCTACTCCTGCACCTCTAGCGGTTTTTGAACCGTCAAAGTATAAAATCCAGGGTTTTAGTTCGAGCGAATTGACTTCTAATTCGATTTCCTTAGGTACGTCTAAGCACGGATGATCGGCCAAAAAGTTAGCCAATGCTTGATTTTTTACTGCCTTTTGTGGTATGAACTGTATTTCAAATTCTGACAGTGCTAAAGTCCAAAGACCAATCCTTTGATGCAAAACAGGACGAGAGAACATGTACTTAACCAAATTTACTTTAGAAATTAAGTAAATAGTTACAGGCCGTAAGTAAGCCCTTAATTTAGTACATGTAAAATACAAAGCAAGACATAATTTTTCAATAGCGTATAATTACATTCACACACGATGAAGTCGCTCATCGAGATAATATATCGCCTTTCTTCTCCAAACCGATCGTCCCGGCGACTAGTCCTATATTGACTCTCGCTCGGCCGATATATAAACTTTCATTGGCCGACCTTGGATAGGTGAAACTAATATCGGTGGATTTGACAAATATGTCTTCGTGCTATGGAAAGCCTCTTGATGCTCCTCCTTCCGCATTTAAGTCGCCCTGATTTTTCAACTTTAGAAGAGGCGAGAAAGCTTTTCGTCACCTGCACAATTAGATATGAAACGTCGTAAGAAGTTCACTTGCCCAAGGAATCTTTGTAATTCCTTTTTGTCCTTAGGTGGTTTAGCCTCTAAAATGGCTTTTGCTTTATTTTTATCAAGTTCAATTCCTCTTTCATGCACTAGGAATCCTAGGAAATTTCCTGCATTAACACCAAATGCACACTTCAACGGATTCAATTTTAATTTATATTGTCTCATCCGTTCGAATGAACGTTTCAATTGTTGGAGATGGTTTTCTTCTTTCAATGATTTAACCACTATATCATCAACATAAACTTCAACGAAATCTCCTATCATGTCATGAAAAATTAGATTCATTGCCCTTTGATAAGTGGCTCCTGCATTTTTTAAACCAAAAGGCATGACCACCCATTCAAAACATCCTAAAGCACCTGGGCATCTGAATGCAGTTTTATGTATATCTTCTTCACTATATAAATTTGGTTGTATCCTCGAATATCCATCCATAAAAGAGTACATCACATGTCCAAGAGCTTGAATCTACTAAGGAATCTACCGTTGGCATTGGATATTCATCTTTAGGCGTTGCTAAGTTCAAATTTCAAATCTATGCAAACCCTAATACTACCATTTTCTTTGATACGTGCACAATATTAGACAACCATTCAACGATTCGCCGTCCTTATAAAACCCCGCCTTTAACAACCGTTCTATTTCTTTCTTTACTTGAGGCAATACATTAGGAGCAAAACGTCTGGGGTTGCTTATGTGGTTTAAAGTGTGGCTTAGTTGGTAGCCTATGTTCCACCAAATTTTATCTAAACCGGGCATGTGTTCATATTCCCAAGCAAAACAATCTCTATACTCTTTAACAAAGCAATTAATCGGTCACTTACCTCTTTGCTAAGCATCCGAATCGACAAATGTTGGGCGATCTTCTTGTTCCTCTCCAATATTTACTTTCACCAAGGGGTCTTGTGCTTGGGCGTGCCTCTGCCTTCATGACTCCTATCACATCGTCGTTCAAGCTCCTTGTATTGATGTCTTCTTGATCTAAACAATCCACCTTATTCACTTCTCGGCCAATATTCTGTTTCTAACTTGAACACGGCTAATTTATCCCTTAAAATCTTTAAAGCCGCTTTCTTTCTTATTTCTCCTTCAGACTTTTTCTCGAAAGCCATTGACTTGGCTTTGACATCCCGAAGGTTAGGTACCTTCTTCAACATTTATTGAATATCTTTTTGCCAATCATTGGCTCTTCAAGGGCCACTATGTTTGGCCTCATTTGATCGAACATTTCAATAAATGCATCTATTGATAATGGCTCCTCGCTCCGCTGATGATCCGAGTTTCTTCACCATCTTGGACTACTCTCACAGCCCATAATTTCCTTCATACATAAACTTCTCGATCGAGTTCGCTCAGAAACAAAAGGTCTATGATCCGCTTGCACCACTTCGGCTTCACCTTTATCGCTCCAAAAACTAGACACTGATGGAGTGACGAAGGTATACAACGATTTCCATGAATCCAATCTCTTCCTAACAACACATTGTAGCTAGTCGGCCCGTCTATTACAAAGAATACTGTGGTTTTGGTGATAGTTCCTACCGTTACGTCCAAAGGCATTACTCCTTTGGCCGAAGTCACCCCGCCATTGAAGCTCGTAAGGATAACTTCAGTAGGGATCAAGTCACTCTCCGTCTTAGCAAATTTCTTTATCATTCTAGATGGAATGGTATTAATAGCGCCCCATTATCTATGAGAACTTTGGCTGCTGGGGATGCCATTGACTAGAGCCTTTACATATAATGGCCTCAAATGTTTGGTTAAATTGGCGTTGGCTTTTAAAGATGACCCTTTCACGCCTCTATCTCCACTTCTCGTTTCCCGTCATCCTTTGGATCGAAATGTCATGTCGGTTTACGTGCAACATTTCAGACCGATCTTCTGTGCCGTGCTCTTGAGCTTCTTTGTCGCTCACTTCCTCCCAACCCGTAGGGGATGGTAATATCGTTGGAGGTGATCCATACTTTTTAGAGCGCTACCCCTCATTTTCCTCTTAAGCGTCCCAGTATAACACGTAATAATCAAAAGATCGCCCGGATGGTTCGCCCAACAAATCTACTTCTCATACACCTTCTTGATACAATTTGCTTTAGCAATTTGTTATATGAAACTCCTCTTTTTCTTCTCTCGACTCTAAGTCAATCTCTTCTTCCACATCCGTCAAGCCATCATCTTCTTCTTCTCCTCCATAGATATCTCCTGAGGTTTGCCCGATTTCTACCACGCATTCCAATGTGCATGCTTCTTCACTCTCATCTTCTTGTGGCCCTCATCCCTTTGCTTTTTAATTCATTGGCAAGCGAGATAATTATTAGCCAATATTGGGGTAAAGAACCAAACCGAATGGTGATGGATTGTCCAGATCTTCTTCATCTTCGTCCTTGTCGCTGTCTTTCAAACTTCGACCTACCGTAAGAATCTTCTCGGCAATTCTCCTGCTGGATCATTCACATTATGTTCCTTCTCATCTTCGAGATTCTCTTTAGCAACCGTGTTGGAGAAATTGGGCGATTTGGGACGTATCACTTCTTGTTGCTTGCTCATCATTCGTCCATAATTTCTCCGATGACGTCTCTGCTGTGTCTAGTCATTTGATCAAAGGGTATCACCCTTCCCTTGCACTCAGATTGGAATGAGTGCCATACATTCGATCGATGGGGCCGTGGCACGAACGTTCTATTGTTGAGCATCGGCTGCCGCTGTACACCGACCTACCGCCATCATACATTGGCTCGACCCGCCTTTCAAAAGGAGGTCGTGATACCTTTCGTCCTTGAACAGGTTGGAAATTTTGGGTTGTGTTTGGATGATTGTGATACTCCCATACTTCCGCTTTTCTCCTCTTCATCTATTTCTCCGCTACATCTAGCACACAACACTTTTTTATTCCTTTCAACTTCTTTACCTTTGAGACGTTTGAACACGCTGGGATGCGGTTCAAGATCTTCGTCCCCATTATCGACCACCAATTTGAATTTAGGTAAACCACTTTTGAAACCTCACGACAACATATTAACTCCTAGTGGCCGCGGAAAAGGATTCTCATCCACTGCCATCTTCTTTTTAGCTTCAAAAGTAATTCGCCCTGATTCGATGGCATCCTGTAATACATGACGAAAAACCAAACAATTATTAGTTGTATGAGACCATGCATTATGCCACTTACAATATTTTTATCCTTAATTTGCTCGAGATTTGGCAATTTGTGTTTATCGCTTCGCTTTTATTTGCTTGTCTTTATACAATCTATCAAATATAGTATCTGCTTTGGTTACATCGAACTAAAACGTTCTAGCCTTCTTGCTTGTATCTCTCGTGAGGCTCGTTTTTGCCGTCATCCCCGAATTAATTATTAACGGACATTCATAAGCATCTCCTTTAATCAATTCGGCCAAACATATTTCGGTTTGATCATAATATTCATCCACAACGTGAACGTCAAGTTTGGGTCTCTATAATAAGTCCCTTTGTTTGGAATTTTCATTTGTTCCTCTTCCCTTATCAAACGCTCATACCTAATCACATTGGCCGTTAATTGAAAGAGATCGAAAACTCCCTATCCCGAAATTTCTTTTTCAAGTCGAAACTTAAACAACTTTGAGCGATCTTAACAAACTCTTTTTCGGGTAAGGGCACAAAGCATTTACTCCTAGCGCCTCTTAAACCTTTGAAGAAAAACTTCCACCCATTCAACTGGCATTTGACGAATTCGCCAAATCGACCAAGGTGACTTCGATTCGAGTTTTATAGAATTGGGCGTGGAACAATCTGTTCTAATTGTTGCCATGTCGAACAGAGTTTCTTCGCAAATTAATGAACCATGAAAAAGCTACTCCTGTTAGCGAACTAGGAAACAACCTTATTTTATGGTAATCACTTACTTCACCGCATTGCGGTGTGAATCGCCTCTACATGTTCCAATGTTGAAACCTCCCTAAACCTCGTGAATAGTGAAAATTCCGGCACTTTATATCCCTAGGCCACGGATAGGCTTGGTCTATCCAATCGGGATATCGGCTTTTTATAGGTTGGCCTAATGAAAGGACGCATTCCAAAAGCCATCTCGATCTTGCATTATCTCGGTGATTTGGTTTCTTAAAGCCATGTTTGATCTATATGGGACTCCTATTGGTTGATTCACGGTGTGGAATCATTTGAGGTCTATTGTTTAAACTCGGATTTGTGGCCAAATTACCATTACTCATGGTATTATTGCCATTTACTTGGACATTTGCCCCTTCGTTAACACGTGTTGCGTTTTGTCCTATATTTGGCATATTTTCTCTTGCATTCGGCTACCCCCAAGTTGGACGATCCCACATTATGACCACTCAAATTGGCCACGTTGCCTCCACCCACATTTGACGTCGATGGTATAAAAGGCATTTCTATTCCTTGACTAGGATTTATAGGGTTCATTGTCGGTGAATTGTGCCTCTACAACCGCCCCTAGCTTGGAAATGATTCCCTATATTTGGCAAATTTGGTTGACATGTCCGCCTACTAACCTAGTTATAAGTTCATTTAAAGTACTTAATTGTTTGGCCATGTTGTCGTAATGCACATTTCCGGTTTGAACAAATTTTTCCATATCATGAACATTTTGCAAGCTTACCGTCCCACAACATCTTGCGTGAGTTCGCCAAGTAATGCGCGCGATGGTTCGTGGACTCAATTCCGTCGTTGGCTCATAACGGCTTTGATTTTGTCCCTCCGTTCTGTGGGTGTATTTTGGTGTTCTTCATATCGCTTCGATCACGGATTGAATTCATTTGGGTCGGTCGGTTCCTTATCCGAGTTCTTGTGAGGCATATTGTTCTACCCTCTTGTATCTTCTAACACCAAAAGTGTCCCATCATGCGTGCCAAATTGTTTCCTCATGGAATGTGTCTTTCGCTAACAATTAAAGGATTCGACGATGTGTAAGGACGCCAAACCTTATGAGACAAAGTCCCAACAAGGGGTGTTTGATTTAGAAGACTACAATAATGACAAAGGATGAAAAGAGCAAAACGAAATGCCTCCAAAGGGCACAAGCACACTAGAATTCACCAGTAAAGAAATATTTAAGACTAAATGGAATGAAATTACATTTCTCTGCTTTTTGAGAGTTCCTTCTTTCTCTACTTGATCAATCTCCTTTCTTTTATACCTTGTCAAACGGTTTTATCACACGTTTTCCTTCGATCTTGCATAAAACTTCTCATCGCCCGCTTTCTTCCTTATCGCCCAAAGAACCACCTCGTCGCCCAATAACCGCCCCATTTCTTCCATAATGATTTCAACTGTTTGTAACTTCCCATGATGATTTAACATGATGATTTAACTTCTTGTAACCCCTTCATGAAGCAATCACTTAACGCTCAATAACCGCCCATTTCTCCCATGATGATCCCAACTGCTTGTAACTTCCCATGATGATCCAACTTCTTGTAACTCCTTTATGATAATTCAAGTTTGTAACTCCCGACAACGTGGGAATAATGATAAGAAAAATGAGAAAACTACTTATGAACAGTTACTCTTATGCCGTGATCGACCATTCTAATCGCCCAATGCCCCGAGCGTTTTGATCCGGGCGATGTCCGCTTTGGGCCCTTCCGGCTTGGACAATTTCTATTGGGCCTGTGATACTGAATTTATTTGGGCATCCATTGGGCCTAGCCGACATATTTTCTAAACCTATATACTTGGGCATTCGGTATTTATTATGGGCCTATACGCACAATTTTCTTAAGTCTCTTTTTAGGCCCTTGTTATTTCATATGTCAACAAAGAAGACCGAGAACTTTCAATCCCTTTCATCTCCGCTTGATCACTACCCAAGGATGGTGATTCTTTCATTTTCATCTTTTTTTTTTTTAATGGATAAATTGACGTTTTTCGTAACTAAAAGACTTCAAGGCGACGCTTTAAATAGTTTGGGATATTGGGTACTAAAATCAAAGATTCGAACCTCTTTGTCACAAATTTTAGAAATTAGGGATTCTTGGCGATATTTAACTTAAACTAAAATAAAGAGTAGAACGGTCATTTCAATAAAAATTTGAAGTCAAATTGACGTTTTTTATTATAAAAAGGACCTTAGGCACATACATTTGAAAGATTTTGAATATTGAGTGCTAGAAATCAAAAGTTAATGACTTCATTGTTACAAAGTTCAAAGGTTCGAACTACCAATGCTATTTACCCAAGAAAGAAATATGTCGAATTAATGGATAAATTACAAACAAATTGAGACATGAAGAGAGAGAACATAGCATAGCATAACAAACCCAAAATGGAGGATGATAGAGTATAAGTCTCTCCATATTTCATTAGTGAAATGTCAATCGTTAGATCATTCAACAGTTGAGGTCTTTCTTGAAATGGTACAATCCAACTTGAGTCCCAATAGCCAATCATCTCTTGACACGCAGCCATCATTTGGGTCACAATGCCACATCATACTATCCACTTTTAAGTCAATCATTAATCGTGTTAGTGAAACACATTTTCAACATTCTTCATCTTGGTTGACTAACTCAATTTCATTTTTGCTACCCATCATCATTGCATCTACCTTTATGAAAAATACTAACCGTTATCAATATGTAAGGTAGATAAACAAGATTTAAACTTACATACGGATAAAACTTTAGCACCCATATCAACTGTTCTTATCTTGTTTGAATTTTTAACAAATTAACTTCATGTGCGGCTAATTTTTCTACAATGAAATGATATTTCACTTTAATATGTTTAGACCCTCCATGATAGACACGATTCTTGCTCAACATTAAAGTACTATTAGTAAAAATAGTTGTAGCGCCATGTAAAAATTCAACTCATGCGGTACACCTTTCACCATAAGCATTATTTACCACATTTGGCAACGTGTTCAAACTTCGATCGTGACAAAAGTAACCAATGATTGAATTTAAGACATCCAAGTTATGCAATTATCTCGCAAGGTAAAAAGTAAGATGTTGTAGATTTCCTTTGATCTTTGTCGCCAACAAAATTAGAGTCTACATACCCTTTAAATGTTAAAGTATCACACCTATTTTCATAAATCTGCTTTTTATAGTGCAAAAAACCAAAAAAAAACTAGCATAATTTTTTCCCAAAGAATAAATCCAGATCTTGAAGTGTAATATTTTTTAGTACGATCACCGTCTCCAAAAATTTATAGTTCCTCCCCTAATCCAATTGCATTTGCATAAGATACTGTAAGAATTAATGTCCAAGGTCCAATTAGTTGGGTGGGACTTAATTACTCATTGGGCCATATTAATTAATAAGATTATTTAATCGGCCTGATTGTTGATGAATTCTAGTTGACTAGAACTAGGGGCTAGGGTTAGCCCTTACTATAAATACATAGGCGCAACGTATTAGGGTTAAGAGAGTTGATCTTTAATTACTTGCTAGCACAAGCAAAAGACAACCCAATCAACTTCTCCCAAAATTCGCTTTCATCTATTCTTGATTGTGGAGTTCGGATCTGTTTTTCTGTGTGTGGATCACCATTGGAGGTCGGACAATTGGACAAATTGTGGTATTGAAGATCGCACCTCCGTACCAATCGATAATCGATTCAAGACATTCATCAAAGGTAATATTCTATCACGAATTCTCTCTAAGTACGAGGTTGATCCGGGCTTATAGGAATTGAGCATTTAATTTCCGCTGTGCATGTATACCTCAATTCCTTACAGTGGTATCAGAGCCTACCTTGTTACTTGTTAGAGTTCGTTAGATTGCTTTGATAAATTGAACAATAATCGTTATTGACATATTAATTTAATTTGAGTTTTGACAATAAATAAAATTGTGAATTTTGAGACCAAAATCTGAAATTGGATTTTAGATTTTAATTGTTTATTTGGGAACGGAATTAACTGGCCGGAAATTCAGTTCGCGGGCGGCAGTGCTTTGGAAGCACCACCGGCGCGGCGGCGCTGCTGAAGCACGACCACCGCCGCAAATCGCTGCTGATTTCGCAAAGTGTGTCGCCGTTTTATCGAACGTGAAGAAGAAAGTCATTGTCGACATAAACCGGCGGTGGCATGCCATGTTGGACACCCACGACCACCGCCACCGGTCCGTTAGATGATGGCTATGCGAAACCCTAAAGGGTTTCGTTTTGTGTTTTGGAAGATGGCTTCCCATGCAATTTTGGAATTGCATGGGAAGCCCCTAATTCAAAAGGGAAGTAAAGAGCCTCGATGCAATTTGTGAAATTGCATGAGAAGGCCAACGCTTTTAAAATTCGTAAAAGGGTCACTATGCAATTTCGAATTGCGTTAAAGGACCACTGCTTTAAAATTTTTAAAGGGTCGATCGTGAAATTTAAGAAACTACACATTAAGTCCTCAAATTTTATTTTCTAAGAAAAAGGGTCCTAAATGTAATTTTAAATTTTTAGAAAAATTGTAATTATTTAATTTTTAATGCCTGGTCAAATATTCAAGATTAAATAATATTTTGAAATTTTGATCGGATTAAATTTTGACGTTACCTTATAAAATTACAATTTTGACCCTATACAAATTTTATCTTCAATTTAGGATATGACTTTAAATTGGGAGATAAAACAATTTTTTGAAAAATCCCCTTTATGAATAAAATTAATTGATTAATTTGATTAATTGATTAGTTTTATTATTGAAAAAATTAAGTAATTAATTAGATTAATTATTTAATTCCGTCTAGTCCGTTCCAAAATGTCTAAAAGGTTTAGACTTATACTGTCAAAGTTGCAAATTTAGAAATTAATATATTTTTAATATTAGATATTAAAATGGATGTTTAGTGGATGATTATGGACTCGACCCATGTGATTGGTTGAATGGTTAATTATTTCTGTTGCTTATTGGTTGGGCCTGCGAGCCTATTATTTAATTAAATGGGCCTCATGAGCCTATTATTTATTTAATTAGATTTTCGAGTTATTTATTTATTATGGGCCCGTGTCCATTGATCGTACCATGTGCCAACTAGTATAGGATACAAAGTTGCGCAGGAAGATGGAGATGATTGCATTTAGCATTCGATGAACGAATGCAACGTCCCTTAGGAATTGACCAACTAATCTTCTTTTTGGCTCAAGAAGATTAGATAGATAAAGTCCATAATCATCCACGCTTATTATTATGTATGATTGATTGCATGTTGAATGTTGGTTAATATACATAAATGTGATGAGACAAACCCCTCTTTATCAAAATATTAAATTCGTATTAAATGGTTAATACAACGTGCCTTCCATTGTTATAGTGAAAAATCAGAGTCTATTATCGATGTCAGTTTGTTGAGTCGCTCAAGGCGTCACAAGGCTACGTGAGATATGTTTATCACTATGAAACATTCGATGTTTCTGAACAATGGGTCGAATTTAACTAGAATTTTATTTTTTGTTGAGTCGCTCAAGGAAATAAAATTTTAGGGGCACAATCAAGTAAAACACATAAGATGTGTACGACAATAAGTTGTCTACTTGATGATCTAGGAGTCACATAGAGATGTGATTGATAGAGTATCTACCTGGATGTTTTATTAGGGCTTGTTGAGTCGCTCGAGGTTCTAATAAAACAAAGGGATCCTAGTCCACCGGAATCGACCGATTCTATTGATTAATGTTTGAGGGTCATTAATTCAATTCAAACAGTGGGAGTACAATTAATTTAATACAAGTCCATAATTAAATTAATTTTCTATATTTAATTAATTTTCTACGTCTTGTTATTTCAAGATTGAATCATGAGTAACCACATGAATTTGAGAGGCATATTGATGCCAACAAACTTACCGGGCCAAATTTTCGGATTGGCACCGCAATTTGAGAATTGTTCTCAAGCATGAAAAATTGGATATGTCGTTGAGCAACCTATGCCTAAGCTCCCTCGAGGAGGCTACTGCCGGAGGAAGTGCAGCTTATAATAAACACAACGATGACGAAAATCTCAAGCAACATGTGTGATGCTTGCGGCTATGTCACTGAGTTACAAAAGCGTGACGGGGTATGGATGCTTATACCATTATAATTCATCTCAAAGAGTTGTATGATGAACAACACATGCACCGAAACGGTATGAGACATCCAAAAGTTATACGGATGTATGATGGCGAGATGATCTTCATCGGTGCTCATGTCTCAAAATGATTGGTTATATTGAAAAATAAACCAATTGGGTTATGCCATGGACCACGAGTGAGTATTGACTTGGTTCTACGAGTCCCTCACTCGATAGCTTTTCATGCAGCTCATCATGAACTTCAACATGAATAAGATTCAATGTACCTCGCCTCGAGTTCTTTGAACATGCTAAAGACTGTTGAGCCCAATATAAACAAAGGGAAGGGACAAATTTTGGCTATTGATACCTCTAAGGGCACTAAGAGGAAATCAAAAGGACCTTTCGTAAAAGATCCAAGAAGGCCAAATCATTGAAAAAAATAGTCAAAGCATAAGACAAAATCCAAGTCGATGATCCTTGTTTTCACCGTGGAAACAAAGGACATTGGAAGAGGAACTGCAAGGCATACCTCGCTACCTTGAAGGGAAAGAAGTCTCACCGAGGCTTCTACTTGTGTATCTTTTTTCATTGAAATTAATTTATCTACTCCTTCACTTCTTGGGTATTAGATACCGGATGTGGATCTCATATTTGCACAAATATGCGGGGCTAAAGAACAAGAGATTACTTGCAAAAGGGAGAAGTAGACCTACGCGTTGGGAATGGAGCAAGAGTTGCTTTGCCTTGGGCGTAGGAACATACTTTTTACCATTGCCTTCGGCCTTGTTTTAGAATTAAGAGACCGCTATTACATTCTCGCTATTACTAAGAACATCATTTCGCTTTCATGTTTGGACATGGATGGGTTTTCATTAAGATTAAGGATAAACGTTGTTCTTTATATCTTGATGATGTGTTTTATGGATGTGGGAATTTTTTAATGGCATCTATATTCTAGACTTGGAATGTCCTATAATGAGTATAGACAACAAAAGGCATAAAGGCAATAAGGTTAACAACTCATACCTTTGGCATTGCGATCGGGTCATATAAATGAAAAACGCATCACCAAGTTACATAAAGATGGATACTTGGATTCAAATGATTATGAATCATTTGATAGATGTGAGTCATGCTCGATGGGCAAAATGACCAAGACCCCATTTCTTCGAAAAAGGAGCCGTGGTAGAGACGTTTTGGGACTCGTACATACCGATGTATGTGGACCAATGTCTCTGAGATGCTAGAGGTGGCTTTTCTTACTTCATCACATTCACGGATGACCATTCTAGATATGGTTTCATCTATTTGATGAAATTCACACATGAAGCCTTTGAAAAGTTCAAAGAATTCAAGCAAGAAGTAGAAAGGCAAACCGGAAAAATATTCTAACACTTAGATCTCGATCGAGGTGGAGAATATTTGAAGGGTGAGTTTTAAACTATCTAAAAGAGAATGGGATTCTCTCGCGATGGACTCCACCGTATACACCACAACTAAATGGTGTATCGTAAAGGAGAAACCGCACCTTACTAGATATGGTGCAATCAATGATGAGTCGCGCAGCTTCTTCCAAAATCGTTTTGGGATATGCACTAACATCGCATGTCACACACTAAATCGTGTCCCATCTAAATTGGTCGATAAAACTCCATACGAGTTATGGAAAGGAAAGACCCGATCTTTCATACATGAAAGTTTGGGGCTGCGACGCTTATGTGAAGCGCGTGAGAATCGAGATAAGCTAGGAGCTAAATCGATAAATGCTTATTTGTGGGTATCCAAAAGAAACTGGATACTACTTCTACAATCCCATCGAGATGAAAGTCATCGTATCGAATATATTGGTATTCTTAGAGAAAGAGTTCATTCTAAGAGAGATCGGTGGGAGCAAAGTAGATCTTGAAGAGGTTCAAGAAACCACAAATATAGACCAATTAGATGAGCCAATAGTTGAGCCTACATTTGATGAGGCACATATTGGAAGTGGGAATCATTAGTCCCCGAGACACAGCAGCCTCCGTAAGTCGAGTAGGGTCATTCGTCCTCCTAGAGATACGATCTCTTAATTACCAATGATGCATTGCTAATCGAGGAAGATGAACCCACTACTTACGCAGTAATCAAGTCAAATGTTGACTCAAAGAGATGGCGAGGAAGCCATGGAATCCGAAATGAACTCCATGTATGAAAACAAGGTTTGGACCTCGATTGACCACGCTGAAGGGTAAAACCAATAGGTCAGAAATGGGTTTACAAGAAAAAGGTCGACATGGATGGTAATGTTCATACTTACAAGGCAAGATTGGTTGCGAAGGGTTACAAGCAAAGACAAGGAATTGACTTTGTGAAACTTTCTCACCAAGAGCCATGTCTAAATCAATTCGATTACGCTTGCAATAGCGGCATATTATGACTATGAGATATGGCAAATGGATGTTAAAACCGCATTCCTTAATAGGAATCTTAGTGAGGATGTGTACATGACACAACCAGAAGGTTTTGAATCTACAGAGCCAAACAAGATATGCAAGCTACATAAATCCATATATGGATTAAAGCAAGCCTCTCGGAGCTGGAATCTTCGTTTTGATGAGACAATCAAAATGTTTGATTTTATCAAAAATGAAGATGAACCATGTGTGTATAAAAAGGTTAGTGGGAGTAAAGTCGTATTTCTAATTTTGTATGTGGATGACATACTATTACTAGGAAACGATGTCCCAATGCTAAAATCAAGAAATTGTGGTTATCCAAAAATTTCTCCATGAAAGATATGGGAGAGGCAACAGACATTCTCGGAATAAAGATCTATAGAGATAGATCTAAAAGAATGCTTGGCCTATCTCAATCTACATACATAGATAAAATCTTGAGAAGATTTAGCATAGAAGAGTCCAAGAGAGGACTCATCCCATCGGGCATGGGATATATCTCTCAAAAGAGATGTGTCCAAAGACACAAATTGAAAAGGATCGCATGGATAGAATTCCCATGCATCGCCAATAGGATCTATCATGTATGCCATGCTATGTACTCGACCGGATGTTTCATATGCTTTGAGTGTCACAAGAAGGTTCCAAGCGAACCTCGGCGAAAACATTGATCGCGATCAAGAACATCCTTAAGTACTTGAGAAGGACTAAGGACATGTTCTTGGTGTATGGAGGAAATGAACTTAGAGTTCAAGGTTATGCCGATGCTAGCTTTCAGTCTGATAAAGATGATAGCAAATCTCAATCTGGATATGTATTTACTCTAAATGGTGGTGCAGTCAGTTGGAAAAGTTCCAAACAAGAAACGATCACGATTCAACTCTGAAGTCCGAATATATAGCCGCTCGTAGCGAAGGAAGCGGTGCGGATCAAGAAGTTCATTTCGAACTTGGAGTAGTTCCTAGCATTGTTGATCCAATATCTTTGTATTGCGATAACAATGGAGCCATCGCACAAGCGAAGGAACCCGTGTCTCATCAACGATCCAAGCATATATTGAGGCGATATCATCTCATTAGGGAGATAATCACGAGAAATGACATAAAGATAGAAAGAGTCCCAACTCGATGACAATGTAGCGGATCCTTTGACAAAGCCGTTGTCCCAAAGACAAGCATGATAGTCATGCTAAATCTATTGGTATTAGATACATGAGTGATTGGATCTAGTTTGTATGAGACAATTTATATACTCTTTGTTAGACATCAAGTGTATGAATAATTTTATTAATTAAATATTTTATCTACATTTTAATGGCGGATCTATTATTATTTAAATTTTATTATTGTTATTTAAAATAATAGAGTCCGAAGAAAAGTTCATAGTAACTTGTTAATCACAAGGTGTTGTGATTGTGAGATACAAGTTATAAATAACTTATTCTTGAAATATCCTAGTCATAGTAATAATGAGATACGGATATCATTATTGCGGATAGACTAGCATGTGTTGCATTTCTTTTAAAGAAAGTAGTGATCTCACGAGCTAAGATGTAGAGGGACATCCGAATGAACACATGAATGCATTGTTATGAGAACATGACATTGGATGATCCGCCTAGAGATTCCACATGGATAACTATCCAAGCGTCGCCGGTAAATCTCTAATGCGCGGTTGTGGATTTGGTCCTTTGACTTGAGGACATCATAGAATCTTATATGAGGACCATCAGATTTTGGCGGCGCTTGATGGGGCTCAAGATTTGAGTCACCAGAAAGACGTCGACGGGTATAGTGAGAATCATATGAAGGTTGTGAATGTCCAATATAAGGATTCGTCACTCCCGGAAAGTAGGAGATTATAACCGCATTTTGCCCACTTAAGTTGATATAAATTTTCTCTGTCGGGGTGGAGTTATGAGTTGAAAATGTTTCAATCATAACTAGATTAAATCAACGAAGAGTTGAGGTGAATAACATAATTGGTTGAAATGAGATTGACGCCGATCCATATCTCTTAACCAATTGGGTTATATTGATGAAGGATTATATTTCCACCAGTGAATCGCACATATATTGGTTCTCACATACCACATGACATTTTCCTTCACATGGATTGCCTTGACACATTGCTCGATGTCAATCTTGGGCGACGACGTGAATTGATCGATCTCGGTGAATCGATGAGAATATCATCGCGTTTGCCATCGTGAATGGGAACCCTAATGGGTCACACACATAAGGCGAGAATTGAGCATCCGAGTTGGACCTTGTCCAAGTGGGAGATTGTAAGAATTAATGTCCAAGGTCCAATTAGTTGGGTCGGACTTAATTACTCATTGGGCCATATTAATTAATAAGATTATTTAATCGGGCCTGATTGTTGATGAGTTCTAGTTGGACTAGAACTAGGGCTAGGGTTAGCCCCGCCTATAAATACATAGGCGCAACGTATTAGGGTTAAGAGAGTTGATCTTTAATTACTTGCTAGCACAAGCAAAAGACAACCCAATCAACTTCTCCCAAAATTCCGCTTTCATCTATTCTTGATTGTGGAGTTCAGATCTGTTCTTCTTTGTGTGGATCACCATTGGAGGTCGGACAATTGACAAATGTGGTATTGAAGATCGCACCTCCAATGATCGAGATAATCGATTCAAGACATTCATCAAAGGTAATATTCTATCACGAATTCTCTCTAAGTACGAGGTTGATCCGGGCTTATAGGAATTGAGCATTTAATTTCACGTGCATGTATACCTCAATTCCTTACAGATACGCTACTCATTTCTTTCATTTTCTTCAATTTTAGGTGATTGAGAAGTTGACAAGTTCATGTGTGTTGTCACCGCTATATTATCCGACTTAGCAAACTTCTTTCTAAATTTGGTTATTACTTTATCTAAAAATCTATTGTGTCTTGATCCTATCTTTGGACCTGTTTTTTACTAACCATTCTAATAATTTTTCTAGCTATACTTATATTTTTCATATCAAATTCAAAAATTCAAAAGAGTTTTCATTCTTATGATTTCATTCCAACTTTGACTAACAAATAACATGTCACAACCTCTCTTAGAGTAATACAAACATGTATCGATTTACTTCTTTTGAAATTAATTTAAATCACATATGAATCGTCTTTTGTACCACTGCTTAGAACTTTGTTTAAATCTATATAATGACTTCTTAAGTGAACAAACTAATTGAATTTTTTCCTTTACCTCAAAACCCTTTGGTTGGCTCATATAAATGATCTCATCCAACTCTCTATGAAGAAAAGCGAAGTTTGCTTCTAATTGTTTCAATTCTCAATTCAATTAAACAACTAATGCTAAAATTAATCTAACTGCTTTTATATTTTATAGTCGGAGAATACTTCATTATAATCAATTATATCCTTTTGAGTAAAGCCCCTAACAACTAATCTCGTTTTGTATCTTACATGATTAGTTGAGTGATTTCCTTTTTTAAGTTTGTAAATTCATTTGCATCAAACAACCTTTTGATTTATTGATTTTTCTACCAATTTACAAGTTTCATTTTGAATTAAAGACAACATTTATTCTTTCATGGCCTTTTTCCATTTCTTTGACTTATTACATTTAATAGCTTAATGTTCGTAACACTCAACGGCTTCATCTCGAAACTAAGTGCCCATTTGGTAGAGATTATAAACTAGTTTATTTGATCAAAACAGTTTATTTGACCAAAAATAGTAAAAGATTACAGCTACCAAGACAATTTTTTTGCCAAATAAACCATTTTTGTCAAATAAACCTGGTTTATAAATTCTACTAACGGGTTTCTAAGACAAATTCTATTAAATTTGAGGAAGTGTACTTCAAATTGGATTTAATTTGTCTTATTTCTTTATCCCTAACTAATTGATAATCTTGCAAATTAGTATCTTCAACTTAATCTTGATTAGCGTTAGGAGTTTCAATCACATTTGGTTCAACTTGTAGTTCAATAGTCACTCCTTCCCGCTCGGTTCAATTTCCGTTTCTAAATGAGAATTTAGTTTTTCTTCTTCTTTGGTCAATATTTAAAGGCTTCACCTCAGTTTGAACTTTCTTACCTTCTAAGATTTCGCTTTCTTTCAAAGTTTTACTTAATTAGTAGAGATGGCAAAAATATCTGATCTGCTCCGAACCCGATGGATACCCTATCCAAATGGAGCGAAAAATACCGATCCGCTGGGTTTAGGGGTCGATCGGAGCGGATATCCGTGATCCGCCACGGATCCCGCCCGATCCGCCCGCCCGCCCCCGCCCGCCCGCCAGTATTTAAAAAAAAAAAAAAAAGAAGAAGATTAAATTATAACAAGATAAAAATTTGGGGCAAGGGTTGCAATTGCAATTTCAAATTTCTTAATTCCTAATTTGTTAATTCCTAAAGCCTACAATATTCAATGTAACTTTTGGTAGTTAGTTTGAGAGCTTTTCATAGTGGGTCTAAGATCTCAAATGTATTTTAGACACACTTGACACATCGATATTCCTTGTGAAATCAAAGGACATGGATGAATTGTCCAATTAGAGTGCAAGTATGAGAACGTGTGAGGAATGTGCATGCGAGGAGATACTTGACATATTACTTAATCAACAAAAAGGGAAAATATATTCTTTTCTTTTTTTTGTAAATGAACTCATTCATTATGGCTACTCTAGTATATTTTTGTGGTAAATTGTACAGTATTGAAACGGTATGTCAAAAGTCAATTTTAAGAAGTACTCAAGTTGTTATCAACGACTATACAAGCTTTAATCTATAACACGCCTAATGTTTCAATAAAAATTAATGTGCTTTAAAAGACAAATAGCATCAAGATCACGATGAACTTGTTGCTAGAGCACTACAATACACATGTTTATGATTGTCTTCATACAAGTTGAGATGTTTTTCTCATAACAAATTTTGAATCTATTGTCTTATGATTTCACTCTTTACACTAACTAGAAAATTTAAAATATCAAAATTTATCACCCTCCCACCTCTAGAAAGTCAAAATATAAATGAATCTTTTTTCTTGATTTGAAATCACCATGTGGTGATAACCTTCCACTTGGACACAATTATTTATCTTTTTAATAAAATTCGATTTGAAGATTAAAGGACTATTTGATTCCTTAAGAATTTTAAATATTAAATTTATATTGGGACAAAAAGAGGTCTTTAAATCCCTTGTTGGCCAATTATATATCAACTAACTTTTTGACTTGGAAACTTTTTAAACCTAATCATTGACCACTGACCAAGATAGGAATAATTAAATTAATTAATAGCTTAAATTTCCATTTTTTTTTTATGTAGGGAATATAGACCATGGTCAAACGTAGCCCACCTTTAAACTACTATGGGACACAATCATTGTGGTTTTCAATTAATTTTGGCCACTTAATTATCACTTATGGGTAAAAATAAGTATTATACATTTGTTAATTAACTAGTAGATGGAGATTTTTACTAATTATAACTTATTCTTTTCTATTTTTGGTGAAACATGAATAATTAAATCATTCATTTTACTAAAGTGTAATTATGAATTATGCTTTAAAATATGGTAAAAGAATAGCACTTGTTATTGTGCAAGTTGGGCAAGAAGCTTCTTAATCAAATATAGAGTACCGATCTCTTGCCTCTTGTGGGCGGAGATCTTGTCCACTTGCTGTCGTGGGTAGACAATCCAAGATCAAGCCCACAAGGAGGCAGGAGTTCATTCTTCATCAAATATAACTTAACAATGTCCATTTTTCATTACATCGAGAACTTATTTAAGATACTTTTAAATACGTTTTAAATTTAAAATCATACATCTCTAAGGACTTATCTGCTCCATGAGTTACATAAGCTAGTAATACTCAACTGTAATGCTTTGTCTAACTTTTGAATTTTCGAACAAGCAAAACCTCTATTGACAACTATTTCGTAGAACCCAATAGTTACATAATTGGTTGTACTTCATAGTCCAAGCTCCTTTGTCTAACTCTTAACGGGATCTAACAACGCCTTAGTGCGTGTTTTGCAATTTTAAAATTATTTTTGAAGTGTTTATAAGTTGTGTCATATAGAATGCGTGGATAATAATTGAGTTTCAAGTTGTGGATCCTACAAAATACGTGGATAAAAACTATTGACTAATTTGACCTACTTAAAATTATAATTACAAATTGTTAGTTAGACTCTGTCTAACCTAGAGCATATTTTATTGCTCGGCGATACTGATAGGTTAACCTTAAAATAACTTCAAGCTACTGGATCATATGGTGTCACACGAGGTCAACTTTAGGCGCAACACTTATAATAAAGCATTTGTTTGATTTTGTTTAAAAAATTGATAAAAAAAATTTTGAATTAAAATCAACAATTAATTTTAATCACATATTTCATGGAACTATAACTTTTATCAAATCTTACTAAATATACTAAAAAATTAATTTTTAGCAGACGAAAAATGACTAATTAAACTTCATATAAGACTATCTCGACATGTCATTTGGCAATTCAAATGTTTGAACTTAGAATGTAAGTCCTAAGCACTACTCATGTTGTATCAATTAATGAAACAATAGCAAATCCAACATATGTATATGAGAATACGTATAAAACTGTCTCTATATAAGACTTGATACAATGTCATTTGCAAATTGCTACCCCTAACCTCGACCAGGCCACCAGCTGTCGGGCACACATATATGATTTTTTGATCCCACATCGTGCTGTTATGGTCACCCCAACTAATATTCCAAGCTTGTTTATTAGTAACGCTTTTAAATATTCACTATGTGTGCAAGAAAAAATAGTTGGCAATATAGGTAGATGTTTTAATTTCTTGTTGATAACATGTTCGGCTTAAGGAAGATTGTATTAAAGTCTACATGTTTGCCTAGATTGTATTAAGGAAGATTGTGGCGAATGTGTGGTAATAAAGTCGATCGTTATTATGGAGATTGGGTTTATTGTGAAGTGAGTAAACAAATTGACAAGGATGTGTGCTTTATTATTTGTTGTTGCTTATTTTGTATTTGAGATTGATAGTATTTTTTATGAGGTCGACAAAAAGATAGACGTCTAATATAAGATGTCAATGAATTTGTCAAACTATAATCTAGAGATAGAGTTATATTAAGGACGGAGTTTTGTTTCCAGTGAAAGTTTTTTGACAAAAATACGTCGCTAAGTTATCAAAAATAGTGACTGACATGAAGTTGTCGAAAAAACTCCATCGATGTAAGTTTATTTTTCTAATAATAGTTGACTCGTCAAATAGTTAATTTGAAAAGAGATGATCTTATATATAGTATTAGTAGTCTTGCTGACCAAAGTCATGTGTGAGTGAGATCTCATCGTTTCATTATCCAATGAAGTTATGGTTCATTTTAAATCTTTGAAACAATAAGACAGTGTATCTCATTGCACATAAAACTAGTGATACATAACATTATTTATTTGAAAAAAAAATTCTTAGTACAATCTAGTCTCACGTGAATGCTCTTACTAAGCGTAAACAAGAGATTGAGATGTCGACATTTTGCCATGTATGCTCGTGATTAGATAGGTCGAAGTGGCCTGTGTTTTGGGATCCCATAAGATTTGTTTTTATGCAAGAAAGCATAAACGTCAATGGCAACATGTTTGAAGATTATATAGTACTTGACAGGATTTGAAAAAAATAAATAAATTATTTTTTATCGTTTTGTTTTTTTTTTTTTTTTGTATAATTGTTAAGATTATGAATTAATAGGTGCACTTGAACGTCTCAATTAAATCGACGCTCTTTAATACCCTCGTTATCTATCCATCAAAATATTTTATACAAACATTTCACAAAAGTAAAAGTTTCAATTTTGCAATTCTTCCTCATAAGGAGAAAGCCTCGGCTGAAGCCTCTCCATAACGTCCAAGCGCCTCGTTAGGTTGGTTGTAGAATCGAGGATGTCTTGCATTTGTCGACAAGGACTGAGGAGAGCCCACAGGTCAATCCCTCAGATAACCCCACAATATTTCAAAATAAAATCATTCCACACTTTTAATCGAACTTTAAGTTCTTGAGAGATTTCAAGGTAAAGATTAAGCAAGTAGAGTTTTTTTTTTTTTTACACTTATTTTTAATCTGCATATTTTATGAAACTCGCAATTTTATCAATTTTTAACTATATATTTTATTATTTTTTCTCAAAATTACTTTTAAATTCTATCGAACAGACTAAAGAATGATAAGTTAAAATGTACGTGAATCATGTGGTTAAGTCAACAGCGGTGGCAGCAAGTGAAAGGGAAATGTGAAAGCATGGTTGCCTAACTATTATTACCATTTTCCTCTTTTTCGGCCTTTGTAACGTATGAATCTTGAAGAAAATCTTGTCCTTTATGTTCATTTTAAATTTCTAACAAAATAACAAACGACAATGACTATAATTCAAACTTGAAGACGTCAACGACATGAAAATCAGCTCAAACCTTGTTTGAACATTGATCTTGTGCTACTTTTAGTATGACGTATTGTACTATTTGTTTTTTAATTAATTTTACATGATAAAGATATTATAAAATAGTTGCATATATAACTTGCTCACACGTATGAACACGAACACTAGTATGAAACAACAATGACTACAAGTCAAACTTGAAGAAATTAAGGATGCCGGTTATATGAAAATCGTCGTAAATTGTTGGAATTTTGGTCTTGTCACACGTTTAGGGTGTTGTTCTGTACAGTATACTTTTTAATTAATTTTACGCGATAAATATATTATAAAATAGTTTTATTTGTAATTTCCGCACGAATTCTCTCCCTCTCACACATACATATATATCTTGTTCATTTTGTTCTGTTAAACAAAAATATACTTCTAATCTCCCAAAAACTAATGATTCAAAGAGACAAAAACTCTTTAGTTAGTACTTCTATAGTAAAAAAAATGAAATTTCGATTATTCGGACCTTAATCGAATTATATGCATTGGTCGTTGTAATCTCTATGTAATTGATCATTCTCTATTAGAATTTTGATTTATTTTCAAATAGAAGAATATTAGTTTTTCTTTTGTACTCTTTTATTCTATTATTGACTTATAACGTATGTGTTAAAAAAGAGAGAGTAAAGAAACGGCGTGCAATCAAATAAAATTGTCAACAATACTAACTGATGCTTCACAAATATCTCCACTCGAGCAGTGGTCAACATCGGTGACATGGTAGCAGAATGCAGATGATAGTGATGGTATTGAAATTTAAATATAATAGCATTTACTATAATACAAATTCATTTTTTTTCCTCGATACTTATGAAACAGTAAATATGACGTGGCAATTTTGACTTGAGAAGGTAAATTATTATTTACTCTGCATGACGACATTTTACCCATTGGAGAAAGCCGCAGGCTCCAGGAGTAGCTGATGCGGATGGCAAGTGTAATATCGGTATAGAATTATATTTCTAAAAATATTAACGGTGAGATGGATACCCACGTAGAGTGTACACTTAAATCAGTTGCTGCAGTACTCCGTACGCCACTTACGAAGACATCAGCCGATGGAAAATATCAAATTTACTGCAGATTACCAAACTACCCTCTTTCATGACTCTATTCGTTTTTTTTTATTTCTTTAATTTTGTCTAATTATTTATAATCAATTACTAAATATTTTTTAAAGCTTGTTTGATGAAAGATTATTTATTTAATTTAATCGCTTTTGTAAATTCTCGCATACACACGCACAAAGTAAAAACTAAATCAAAAATATTTCTCATCTATTATAGTAGATTAAGTTAATTTTACTAACGATAATCAGATTTTCACCCGAATTTCGATTGAATTATTATATTTTAATTTGTGTCAATCGAATTATAGTATTTTAATTTTATTTTAAATTGGATTACTCTATCCAATTCCGTCATGTTGACTAACATTAAACCATGATGTGGCCATCAATTATTAGCTACCATCCTATGTGGATGTTATTGTAATTTTATTCAACACTTTGAATTGTGATGACTACTATGTTGACTGAATTTTGCGCTAATATAATTTTTTAATTGTTTGTAAATCTCAATTTGCGATATAAAAACTACAATGCTAAAGAAATGATTTTGGAGTGAAATGTAATTACGCAATTGACATAAATTGAAGTATAGTGATCTAATTTGAAATAAAATTAAACTGTAATGACTCGATTGACACAAATTAAACTACAGTAACCCAATTGAAACTTGGTTGAAAATACCGTGACAACAGGTAAGATTTTTACCCCGTTGGATTTGTATTAGTTGGCGATTTTGATTTAGCTCTTAACCAAGTATGTAGAAAAGGTTATGTTCTTTTTATTCTAAATAAAGAAGGCGTTAGTTAAATTCTATTTCGAGGTTAAAAATATAATATTTGTTTTTATTAAATTACACTTGAAAATGACTAATTTTATAAAATATAAATTTTGATAACGAACTAAGAAAATGGACAAATAATTCATCTTCTATCTAATTAGAGACTTTCACGTCAATCTCTCTATCTCGAATATTAAAATAAAACTAATAATTACATAACAAATGAGTAACACAAAAATAATTATATGTGCTTAATTCTCATGCTTAGGGCATGTTTGACCATACTTAAAAGATTACTTTTGAGTAAAAAAAACAAGTTTGAAAATAAATAATGGACAAACTGAGAATAAGTAAATTAATTACTTCAAATTGAAAATATGTAGTGAAATATATTTGGAGATAAAAATTAATTGAAAACCAAACTAGGTCTGTGGAAGGGGGTAAAATGGACATTAGACGCACATTTATGACTGACTAGCTAACGGACAAACTCGAGGTCGGCAACTGTCGGCCGGTGAACCGGGGAGACAAAATCGCCTTAAAAATTTCATTTTATCCCTCCAAAAATAATATATTTTTCAATCCCCCATAAATATTTTAATTTATATTAACCCCCTACCTTTCTCAGTTATTTCATTTTCACCCCTTGTGAATTATTATTCCCAATATTACCTTCCCATTCACAAAGCCCACAGCAGCCAGCAGCACCCTCAAAGCTCTCTCTCTCTCTCTCTCAAAAATCTGCTGATCCAAAAGAAGAAAAATCGTACGGATATCAGAGAAAATTGATAATTAAATCCATTAAATAGAGAAGTGTTCATTAAATGAAGCCTCCTTGGATAATTTGATATTTTTTTCTGTAATTTCTGGTATGTTTCTTAGTTACAATTCCTAACATTGCAAATAGTTTGGCTTTTCAATTTTAGGCCTTTTGGATTTTTATTTGAAAATAATACCGAGGTTTCGATTTGCAGTGCCTGTATTAATGTAGTGTATTTTCTTTTTCATTGCTGTTTTTGGTAAAACTTTTGATTTCCAATGAGTTTTTGCTTTTTGGCAAAATGTATGAATTTTGAGATTTAAGTCTCACTCGTTTGGAAGTTATTACGGGGAGGAAAATGTATTGCTTTCAATTGATTGCTTGAAATGGCTGTAAGTATCATCAGTTTCACTTGTTAAGTTGATTGAGATTGAGAAATCAATTATTAATCAAGAAGAAAATCAGTATATGAGAAAAAGGAAAATAAAATCATTTTCCTGTGATGTTATAGAGAATTTTATTTGCTTTTTTGTCTTCCAATGTTAATGTTAAATTAATTTCTATTTTCCAGGTGATATAAAGCTGTACTGTGTTCTTCCATTTTATTGGTGAAGCATGGAGATATCTGAGATTGAAGATAATTTACACTCAATTGCGGAGCCAAAGGTACGAACGACGGCATATATGCGAAAAGTGTACAGTTTTAGTTACATGAGAATCAAAATGTTGGATCCAACGTTTTGAAAGTTTATGAAGTTAGAATCCTAGATGTTTATTATTTCGTTTGAGGGAATATATTAGTTGCTAGTTTGGTGAGTATTTTTCATCATCTCGTCTAGTTTGTTGATACATTGATGGAGACGTTATCTGTATTGCAGTTACATGGTGGAATGTGTAAGAGTCTTTGTTCTGTCTATGTGAAAGTGTTGGCAATTTTTCCTGAACTTGAAGCAGCTCGGCCAAGAAGCACGTCGGGTATTCAGGCATTATGTGCTTTGCACATAGCGCTCGAGAAGACCAAGAATATTCTTCAACATTGTTCTGAATGCAGTAAACTTTACTTGGTAAAGACTGCTCCTTCATTATTATTTTTCTTTTTTGCGTGAAATGTTAGATGCTTTGATAAAGGTTTTCCTCATTTGAACAAATCCTCTCTGAAGTTTTCTGATTACTACTTAGTTTAGTAATGGAGATTACACTTGGAATGATTTAACCCACTTGCTCTTAGACTTGTATTTGCATAGGCAAATATATACCTTCAAAACTAATTATAAGTATTAACGTGCTATATATCTCTATTGTAATGAGGACATTATGGTTGACATTTGATGAGATAGAGAGGCTTCTTCATTTTATTTATCCTTCTCATTCTCTCTCTCTTTACTTCACTGGCTTAATGTGCAAATACATTCTTGTCAACAGGCCATAACAGGAGACTCCGTTGTTTTGAAATTTGAGAAAGCAAGATGTGCCCTTGAAGATAGTCTAAGGCGGGTAGAAGATGTTGTACTACAATCTATCTGTTGTCAGGTAATTTTTTTTTCATAATTTCAGTGCGTACCATTTCAAGTTGGATGTGCTTACTCGAGCATTTTAGTCATAAATTTCCTCCTGCTTTGAAATTCACGTTTAAATTCCTTCTAGCTTCTAATAGTGACTTATCTCAGATTGCTGAAATCTTGAGTGAACTTGAGGGGATTGAATTCTCACTCGATCCTATGGAGAAGCAAATTGGTGATGAGATCATTGCATTGCTCCAACAAGGGAGAAACTTCAACGGCAACTGTAATGACAATAATGAGCTTGAATCTTTTCACCAGGCTGCTTCAAAACTTGGTATTACCTCTTCAAGAGCAGCACTTAGAGAGAGAAGGGCTTTAAAGAAACTCATAGAAAGAGCCCGGGCTGAGGAAGACAAAAGAAAGGAGTCTATTGTAGCTTATCTTTTACATCTCATCAGAAAGTACTCTAAGTTATTCAGAAGTGAGTTTTCAGATGATAATGATTCACAGGGTTCAACACCTTGTTCGCCCACTGTCCATGGGTCTTTGGAGGATGGTTGTGTGCCTGGACGCAATGGTTATGTGTTCGATCGTCAACTCTCGAAACTCAGTTCTTTTAATTTTCGATCGACCTTCAAGCACATGTCTTTACCTCCCGAAGAGTTGAGGTGTCCAATATCATTACAACTTATGTACGACCCAGTTATTATTGCTTCTGGGCAAACATATGAAAGAATTTGCATAGAGAAGTGGTTCAGTGATGGAAGTAATACTTGTCCAAAAACTCAGCAGCAGCTACCTCATCTTTTTTTGACTCCCAATTACTGTGTTAAGGGTTTGGTGGTCAGTTGGTGTGAACAGAATGGAATTCCTGCTCCAAATAGCCCACCAGAGTCTCTTGATGTTAACTACTGGGGGTTAACATTGTCAGAAAGTGATTCTGCTAATTCAAAATCATTGGAAAGTGTAGGGTCCTGCAAGTTCAGAGGTGTTAAGGTGTTCCCTTTGAGTGATAGTGGTATTATTGAGGAGGCTGAAGAAAATGAAGTGGACGCTGTGTCTCGAAAGGAGGATGATTGCGATGTAAATGCCTGTGATGATTTTTTGATGGTTTTAGGCAAGGAAGATGACCTAATGAAGAAGTGCAAAGTAGTAGAAATTATAAGGCACTTGCTGAAAGAAGATGAAGAAGCCAGGATTTATATGGGGGCTAATGGTTTCATTGAAGCATTGTTGCATTTTTTGCAGTCCGCTCTATGTGCAAGGAATGAGATGGCTCAGGAACTTGGAGCAATGGCTCTTTTCAACCTTGCAGTAAATAATAACAGGTATGCTCTTGTATACAAGTTTTGAAGTTGTTATTGAGGAATAAATGAAATTAGTGCAGCTTTAAGATATCTTTTAGTAATGTGGCTACTAGAAATTAACAGACTTAGTAAAAGCATCGTAAAAGAAATTCTCATCACCATCTTGATGATGTAACTGTAGTACAATATTGAATTTAATCATGTCTTTTTGCACGTGCTTCACAAATTCCCGTGGATCATTCTGAGCTTGTGGATGCATTCGTTCACATAATTTTGTAGATAACAAACACAGAAATTTCCTTTTTCCTAATATTGTGTATCTACAAGAATTATTTTAGGAGTTGGAACTAAAAAGAAGCTTGGATGCATCTCATTGCCTTTGAAAAATATTGGGCTAATGCTGTTCGGAGCGTGTCACTCCTAGTGTCATTTCTTATGGCGTTTGGATCTTGTTTATCTTTTTGAAGTGTGCGGAGGAAGTTTGGTACATTCAATTTTTTTTTTTAAATTGAATTTGTTGAACATTAAATTTAAATAAATAAATAAATGCATCCTCTCTCTAACGGTTTTAAGCTTTTAAACGAGGTGGTTCGTTATGTTATCAGAGCCCGCAAAGATACTGGGTTCAAGTTTCATCGGCCACCGCCACTCATTAATGAAAATAGTCGCGTGCCAAGCCTTCGATGAAAAAAAGAAACTGGCCTACATTTGATGGGGTTTGAAAAAGACTCAATTTAGATAAATTAATTGTCCTTTTTATAATGGCTTAAACTTTTAGACAAGATCGTATAACATTTTTTGGTAGTATCTTTGATGTAGAAACTTTGCACTGAGATTTACAAAGAAGATGCACAATTAGATTATTGATTGCCTAACTATTGTTGTTGACCGTCCAGATGAAAATATTTCTAGTGCAAAATTTTTGTCAATGTGAAGGCACTAGGTTGTATCTATCTTCTAATGGATGCACCGAAGTGCATTGATAGTGGGAGCTCTGTCTCGGTGATTTACATGACATTGTTTCTAGTAGACTTGGCTAAGAATATTAAGCCTTTTTCTCCCAGATCTTTTGTCTAATTAGGTGAACGTGGGGTCCGTTATTGACTTGGTATCAAATACATGTTGTACATATATGTGCATGTCTGTATGTGTATTTGATTCGACTGAAAGTGAATTTTGCCCGCTACCTCTAACTAAAGTTATGGGTTCACAAATTGATATAGCCTTCTGGCGCATATGTTATGAGCATTATAATGAACTCTGTTGTCCGTCTTGCTTTTCAGAAATAAGGAAATGATGATGGCGTTGGGAGTACTTCCGCTGCTGCAGGAAATGATTGCAAATTCCAATTTTGTTGGAGCAGCAACAGCACTTTACTTGAATCTTTCCTGCCTTGAAGAGGCCAAGCCCGTCATTGGCTCGACCGAGGCTGTCCCTTTCTTGATTCGCATCCTTCGACATGAAAATGATCCTCAATGCAAGGTCGATGCACTCCACGCCCTCTACAATCTTTCTAGTCACCCCACCAATATTCCCCGCCTTCTGCCATGTGGCATCATCGAAGGCCTCCAAGCTCTTATTACACATTCAACCGACAACACTTTCACCGAGAAAAGCATAGCTGTTCTTATAAACTTAGCATCGAGTAAAACTGCAAGAGACGAAATTATACTGGCTCCCGACCTTGTTAGTGGGCTTGCAACTATTTTGGATGTTGGCGAGCCTGTTGAACAGGAACAAGCTGCAGCGTGTCTGCTGATATTATGCAATGGAAACGAGATGTGCGGTCAAATGGTCCTTCGAGAAGGCGTGATACCTTCATTGGTGTCAATATCGGTAAATGGAACCGTAAGAGGGAAGCATAAAGCTCAGAAGCTTCTGATGTTGTTCCGGGAACAAAGGCAAAGTGATCCACCACCAGCTCCCACTCGGCAGATGCCTGAAAGTAGTGACACAACCACGCCTGCTCGAGATTCAAAGCCAATGTGCAAGTCTGAGTCGAGAAGAAAAATCGGAGGGAGCTGAGTTTTGGTGGAAAAACAAGAGTTTTTCAGTATATCAGTGTTAAGAAGAGTTGGGATTTTCTCTTGTCCGTACTGTAAATTTCTATCATACAGTATTCCTTGTAGTATTTTCTGCCGTATCTATGGGCATTGTTTCTTGTCAGTTTCTCATAGAAGAGATGTACAGGCCCTTAAAGTCAGATGGGTTTTGCCTCAGCATGCATGCATTGCTAGGATCGGTTAGATAGCGTCATAAGATTTGACAATATTTTATTTAATTGTCAACTTATGGCAACTCTCCTTCTCTGTAAATGCTTTGGTACGTATCGTGGTAATGGTATAAATATAACCTTAGACGTTAGAAAGCAAATGTACTTGAATAGTTCATTTCTGTCTATATCTTGCAAAAAATGGGACTGGAAAAACTTGGGAATTTCTGTCATAAGATTTGACTACATTTTATGTGTTGGTAAAATTAGTATATTATTATTTATATTCTGACAATTTAATCACGTGTATGCAAAATGAAGACTTATAGAAATATGTAGAAATGAAGAATTAGATTCGATCGAGACAAGAATTTGATTTTTTCTCTTAAAAACAAAATTGTCGTGTACAAGTGTTTAGGGTTTTTGACACGCATTTCAAGATACAACGATTACTTTTGTAATAAGTAACACTCCAAATTACAAGAACAACAAATTTGTTATCTCCTTTAAATGAAAATTGGACTTAAATTTAATACAGAAATTATTTCTAAACTAAAATAATTTGCGCAAAAAGTGCACTGACATTTGGTTGAAAAAATGAAGTGATTCAATTTGCAATTTTAAGGAGTCTATTTACAATATTCGAAAAAGACACAACTTCATAGAAACGCTTGTTTTGTTGGAAAGTACATGTCTAAAATGACACATCTCTAAGATCAAAAGATCTAACTATTTAGAAATGACGTGTCCAAAAAGACATGATTTTTTAGCCAAATAGGTCTTAGAATATTCCACAATATTCTAATCTATTTTTCAATAAATTTTGAATTTTTAAGCGATTCACTTTGAGATTTAATTTTTCATTCATCCGAAATTAGTCCGAGCAACTAAATACACTATGTTAATTTACTCGCGTAGTAGAAAATGTTTGATTTTATAATTTTTGTACTTTCGACTAATAGACTTTGCTTAAATAATTGGTTAAAACCAACATTACTAAACAAATTTTTAATAGTATATAAATTGTCAACTTATGACAACTATTCTTCTTTGTGAGTGCTTGGCTACGTATATTGATAATGGCATAAATATAACTTTAGGCGTTAGAAAGTAAATTTACTTAAAAATATTAATTTTTTATATAAATACTTTGGACTATGTTATGAAATTAGGGATGGCAACGGGCGGGTTCGGGCGGGCGGCCATTCCCATACCCGCCTGTTAGAGATTTTTGGAAAGCCAAGGGATCGGGGTCAAAAAGGGCGGACGGATATAAAAAAAATCCCGCTTATCGCCTGCTTAATTAATTAATTATATTATTTTTATTTTTTACATACAATTTAAATTTTAAAACATAAAAATAATATAATATAAAACTATTCGGGCGGGTTCGGGAATGCGGGCGGGGACCATGATCCCGCCCCGCCCCTGCTTAGTAATCGGGCGGGCGGGCGGGCGGGCATGGCGGGGGCGGGTCGGGGACGAGTTTTTTTTGCCATCTCTATATGAAATAGAGTAACTTGTTGAGAATCGTAACTCGTGAAAAATAATTTATATTCATCTAAATCTTGCAAAAATGGGAATGAAAAAACTTGGGGATTTCTAATTTCACAACTAAGTGCATGTTTGGCCAAGTTTAAAAACTAGAAATAATCAAGTTATTTATGTTAAAGATTCCTGTCAAATGAGCAATTATTTTTCTACACATTAATAGGAAAAGTGTAAATAACTCAAGTTTAGGTGAACGACTAGTTATAAATTACATACGAACATATTACACAAATAGCCTGTCTAGCTCAGTTGGTAGAGCGCAAGGCTCTTAACCTTGTGGTCGTGGGTTCGAGCCCCACGGTGGGCGTTTCTTATTTTTAGCTTCTGATTAATTGTTAATACTCCAAAATAGTAAATTTAATTTTGTAATATAGTTTCAATAAAATCGACTAAAAATTAAGTATCACACTAGTTTATTAAATAATTTAAACTATGAAATTATTTAAAATTTAAAATTTTATATTAAAACATTGAGTATTAAATTTACTTTAAAATAAGTACATAAAAACTTGTCTGAAAATAGTATTTTGCTAGTTAATTAAATAATTTCAAATATTAATTATTTCAATAATGAACCTTTTGAACTGATGACTAGCTAAATTCATTTAATATGGTATTATTATTTTTATTTCAATATTTCAATATGCCATAATTCAATAAGCATTATTTATTTTATATTATGATTTGATTTCAATTATTTTATAAAATCTTATCTTCAACGCCTGTAAAACAAGGACGACAACTATAAAGAGTTGACAAAATATTTGAAGCGTATAGTGACACAAGCATGGCACATGGCTAAAAGTAAGGCCACGTGTTTTTTGTAACAATATGTTTTGTTTTTTATTTATCATTACGAGTAATGTTCTTTATTATTGCTATTGATAATTATTAATATATGCGGTAATAATTTCACTATCACATTTTTCAATAAAGTTGGAATATATTTTTCTTTAATGTCGTAGTGGCCCCATTTTCATGTAAATCGGTGATCGAAAATCGTATGTAGTAATAACGAAAAATATTATATACTCTATCTTTTAGTAGTTCCATTGTCATAAAAATCGGTGATTGTGGATTATCGACACTTGTATTTATTTGGTAATTTTTTTTATAAATTATAAATTATAAATAATGAATATTATAAAATATGTAAATAAAAAACAGATAAAATTTTTAATATTATAAAATATATAAATAAAAATAATTATGTATCCCATTCATTCTAATCAAAAATAAAAAATAAAATCTTAACTAATTATTTTGTCAAATATTAGATTAATTTTATCAGTATAATTTAGAAAAGTGATTAAAAAAGAAGAATAATACTTATTATTTATTTATTACAGTGATGATTATAATTCATTTTATCACGACCGTAAAAAATTTTATCCGCTATTGAAAAAAAAAAGTATTTAAACATCACTGCGTCTTCAACTCTCCTCACAAAATCTTCTCCAAAATTTATTGACAGCTTCAATTCACATTCCCGATTCGATCATCTATAAAATCTGCTCACATCTTCAATTCATCTCTTTCATCAATCGATCATCTTTCTCCATCGATCATCTCTAAAATATGTTTACCGCTTCAACATATCATCATAATAGACTCAAATCCCACCGCAAGTTAACGATATACCAGTTAAATATATCATTTATTATCACATAAACTAGTAATTGTATAAATATAATTATTAAAAAGGAATGCAATCGTGTTCATAATAGTCACGATTCATGAGCGAGTCAAATCGGAGTCATCTGACTCACTCGAGTCATCGTCTCCACTACGCATCTGTAAACCACTTAACGAGGCTCACAAAACTTAAATTGCGCATCGAATAGGATTCTCCTTTTCTGATTAAGTCATCCACTTTACAATCTGACATTATGCTCAGATTCTCTCATTTTCATCACATTCAGGTAAACAAATAAACTCAATTCAAATAGCGAAAATTTATATTTATATGCCAAAATTTGGTTGCTTAATATTTTCCATGCGGAAATCAGACCTTTTTTTCGGTAACAATCTCCGTATCATTCGTATGTTGGATGATTTTTAGTATTAGATTTGATTATTTATTATAATATACTTTACTTGGCGTGAGGAATGTTTATATAGTTTTTTATTCTTTTCGTATAAATTTAACTTTCTTTAGCGTATTTCTGTTGTTTTGGTATTAATATCGGCTTCTATAGTTGAATGTTGTGTTACGCTGCTTAGTTTTGAAAATTCACATGGATTTTGGCTCAGGTATGTGAAATTAACCTCCTTGTTTTGCAGAATTCTGATTTTGGATTTTCTTCGACGAAATTCAAAGAAAAAAATTATGAATTAATCTTTCCCGTGAGTTGTGAATTTTGAACATTTAGTAGGATATAATGAAAATATTGTGGAAGCTTTATTGATTTAGAATTGGAATTTGTTATGGAATTGTTTTTTTATTTATGGCTTCGTATTTAGTAGAAAGTTGGTGTTGTGATACAATAAACTAATTTGCTGCAGGGATACCTGGCGATGGTAGGTGTTTGTTCCGTTCGGTAGTTCATGGAGCTTATTTGAGAGAAGGAAAGCCGTCTCCAAGGGAAAGCCATGAAAGAGAACTTGCTGATGAGCTCAGAGAAAAAGTAAAATATATTTCCTCTCTCTTCCTTGAATACTAAGAAATTGTTGTGCTTTTTGGAGATTATATCCGATACAGATGTGATTTGAACAGGATTTTGCAAGAATGACTTTCTAATAATATATATCATTCATTAAGATGAAACAATGTTAGATTACTTCCTTTTGTGGTTGAGTGAACTATGGTTCTACGAGGAAACTATGGGTTTTTGAGTTTTCATTTCCAGTTTCACCTAAAGAGAGTATGCATTTATGTTTGCAGGTTGCAGATGAATTTATCAAGAGGCGGGCAGATAGTGAATGGTAAAATATGTTTGCATAGACTAGATTGGCGTAAGAGGCATTTGTTTTCAGTTATTTTTTGGACAAGTCAGCTATGAATAGCTATGTGCTTTTTCTTTGATTAGGTTTTTAAATGGGAGTTTCGAAAAATTGAGACCCTTGTACCTGTCTATCCTTTACTTATTTGAAATTTGCACAAGAAGTTCTGTCTATTGTTTATTAATCCAATTTTTACCTTTTCTTTTTATCTTCACATTGGTTTAGTCACTTGGTTCACTCTGTCACCGTTTAAATAATACTGAAGATTGTAATATTAGGCACACAATTAAAATGCACTAGAAAATCATAATTTGTAAATTCTACCTTGTGTATTTTCCATCTCCAAATCATCATGTCCATTCTCAATCAGGTTCCCCGTATTAATGACTTTTCAGGTTTGTGGAAGGTGATTTTGATACTTATGTTACACAGATGCGACAACCCCAAGTCTGGGGAGGGGAACCCGAGCTGCTCATGTCATCACATGTTCTACAGTAGGTCTTTCTTTTGCAGTTAAGGTTTTGATTTGAATGAACCTGTATTGCTGCAAATTATTGACCTTGACAAATAGTTTAATGGAGGCTAACATCTAAGTGAGTGAGTGAGTAAGCTGATATATAGGAAGGAGTTAATTACATGTTCAATCTTTTAGAAATGAAAACACTTCTATGCTTTAACTGCCACATTACTTAAATTGTTTGATTAATATAAGATGGGATTTCCCTACTCATCCAATCGCTCGAGCATCCTCTTTACACTCTTGGGTGTATCAGAACCAACGTGGCTGTTAATTTTGGCCTTTCACTGGAATCTCATGAATAAACTACCACCTTCACCTCATGTAGTTAGCTCCCTACTGTTAAGTTAGCTCAAATAGAGTGATTTTCCCATCACCTACTTAGTCAGTGGAAGATAACTCATAACCACTGCATTAGTTCATTATAAACTCAGAATAAGAGGAAAGTTGGTAGAAATACTAATCTAAGGAAAATTTTATTGACCTCAAAATTTTCAGGGTACCCATAACAGTTCATATGTTGGATAAGAAGACTAATTGCCTCAAAATTATAGCTGAATATGGGCAAGAATATGGGAAGGAAAGTCCAATTCGCGTGCTGTATCATGGTTATGGTCACTATGATGCATTACTGAGCCCTTTTGGTGATCCAAAGTCAAAACCGTAAACTCTCTAGCTTTCTTTTTACTCTTTCTTTTTTATGAAACTGTTTATGGAAACATATTACATTATTCAACTCTAGCTGCAAATGACAATTTTTGTATTCTTGGTTAATTAATTCATTTATTGATTCATAATTTTTTATTTTTCAACATCAAACTTCACAATTTCCAATGCATCAAAACATTTGCAGCCATATTAGGCAACGTTAATTTTGATTCAGCTCTCTACTACTTGCGTAAATTATCCCTTGACATCCATTTAAATTTCTCATGTCATTTTTCTCACAGAATGTCAAAATTTATGAGTGCAAATGAAGTTTTACCTTCTGTTTAGATCACTATCTGTACTCAATGTGGCTCCTGATTATTGCTGTAGTACATATTTATTATTCTAGATCCATAATGTGGCATTTTCACTCGAACCTTAGCTTGGTTTAGTATGTACATGTAAGTTTTTTCTTGAGGGTTATTCTTTTCGTTTTCCAGTTGCATAATAGGATACGAAAATTGTGACTCATATGCTTCTTCTACACTATTCTTGGATATAAACGACTTTCCTGAGATTTGATATATTTATATGAAATTTGCATATGTTTTGATGTAAGGAACAATGCAAAGATACGCTGACGTCACTAATTTCTTTGTTTTTTTGCAGGAATAAGAAAAGGTGAAAGGAATTAACATAACATTGTTATTTTCATACCTGGTTGATCTTTTAATTTAAATTTCTTCAGGCTTGTGAAACTTCATTGTTTTGGCTCTCTCCAGCATATGGCTTTTCTCCGTTCTAAGAAGAGAATGAAGATTTGCAATATAGGCAAAAAGAAAAGGAGATTGCTTTCTAATTCCTTGAAATTTAAATCTTATCACCATATTCTCAAATTATTTTATTGTAGCTTGAACAAGTCGATTTCTGCTGTTGGTGTCAAATTGGGGATTTAAATTTCTTATGGAAACTGTCGTATAATTGATTTCTTATGAAAATATAGATTTGGATTAACTAAATATATCAAATTAATGCTAATTGTTTCTTTAGAGAGATGTAGGCAACTTCTCCAGTTAGGTTTTGTCCAACTCTGTTAGTAATATTATGTTATGATTTCTTTGGAATAGTTTTTTCTTTATAGTTCTAGGCTGTGTTTGATTGCAAGTGGAAAATTTGGGTGGAAAGAAAATAAATTCTATAGAATGAATTGCCAAGAAATTATGGATGGGAAAAGGTTAACAAATTTTCCATGGAAAATAAATTCTCCTATCCCACAAAGAAAATATTTTCCTTGAAAACAAGGAAAATGTGGCCAAAAGTGGAAAAATGAGAAAAAAATTTCCATGAAAAAAAAAGGTTTGCAATAAAACAAAACAAGGAAAACAGGTGGAGAAATGTTTTTTCTATGGAAAATTTTGGACAATCAAATACACAAGTTGGAAAATAGGCGGAAAATTTTCATTTTCATGGAAAATATTTGCCAATCAAATACATTATAGATTTCTGAATGATTTGAAAGTTGAAACCCATATAATTTTAATTTGATATGACTGTTTGTCAATTAGTCATCTAAATGATTTGAATCTTTCTATAGTCAAACTTGTGGCGAATAACAATTTATGTAGTCAACTTTAAATTTATTGAAAAATAGACATTGTTTTGTTGATTAGCCATGCAACAAAGTGAACATATAAAATATGCTTGCCAAGAGTAGATTGATGGAGCTCATTTACCATGTAGTGAAATCCCACGTTGTTTTGTGTTTATGAATAAATTTTATATCGATTAAATATAAAAATATTAATTAATATATAGAAGTTTGTGTTACTTTCTATAAGATATCAAAGTTCAAACGAAGTAATTCGATCCGTCGAAAATTGAAGCGAGCATATGGATTATAAGATTGATGTTTTTAAATGAATCACTATCTTGTGAGAATATGTTAAAGAATAAATTTTATATTGGTTAAATATCGAAATATTAATTAATATATAAAGATTTAAATACTTACAACTAAGTTTCTAAGATAAAGCCTCAATGCTCTATATATGTCACCAAGCGCCTTTAGCAAGAATGGAGCAGTGTGTGGTAAATAGTCCTCTTTGCTAAGCTACTTGCACCAAATCCAATATGCTTTGCTTGCACATATGTAAGGCAGGACTAGATTTGAAAGCAATTTTTATTAATCGATTGTAGAAAATAGTTAAGTGCCTATTGTTGGAATTTAAAAATAATATTTTAGAAAATTTTGATAAAAATTAATAAACTATGTATTTAAAAAATTGATAAAAAAAAACTATGAATCCTATAAAATATATAATTAAAAATAAATTTAAGAAAGAAAAGAGTTTAAAATAAAATCTACCAATCATGCTCTAATTTGTCCAAACATGCTCTTAGCACCATCAATAATGATTTGCAGCTAAACATAACACATCGGTATGCATAATCATCTATTGGCATATGTGTCAAAAAATATTAGGATTATATTATAATATTTGACATTTTGTTTTGTAGTTAAATAAATATTGCTTATTTACTTATGTCTTTTAAACAATTACTAGTCTCGTCCCGTGCGTTGCACGTGCTTTAGTTGAAATTATGTTCGTAGTAACATTAATTGAGTTAGAGTTGTAGAGGTTGAGTATTTGTATACACGTAATGAATGTATAAATGTAACGAATGAAAATAGATCGCATCCACATTAAATTTAATAAGTATACCAAACATATCATCATAGTTATTGAATTCCTAATTATTGAATAAATGACGTTTACAAGCTTGGAAACAACAATGTACAGTGTGCCATTTCTCACTTGCTTTCACTTTTCCTCCTTGGTGGTCATTCTTCTCGCATAATGGACGGGTTGGAGAAAATAAATGTGGTAGATTAAACAAAAACCAAATGCCGAAAAAATCGGCTTATTTTAAAGGCCTGATATTGGAGATTCCAATGGGAATATTCATCAAAATGATCGACGTACTGATGTTTCAAGTACATCAAATAATATTTTAAACCCTTTTGGTTGCATAAAGTGGCCTATCTTTTCATAGTTTTACAGGCGGGGACTAAGTGCATTCATGGCAGGTAAACAACATGGGATCATCAACATAGTTTTTGACATTGCTCAAATGACTGCCAATTTTAATAAATTTACCTTGCGACATTAGTACGGTATGAAATAACAATAACCAGGGCAGCTATCATAGAGGGAGTCAAAGTTACATTGTAGTTACTTTTCTTGATCTATCTGATCCTTTTCCGCATTCAGGATTTTGTCTATTGGCTAAATTATGAACAAAAGAACAATAATATATCACTACTTGAGAATTGTTTAGAACTGAAGTTTAATAATATTGGTAATTTCTGATCTTACCTCTGTGTCAAGTTCCTTAATTGTTGATTTTCATAGAACGGGAAATTTTTCCAACTTAATCGACATCCTTCTCCATCCGCTGCTTGATCGATGTGAATTGTAAAAGAACAGTAATTACAGAACAGGGGTCCAAACAACCAATAACATGTGTTTAAAGACAAATTGGTAGAAGCACTACCGCCAATATTGATAAATGAATTTGATAGTTAAAACTAAGGGGGAAGCCAAAAAGGAAAAAAAATAAATAGATAAAGCAAAGTAAAAGTTGATTAATAATAAAGTTGGTTCCAAATATTAACAAAACTAATTTGCATGTTCATACTAAATTACGTTTTATGTTATCTTTAAATGGCTATCCTAAGCTTTTGTCACTTTAGTGGTAAAATAACAAACAGTTGCTTTCAATATCATGTATATTTGACGAATTAAGCTTCGAAATATTATGGAAAACTAATTTCCTGCAACACAAATTAAAGCAAAGTTCTGGTCAAATGGAAAAGTCCACCTTTCATAGCAACAACCTTGGTCAGAAATCTTTGATTATTCATGAGCAATCTGCAGTGAACATTGCAAATCATATCGTTATTATGAGATGAAAATACCAGCCTTAAAACATTCTCTAATACTATTACGAGTAACCCACTATTAAGGGCTCCTCATTTGATTATGAAATTATTGAGAGAATGTATGAATTACGATGTTCATTCTTATGCACATTTTAGATATTCCTATACAACATCAGTAGATTGTGATTATTTCACTTGAAACTACACAGAATGCCAGCTTTCCACCACAATCTCATCATTTGAATTTAGCCCTTTGAACTGACAGCAAAAGATAAGAAAACAAGAAGAACCGACCTCTATTCTAAGTGGGGGATGATTCAGTAGCAATACATTTGCTGGGAAAACAATTTTCACAAGAAAGAATGACCACTGGAGCAAAATGAGAGAAACTAAGACCTAAAGCCTTTTGAGTAGCTTATTGAGTTTTTTCATAGTGTTTCTCTAACTCTTGAACCTAGCAACAAGGAATAAGAGTCAAGTCAAAACTTTCATTTGAACAAATAAAGTAATACACCTTCTCGTCCTCTCCTGCACACATTGTTAAATAAATCGTCTAGGCCTAATTCTCTTGAATTCATGGTCTGATCATTCTCATTTCAATATCTTTATTTCTAAAAGATTCATCCCGAGTGACCATGAATAGATCCTGAAAAAATGGTACAAAAGAAAAAGAAGCAATTAATTCAACCACGTGGACTATTGCCCCAGCAATGACCATGATCAACAGTAGATGCATGATAAATTTCAATCTAATCGTGCTAATTCAATTAAATTTCTTCTTGAATCCTTGAGAAAAGTAAGATGATCTTATTATGGTGGGTAGGATTATACAATTTGGTTGATGAAGGAGCACATAGCTTTGACTTGTTTCTAGTTTTGTGACAAATTAGGTCAAACATACCAACTCCAGCTTAACTCATTCAATACATAAATCATTCTTACTTCAGAGTTCCCAGATTGTATAACTTTCTCATTTTCTGATGTGAACCAGGCAGAGTAAGATCAAAAGCTTAACTATATGAGAAAAGATGTATCCCAAATATTTGTATTTTTATTAATTCCTTAATTTTTACTAATTTTTTTGAGATGATAAGAGAAGTATGAATAGATTAATGTCACATGCATTGATAAAGTTGTAAGTTAATGGTTGTATTTCCCAGTTAGATGAGCATACATACTGGTGCTTATATGACTATTTCAAACAAAAACTCAAAGATTGAATGGAAAGATATGGAGAGTCTGTCTTGCTCATGCATGTATAGACAAAGTTGGGGGAGGGTAGAGAGACACTGAAATATAGAACAGTGACAATTATGGCATAAGGTGCAGCGCAATTGATTGAAGATTAGCACTTTTATATCATAAAGACTTTTTGCTATATAAGAAAATTGTGACTATTTGAAAATTAAGCTTTCTAGAATGTAGCATTCAGTAGAGGTAACTCACACCCATAAATTTTACATGTGAAAAAATTCGCATGCATCTTCTTCCAGTACTTTGTCAAGATGTTTTATATGGTTACACCTGCAGCAATAAAAAATGTTAGAGATTAAGGAATCAATATGATAACTATTTCAAATCCAAAAGAAGAAATACAAAATCCAAACTACTTGATAGTAAATGCAACAGCCACTGGGTGTGCTATTTGTAGAAGCTGCAGGATAAAGGAATAATGCATGATGGTCTAAAATCCTTGAGATAGCCTCTATAATACCTTTGAAGTTTTACAGATGCAAGCGAGAAAAGAAGGATCAAGCAATCTAAGAAATCTCCGATATAATGAAATTTCATGGCTCATGTATCAGTTGCATCTCATGAATTACGTGACATCAAAGACTGGAGTATTACATGAGCATATTTTACCCTCAAGAGCAACAAGACCGGAATTCGCCTGCATATATGCATTTATCATTTTTTCTTGGCAAATGTAACTTTCGAATACAATATAAAAATTTCAAATACCGAAATCATCATGACCTTTTGAAAATCAATTTGAATATTGTTCATGTTAACAAGAGAAATAGAACAAATGCTCTTATTAGATGGTTCGCTCGGCAGCTTCTAGAATGGAACCGAGCTGCTTGCTAGGACAGAGATTCTGAAACCGAAAGCATTGATTGAATGGCAATCCTCTGTCTAATCGTATTTTTGAAAGTAAGGATGGGATTCCATCGAATGGAAAGTACACTTGTATAATATCGGGCTTGCACTAATTACTACAAAAATAATGGAGCATAAACACAATACACAAAATCATAACGAATACATCTATACATAGTTAGTGTGTAGGTTTGTTTGTTGGCTCACACATGTCAATGTGTTTTGACACAGTTGCAGGTTGCATGGAGATTAAATATCATTTTGCTAAAAAACAATGACTCTTCCATTATGCAAAACCAGAAAAAGAAAAAATCATGCTTTCTGAAGAAACTTGTTGCATTAGTTCGAATAAGTTAAAAATCAGCAAAAGCAGAAGCTCATTTAAAACTTGTTTAAAACAAACAAAATATTGAACCTAAGTATCAAAAAGAAAACTCATTTTTCTATAATATTTACCATGTTATGTTAAAGAGAGATCCACGGCAACAATTAAAAAAGCAGGAAACATAATTTTTAACCTTTAAAAAGCAATGTGAACACATACATATTATGAACTATCAAAATTTACTTTATTATAACTCAATTTTAAGAACTAAATATTTTTATAAAACTTGACAAGGTAAATATCAAATAATTTAGCAAAGCCACCGAAAGAAAAAAGTTTTAGTAGCTTACGTTGGGGAGAGAAAATTTCAAGAAGACTTCTTTAATCAAAGTGAAACGGAAGTTTCTCTAATATGAAACTATGTTTATCACTAAATTCTATGTCAAGTATACATTCCTATATTCATATGCATTACACACACACAAAAGGGGAAAAAAACATTAGAGGGATATGTTGCAGTCTTTGGTGTGAGCAAGAGAGTGGGAGATTGAGAGAGAGAGAGGTCGCCCAATAGAGTACAAGAAGGAGAATTGCAACATACTGAGTGAGTGATCAACCAAGGAAAATGAGCCACCAAATCGAGTAACAGACAAAACCGCCCGCTCTTCAATTTCAAGTTTCTACAGTCTAATATATAATATCATAGAATGCAAATTTTCAAAATGCAATTAATCTCATGAACTCACCAGTAAATACGGCAAAATGCACCAATCTGCAGATCAAAATCAAGAAAAGAAAAGAAAAACGACAAAGCTTTACAATTTGATGAACAAATATAAACAAAGAAAATTGATAAAAACAGGAACATAAAGATGATGGAAGAAAACAGAAACATAGCCACATTAAACTATAAAGGCCCAACAAAAGTCGTAAGGAGTCAAAACCTAAAATATATACACAAGAAATTATACAAATGCACACAATAAAATCATGACTAATCAATTTTTTAGAAGAAACTTAGTTATAACAAAATCATTTCTCAGTTTGATCAAAATGCAATTCAAAAAAATGTATTAACATTGTAAAAATAATTGAAAATTATAAGGGAACACTTCTTTACACATATAATAACCATACAATGCAACTTTCACATCAAATTTGTGCAAAAAGATTACCTCAGAATCGAGTCGATCACACTATAAACAGTCAATTGCCTATACACGAAAAAACCTAAAAAAAGATATATCGAAACCCAAGAAATCCAATTATTTAAACCAAACAAACATACCCTAACTGTATCCGATCTCCCACGGATTTCGAGCGAAGAAATAGTGTAATAACACCCATGTTCAAATGTGCACAACCAAAGAAGGAAAGCAAATAACATTTACCCACTGCATACAGATATCTATGAGCAGAAGAGAATCGTGCAAACAAAAAAGTAGAAACAAACAATGATCTGCATAGATGGGTGATGCCAAAACAACAAAATCCCCAAATTCATGAAAACAAAACCATAACGACTAGATTGATTCCATTGGAAGGAAAATTCGACGAAATCAATAGCTAGAACGGGAAGGAAAAAATGAAATTTGGGAAAAAGTCTTTGAATGTAGAGTGAGAAAGACGTGGGTGAGTGTTGTGTGTGTCAGTTGAGTGTGTCAGCTTTAAGACTCAAAAGAAATGGGCCACAGCTAGATTACTTTAAACAACGTTGTTTAATCACTCACGAAAAAAAAATCAGATCATGATGACATCATTGAAACGGTGTCGTAAAGGCCCAAAGTGTGAATAGTGGCCCTCACAAGCCTCTTATATATTGTAGAGATTATAGTTACGTTATTTGAGCATGCAATTATGTGCTTTCAATTGCTTCGCAAATATTAGTTAAGAAATTGTGTAGAAAAGTGCAGACATACATGACTCACATTTGGATTGAAAATTGTTTCGCCCTAGACCGTAAACGGTTAAAATTTGTTCTAATAAGATTGTATAATCGCCATTTTACCAATTGGATTATGCGGTTTGTCTTGACCGGGCGAGTGGACCTATGGAGCAGTGTCACTAGTATACGTGTATTAGATAGAAACACGGTGTAAGTTTTAATTCTATTGCAATACCGTGCGAAGAATTAAACTTCGCACGACTGCATTATGGATTATCTAGATCCACAAAGGAATATTGGTTGTTATTCGTGAACTCAAGGGTCTTTGATGTACCAATGAGTTAGATCAATTGATATGGTCAAATATCTCATTACAATGAAAACTTAGAGTGAATAAGTAGTAAGTACATATTCGCATTCGAAAACCGTCACCTCCTATAGGTGAATGAATCCACTTAAGTATTTTTCTACCTGATAGATAGAGGTTTGTGTTACTTTCTATATGGCATCAAAGCTCAAACGAGTAATTTGATTTGTCGAAAATTGAAGCAAGCATACGGATTATAAGATTGATGTTTTCAAATGAATCACTATTTTACGACAATATGTTAAAGAATAAATTTTATATTGGTTAAATATCGAAATATTAATTAATATATAAAGATTTAAATACTCACAACTAAGTTTTTAAGATAAAACTTCAATGCTCTATGCATGTCACCAAGCACCTTTAACAAGAATGGAGCGGTTTGTCTTTGCTAAGCAACTTGCACCAAATCCAATATGCTTTGCTTGCACATATGGTAAGGCAAGACTAGAATTGAAAGCAAATTTTATTCATCCGTTGTAGAAAATACTATAAGTCTATTTGGTAGAATTTAAAAATAGTATTTTAGAAAATTTTGATAAAAATTAATAAAATATGTTATTGAAAATTTGATAAAAAATTGTAAGTCTTGTTGATATCTAAAAATGACTGTCAACAGGAACTCCACGGCCTACGCTTCCCTTTTCCACGTGTATTTCTCCACACACTTGAACTGCCACGTGGTTTATTCAATCACGTAGATGAGCCTAGTAACAGGTGGATATAAAACAAAAGATAGGGAGAAACACACTACGACAACAAGGGTAGTAGCTTAAAGGCCTCTAACTAGCAACTTCTCAGGTGGTTATAAATACTTGAGAGAACCATTAGCATAGAGGACTTTCTATTCTTGTGTGAGTAATAATTTCAATATCATTTTCTTATAGAAATGGGTTTGGTATTTATAGGCAAATTCTACTAGAAGGTCCCTCTTCGATGTACGGCACGTGGCTCGATCCGGAGAGTTTTTGAGTCACATCTTGGGCATCACGTCATTAGCATTAATGAGGAAGTCTGTTTCAACCGCAAACTAAGGGGCTACGATTGTGACAAACTGCATTGGCAGACTATCCCGTTAGTTTTTTCAAGACTGAATCGCAGGTTTGGCAGGGGGGTTTCTTTAGCACGCAACCATGATCGGACTATAATTGACTCATCTCCTAAACCACCTCGGCATAGAAGAACAATGTATTTTTCTTATCCTTAAACTTCACAAACCTCCCGCAATAAGGAAAACAAAGATTGGAGAGGAGGTGGCGCATAAACTAGGCAATCTTGACTTTGACTCTACCCACGTGGAATGCCATGTGGGATTGGGGCGTAACAAGTCCTATAAAAATATAGGGTTAATTACACTAATGGTCTCCATTCTTTTAAATTTGTAACGATTGCATCCATATTCAATTTTTTAGCAAATATCATCCATATTCAATTTTTTAGCAGATATGATCTCTATCCTTTCATCAATTCTTTCAAATCACTATTTTTCACTATTTTGACAACTCTTTGACAATTTTGCCCCTTCACTTAAATAAATTAAAATGATATAAAAAAATACAATGAAAACATTACAATTAGGCTCTTAACCTTTTCAAAAGTACAAATAAATTCTAAACTATTTTATTTTTATACAGATATGTGTTCTTCCCTAACAAAAAAAAAATGAATCATCTTTTCCAACCCACTCCCACCTCCATCCCTAGGCACATGCTTCATACTGCAAAACCCGCTCACACCATATCTAAAATCGCACAAAACTAAAACCCACGCACTTGTATAATCCGCCAAAATTTGACTCAATCAAATATAAAATATTTCAAATATATAATAACAAAATTGCCTACCCATTCTGCCACAGATACTCAATCCTACGGAATTTTTTGCCAACATTGTTATTGAGCATGAGTAAGATTCATCTCATTTGTCTTTTCCCTTTCAGAATAACAATAGTCTAGAGTTAGTCTAACATGATTTTGTTCCAGGTATGTCGAGTGCACTTCGTCGGCAATACAAGCTCTAGTTTTGTTTAAGAAGTTGTACCCAGAACACCGGAAGAAAGAAATAGAAAGCTCTATTATGAAGGCTATAAAATACCTTGAAGATATTCGAAATGATCGTGGCATATTTTTCTTCCTATTTTTTTGTGCTTTGATGTTCAATCGTTGCACACTTTTGCCGATCTATAAAGCGTGGAGATGGATTTCGCATCGTATGGAAATCAGGTGGGTGGGTGGGGGTGTTTCACATATGACACTTGGTTTGCCCTTAGAGGACTAGCGTTAGCTTGGCAATTTTGAGTATCCGGGTCGATTTTTGCATAGATCTTCATGATCACCTATTCACCGGCCAAATGGGTAGGCAATTTTGTTATTATATATTTGAAATATTTTATATTTGATGGGGTCAATTTTTGGCGGATTATACAAGTGCGTGAGTTTTAGTTTTGTACCTTTTTTGATATGGTGTGAACTGGTTTTGCATTATGAAGCATATGCCTGGAGGTAGGTTAGAAAAGATGATTCTTTTTTTGTTGGAGAATAACACATATCTATATAAAATAAAATAGTTTAGGATTTATTTGTACTTTTGAAAATGTTAAGGGTCCAATTGCAATGTTTTCATTGTATTTTTTTTATCATTTTAATTTATTTAAATCAGGGGACAAAATTGTCAAAATAGTGAAAATAGTGATTTGAGGACTATGTGTACGAATAAATAAAATGATGAAGATGATATCTGCTAAAAAAATTGAATAGAGATGAAATCGTTACAAACTTGAAAGAATAGAGACTATTAATGTAATCAACCCTAAAATATTTGGTTAAAAATAAATTTAAGAAAAAAAAATTTAAAATAAAATCTACCAATCATGCTCTAATTTGTCCAAACATGTTCTTAGTACCATCAGCTAAACATAACACATCGGTATGCATAATCAACTATTGGGATACGTGTCAAAAAAATATTAGGATTATATTGTAATATTTGACATTTTGTTTTGTCAATAAATAAATATTGCTTATTTACTTATGTTTTTTTAATAATTATTACAATTACGTTATTTGAGCATGCGATTAAGTACTTTCAATTGCTTCGCGATAGTAGTTAAGAAATTGCGTAGATAAGTGCAAACATACGTGACTCACATTTGGATCGAAAATTGTTTTGTCCTAGACTGGTAAACGAAGGTTAAGGAGGATATCTTCAATTCAGATTTTAAAAGATTTGTTAATATTTATGAATTTGAATGGATTTTATGAATTTGAATAGAATTACACATAATTTATAAGATTTGAACATAATTCTATATTATAAATTTCAATATATTCTTATGGATTTCTATAAGTTTTTATGGATTTGTGGTCTTTTTATTAAAAATAGTATTTTTACATTGTTTTTATTCTAAATGTTCAAGTGACTATCCTACATAAACAAATATTTTAAGTAGAATTTTGGAAGGAGAAAAATTATTAAAATATAGAGAAGTAAAAACTATTTTCACCAAAGAGGTGAAAGATTCGATGGATTTGGAAGTATAACAATTCAACAATCGTGTCATACTAAGCTCATAGAGAATAAACTAATAAATAGGTCATCACTGCCTCTAAGCTCAAATCAAAATTAGATCTATTGTTTGGGTGGATTCACATTACTATTATCAATTTTCTCAGTTTTGATTTTAAAAAAAAAATTGAATAAAGAGCAAGGCTTTTTGAAAAAAAAAAAATTGAAATAAAGTATTAATTTTCACTTTCTTTCTACTTCTCTTTTTTTTATAAAATTTTATCTTTCATATCCGAGACTAGATGATGGATATTTAGAATTCACTCTCTTTCAAAATTAGTTGTTTAACCATTTTATATAAAAAATTATTTTATAGCTTAAAAAGATAATTTACATGTATCGCAGTTGACAAGTAAATATTTTCAAGTTTAAATTTTTTTTTTTTTTAGTGCTATACTGATTTTACATCCAAATATCTAATTGCCATATATGGTATTATACTAATTATTTAATTAATATTTACCAATATATTATTTATATTTTTTAACCCAATTGTTTAGTTCAACGAGTGGTGGTGGAACATCAAGAATGAAATTTCAAAGACGATGTTTAACAATTGTACAAAAAAATATTAAACTAAATAATAAAAATTTCAATATTTTTCCATGCTAAAATAAATTGAAAATCAAGAACGAGAGTCTACTACAAAAATTTGTGGCACAAATTAAGAGAGGCGAGAGGAAGAAATGTGTAAAAGAAGAGTTGGATTGAAAGTTTGAGGGACGGGGATAGAATTCCTAAAGAATTTAGTATTTATATTTATGAGCTCGAAATCCATGCAAATCTGCTTTAAATCTTCTAATTCATTAAATATTTAGAAATCCACTAGTAATTGGGAGCACCTAAATTTCTAAAGAATCTATTTAAATCTAAGTTGAGTACACTTAAATTTCAATTAAATCTATTAAAATATGAATTGAGAACACCTATATTTCAATTGAATCTATTAAAATATGAGTTGGAGACACCAAAATTTACTCGGATTTTTAAAATATATTCAAATATAAGTTGATGACACCCCTTAAGATTTGTTCTAATAAGGTTTTATAATCGATCGCCACTCCTACCAATCAAGGTTATGCGCTTGTTTTTGCCGTGTGGTAGTGGTGTCACTAGTACATGTGATTTAGACAAACACGGTGTAGGTTTTAATTTATTGGCAAAACTGTGAAGAATTAAACTTCGCATGACCGCATTATGGATTATCTAGATCCACAAAGGAATAGTGATTGTTATTCGTGAAATCGAGGATTTTTATGTACCAATCACTTAGATCAATTGATATGGTCAAATATCTCGTTACATTGAGAACTTAGGTTGTGTTTGATTGCGAGCAAGGAAAATGGGTGGCAAGAAAATATTTTCCATGGAAAAGATTTGCCAAGAAAATATTTTCCTCGCAATTGGAAATGTAGTGTGTTTGATTGGATTAAAATTCGTCCTAGAAAATGTAGTCTTTTTCTAGGTTTTGGTGTTTGATTGTCTAAATTTTCCATGGAAAATGTAAGTTTTTCCAACTTTTGTTGTTTGATAGCCTTAATTTTCTAGGGAAATTGTATCATTTTCCATGGCAAAATTGTATAGAAAAATCATAGTTATACATTTCAGAATTTTGAAATAATAATTTGTATTACCATTTTTCATCCACTTTTCAACCATACATTTTATATAATCCACCACTTTTACGAATTTTGAGGATATTCTATTGTACGTTGAAATCCCAAAAGCATATGAGTCAAACAAATCTGTGCAGATATGTTCAAAATAAAAGGACAGGGTACAAAAAGAAAAAGCAAGTTGAAAATTCTTCAAAGCATCCTAGAAATCCTAATTCCAAGAAATACTCAAAATCCACCGCAACATTTTTCAAGGCGATAAAAGAGACATTCCAACTATATTGTGTCAAAGAAGGATGAGATCAGGAAGAATTAAATTCAATACACAACAGTCCGCATGTGTGGCACATGCCAAAGGTTTTGACCATGCATCAATAAATCCCCTCGGGGTCTCAATCTGTGAGTGTTTTCCAAAGACACCAAACCAGTGTCGACAAATGATCCTATGTAGCACCGATCACCACCACTATGAGGAACAACGTGATCGGGGCCGGGTAATCTGCATAGGATAACACATTCAAGGGCTGATTTTCCACATAATGTTGATGAAATATGATGCATTAGTATTGTAAATCGAGCCCTCATTTGCTATATCCGTGTCCATCAAATGCCGCAATTGCGCATTAGTCCCATGCATTGCAACCATCTCGCCTTCTATCATCAAGTCCAATTCCTTCAAAGGCATAAGCCAAAATCAATGAACAAGCAAATGTAACAACACATTAATGGCATGTTCCATTAGGTGGATCAGATAGCACTTGTCTCGAGAGTATTAAGAAGAAAAGAAGTTAAAATCTTTTTCATTCTATAATCATGTATATCTATAATACTTACTTTGTATCAAATATACACTAATGGTGTCAAGGGTAAAATTGCACCTACCTTAAAGATGAAAACAACAATCAACGTATAACGACTTGGGCTACTCTATGTAGCAAGGTGAACCTTTTAAGATGAAACCTAAAGACTTACTAGTATTAAATAATTCCCGAAAATCCTAATTCCAAGAAATACTCATAATCCACCGCAACATATTTCAAGGCGATAAAAGAGACATTCCAACTATATTGTGTCAAATAAGGATGAGATCAGGAAGAATTAAAGTCAATACACAACAGTCCGCATGTGTGACACATGCCAAAGGTTTTGCTGTCTTCTATTCACTAACCTCTATGCAGATTGGAACATATTCCTTGTGCACTTTGAGGATAATAACCTTGTTGCTTGTCTCAATACAAAAGGTAACCCAGTTCAAGGTCAATGATCTTACAAGAGGAACTTTATTTTGTGTTGTTGTCTTAACATATGCAACAAAATAACTTTTATATTCAACAAAGATTCCTAGTCCTTTTTGTACAAAAGAAACCAAAATCAAATACCCAAAAATTAGCACCTTCTTCACTCTGATGCCAACTTAAACCACAATGTCATTGAAAATGAAATAAAGATCAAAGATACAACAGATAGTCATTAATTAGAATAACAGTCCTTCGATACATATCATACTCATAGAACGATCAAATTTTATAACAAAATCATTATTTTCAAGATTAAACCAAATCACTCATAACACAAGCAAGCAATGTCAAGTAATTTACGTAATATCACGAAGAAGTCCCAATCATCGGGAGGCGGCGGGTGGTATAGACCGAATAGCCAAGGAGCCGCGCCACCGCGCTGGATAACGATCGTGCTTCGCCGCTCGGCGGATTCGCCTCTTGACTTGGGCTTCCCGAATCTCCCGAATCTGCTTCGAGTTCCGCCGCGAGGTACGCCATTGACGAATCTCATGAGAAATAGATGCCAATGTTGGTTCAAATGACCGCTTCATGGAGGTCCTCGCCATCGATCATCATGAGCGAGTGCTCGGTTTCATGCGGTACATTACCCGCCGCCAATGGGACCTCTCAGTTCTTCGCCCAGTTGCGAGTCATGTGTAGTTCGTAACTACGTATCCCCATTCTGCCTATCTCGCATGGTACGCTTCACCGGGTGATTTCATGGGAGAGGTCAATGTCGTACATTTCACAAAGTCCTCGTAATTAGAGATGGGAACGCCGACATCTCCTGTTGTTTTGAATATGCAAGACATTGGAAAATATATAGGTGCCGATATTGAGGGTCCTATTCGAGCCAGAAAGTAGGCGTGCTCGCCCATAGTGACCGTAGAAGTATGTGTCGTAGGGAGAAGATTGGCGCCACCATTTTGTCTAATGTGCGTATTTGAGGTCAAGACATTTATAGTTTAATGTGCCGCTTCTTCGTGCCAATGATCAATTGACTCGTAAATGGAGACGACTACTTCATGCATATTACTAGTGGCGGCTTGGTAAATGTCGGTCTCCGTGTTGTCAAGTTCAGAGAAGCGGAGAATGGCTAAGGGGAGAATGGAATATATTGCCCTCGCATGTATACTTGATGATACTTAGGATGATCGTGGTTGTCGATGTTATCATGGATATTGGCATAGAATTCTTTGATGATTTCATAGATAGGCAACCCATGGAGTGGCTACAAATTTTTCCCAATTATTCCTCGCAATAACTCGACCGAGCAATTCATTTTAAAATCCGATATTAACACCCTTCGCCTCCGGTATAATATTGCGTCCGCTTGTGTCGTTCTTGTAGATCATCCAAGCCGCCTCCGACTCAAATTTCATATCATCATAAGTTATCTGGTTGTTTGGAAGTCTTCTTTGATGAAGCATTTCTCTTCCCGAGCTAGGTCCCGCATTCATGCGTTGGTTTCTTTGATTTCGCATTGTATCTATACATTTTAGAAGAGAAATAAAACTATCGGTACAATGTAGACGAATGCACTCATAAAATTATGCGTTCTAAGTGGTTCATCAATGTGGACTTGGGTGGATGATGTGTGTGTATCATGCGGTGCTTTGTTAAGAGTGGCATTGGCGTGAATAATCATGTCTACCAAGTAAGCATTTGAGTTATTGTAGTAAGGACACAAGCAAAGATCAACACACTGGGTCAATCATTTTATCAAACACTTGGTGGGCATATGCTATTACAGTTGAAGGAAAATACATTGGATAATGCATTAAACCCAAAAAAATTTGTTGCTAATCAACAAACCACCAACACAACATCTATTTAAACCAATAACTAATAATTGTCCAACCTCCTCAATCAAAGAAAAAACCAATGATACTTTACAATTGGAGAAATTTGAAAAAAAAAAAAGGTTAGCCATGTTACCTTGATTTTTATAGTGGGAGGAGGATTGTGATGTTGCTGGGAATTGAAAGGATTCCTTCACTTGATTAAGTATTGAATACAAAATAAGTTATTTTTCATGTGTGAGGACAATTTTAGATATTGAGGAAAAGAGGAGTGGAAAAGATGCAATAAGTTTGTTATAAACCTATATGACTTCACACCGGGTTTTAAACCCCAAGCAAGCCCGCTGAAGCGACTTCCCGTCCGCCGAAAGCGATGTAACCGCCCTAATGGGGCCGCTCTGCTGAAGCGACAGAAGCCCCATTTGGGGCTTTAGTAGTCCGCCGAGCGGATCGAACCCCATTTGGGCGTTTCATGTTCGCCGAAGGACAGAAGCCCCAAATGGGGCTCGTCGCCGTCCGCCGAGTGGACAAGAAATTTATTTGGCTCCCCGCCGTCCGCCGAGCGCGCCAGCCGCCATTTGGTAATTTTTTTTGCTGTCCGCCAAAGACCAACACTTGATTAACGACCAATGGCTTCAAACCGAGTCCCAATTGAGTAGCTATGGGGGTAACAAGGATCAATTGGTTAATTCAAAACGCTGCTGGCCGGTTGCATGAACCAATGGCTTAAAATTGGAAAATTTATTCACTAGGATTCACATTCTCTAATCAATGCTTTGTGGTTCTTTCGCTAAGTAAAATGGACATAATGAATTAATAACTAACTAAGCACAATATATGAAGCCAATAGAATAATATGTCCAATCTAGCGGACATATTCACAACGTTTCAATGTTTTCACTTTTTAACCACGATAATGGACATAATGAATCAACTTCAAATCATTTCCAAGCAACTCCAGTACTTAACTATCCAAAAACTTGCATTATAAATAAAGTACGAAATCATAACGTTCACATAGCAGATATCTTCCCTACATTCATCGTTGCAAACATACAACACAACTTCAGCAACGTATATGACAAAAATAATACATCGCTGTTACAAAACCTGCCCCAACCTCATTTACAAAAGACAAATGAATTTCCCAAGTTGGAGGACACCTACAACATACTAGTGATTACATATGTACGACATAGAAACAGTGTATTCTACGGCAATGGAGGCGGATCACGACCAAGCTGCTCATACACCAAAGCACGCATGATTGTGGTATTTGTCAAGCTCATGAACACCTTTGCCAAATCACCATCCGATCGAAGTGCTTTCATCACTTTCATGATGTCATGTAAGTCTAGGTCCATTGCTTCAAGCTTTTCGGTAATCATCTACCAATTCACGTGATTCAATGTATCAAGTGTTGCTTGCATGTGTATAGCGCCGGCAATTTTTCTTGATGACTCCGCTTATTATCGCTAAGGCCCGGCGACTTTCATCATCATGGGGTTTTGTTCGCTTACGCCGACCGTGCTTGTTCCTTCTTCTAACCTCTCTTACGCAAGGGGAGTTGGGCTTGATCGTGTCCTCGCTTGGAGTGTCAAGCTCGCTCACACCGTCCATCAATCGAAATAGGAAAATACAACATAATCGGAATCAACTAAAATACATTACTTAATATAATATATATGTAAGTGATACAAAATCAAACTACCTTGCATAGGCGAGAAATTGTCAAAGCCCGACATCGTCTCGATCTCCAAAGAGTCATCGCTTCCAAAGATACACTCCATATCATCATATCGACGACACAATTTGCTCCTCCATTTTCCAAAATCAGGTTTTCCCTACAAATTATGGTTACAATGATCATAGTTTTTACCACGACAGCTTTGAAGACAATGGGATTAATTGATACAATGCAATTAATATAGATAATACCTAACAAGTTCCTCCCACGCAAGTGAATCGGCAAGCTATTCGTCCTGCTTCGATCCCACCCAAAGCCGCTAATACTTAATAGCCGGCTTACTTCAAAGATATTCTCTTTAGAGTCTTCAAACACGATCAACATTCTTCTCTCACCACCACCATCCCGCACCCTTGTGTCACGCTTTCCATCGCTTTAGATATTGGAAAGGAGGTGAAGCCATTGTCACTTCTTTTGTGACCTACCAACACTTGATTAACTAGTATGATAATCATGAACCCATCCATGTCGCCATTCCAACGCACTCGACGAATCTTTGTACCGGGATCAACCCGGGAACTGCTTTGTATCATTCTCATCCAAGGTTGTTGAGTTTGTTGGTCTTGGAACTTGGAATGGTGATGCAGTGTTATGTCGCTGATGCGCCATCAAATCTAGCTACAGAAATAGCAATACCAGAAATGTATATCAAACCTGGGATGACAAATTGTGTGGTTTTAAAAGTACAAACGCAACAAAATGAGAAAATACACAATTCGACATATGTACAAGTGTCATTCAATTTTCCAAATGGCGTGAATGATTTTTGATCGCTTACACAATGTAATAATAGCATCAAATAATGTGACAATAGTTACATAGTACATAGATGGAACGATTCTTCATCGACGCCCTAGCTATAGAATGTTTGTTCCATTACATAAGATGAAAGTGTAGAAAATGTAATACAACGGATTAATCAAATTCAATTTCAAATATTTGCATTGGGAGTATGATGAACCCACATTGATTGAGCCATTGCATCCCTATTATTAGACCACCAAATGCCGCCAGAAAAAAAGATATATGAGCATTTATTGTCGCTTCTTCCGTCACATCAAAGATGAGTAGGTTAACCTCATCATCGCCGCTATCGATGTCCTCCTCACACACATCCTCTCGCATCATCAATCCAGAGAAAGTTGTGAATAGCACAACAAGCGAGGACTATCTTCGCTTGTGTGCTAATGTCATGAAATGGTTGATGCCTCAAATATGCAAATCTTTTCTTAAGTAGACCTATTGTCCTCTCGACCGCATTATGAGAGATGAATGTCGGAAATTGAACAGCTCCTTACTATTTGCATAGATACGACCGATATATCTCTCGATGATAACGAGTTCGACGATAAGGTGAAAGAAAACCCGAACCAATGGGAATCCAAAGATCGCGAAGGTAGTACTTACCTATGAAACGATAAATTAAGCACTTGTGCTAAAAATGAAATTCCATATTGAAAAAGCTATGAAACTACTAACCAACAGGAATTGTTAGCTTATGTCATCTTGCGTAGTATTGCACTTCTTAACAACCTACCATCATGAGCCGATCCTCCCAACCCATGAGCACATATGTAAATTTCATATCAAATGTGCAAGCCACTAAGACATTTTGAGAAATGACTTGTTTTCTATTGCGATATCTAGCTTGATCCTCTACAGGGACATTTGCAACTATGTGTGTACCATCTATAGCCCCTACAACATCCTACAATATAAAAAGGGAAAGTATGTGAAAGTTTTTACATTATGTGATTTGAAATTTATAAAATGAAGTAGCTATGAAGACCTCACCGAAAAACGAAAACCACCGCTTGACATTATCCTTGTCATATGGTGAGTTATCGATAGTGACATTGGTCACAACTTCTCTATACAAATTTCTAGACAAGCGTGCAAAACCCTATGGAAATAATAGCTCACCGTTTGTCCGTGATCTATAGAAAGTAAAACTTCCACCGAGTACGCTGGTCGCGTCCTCGACGGTCTTGAGGAAAATAGCAACTTGTTCTTCAACTCGGACCGATTTACTATCAACCAATCCGAAGGTACGTGAGACGAGAACATAAGCTTTGAACGGACCTATTTTCATCCTAAGAAGATCACGACATATTCTCACACTGTATCAAACATTCGTGTCAAGGTCATTTCTCTCTCAACTACCCAATTTCTATGAGGAGCCCCGAATATATGTCGGCACGACGCCTAATACCATCATATATCACAATTGCTTGATGACCATGGTCCAAAACAAGCCCACACGCTGTATTTGGCGCCGACGTTGCATCCTTTGTGTATCCATGGACCGTAATATAGTATCGTAAATCAATGAACTCGAAGAGTTGTGGTATCTAAGTCATACGATCAATACCGCCCACATTGAGTTTTTTGAGATAATGAAGTAACATATATGTCGAATATGTAATATATTACAAATTATGTGTGGGCGGTGCATAATGAAGGTGAGTTTTGTAATGAGACTTTGCCTAAACAAAATGGGACTTGATTTACAAAATGTAAAACGAATGAAAATACGGTCTCCAAACTTGCATTTTTCCATGTACATAGAAGGATTAAGGAACATGCACAAAGGATGATTTTATTCTAGTTAATGCAAATGGGAAATTTACAAGAAAAGATGATTGCAGCCAAATTGAGCCCGTCTAGAAATAACTGTAAGAATATGCAAAGTGAAAGGGACCTGCTAGGGTGCCCTTTACTCAATTAAGGTTTATATATATTATCACAAGAGATTGACACCCATAGGGAGTGTCGCAACTTCAACCCATATAGAATAGTAGTTCTACTCATGTCAATTGGTATGCAAAAAATATCTCAATTGGGTGATGAACCTGATATCTCGGCCATCAAATGAGGCATTTGATTTGGTTTTGGAGTTAAATTCTATAGCAAAAAAAGAATGCATTGAGTTCAAATGAACCTTGTCTCTTTTCTTGCATGTAGCCAAATAAATAATTTTTTTTTGGTCGGGGGCAGCAAAGGCATTGAATAAATGCAAGTTGGAGAGAGATGACACTAGGAAAAATCAAATATGCAACACAAAGTGGGGTGGGAAGGGCAATTCATTTTTATTTTAGACAATATAAGGAAAATTGTTAATGATATTGACTACAAAATGTTGATTAATTTATGTGTCCTATTTTTTCTCCTTCACCTCAGATAAGGGGAAAAAGAATGTTTCTTTCACAGAGATGGCAATTTCAATAAACGAGACCATAGATCAATCTTCAAGTTGATCAAGCTCAGCTTGACATCATAAACAATCCCGCTTAGTGATTATTCGGATCAATAGGTCTGAAATTGAGCTCAGCTTCATCAAGTTTTTGAGAAGTCGAGCTCGATCAACTTGGTTCATTATACTATACCCAATGCTTTTTAGAAAATTCAGAATTCCAGGTGCATTCCTCCACTCCCTAATAGATTAAACAATGCAGACAACTATCATGTTTCTTACAAAAAAAAAAAAAACCTTTGATTAAAGAACAAGGAAGAAAACTCGTGAAAATGATACGATTACAATTTGGACAATGCATATGATGGCCGGAACGATTTCTTATGCCATTGTAACCTTTGTGCTCGTGTAATTGAAATGGAATATATCATCCAAAATCACGCTTTCTCTCATTTTGGCGTGAATAATTATGGTGATTGAAAATAGGACAATAGAGAAATGTTCCATACCTTTTGAAGAACAATGAAGACACGGAATGATGAAAACCAAGGAAGACACGGAATGAACAATTCACGAGCAAATGAGATCGGCCAAGCTTAGGCACGAATGCATCAATGGCAACCGCAATAATCGACCTCCTCATCGCTGCGATTTCAAAATGGAAGTCGAGTTGATGTAAGGGAAGGAGGAAGACACTCAATTCTCATTATCACGAAATGAAAATTGAAGGAATGGCAATGATTTCCAATTTGGGAAGAGAAATGGGCGGATTGTTTTTCACAAATTAATGGAATTGATTTGCCCGAAAAATTGATTCTCCGATTAGGTAAGAAATTATTTTCACGATTTGGGTGGAAAATCGATCACGTGATCGGAAAATGGAAAAGTTTGCCTCGGAAAATTTTGTGAATCAAACAACTCAAAAGGTGGAAATGAGTGGAAAATTTGCATTTTCCATGGCAAATTTGATGTATCAAACACCGCCTTTAGAGTAAACAAGTAGTAAGCAAATACTGCTTGGAAACCTGTCACCTCCTATGGGTGAATGAATCCACCTAAGTATTTTTGTACCGATAGTTTAAATTTGAGCTTATATTTAGCAATGGCTAAATCAAATATGTAATTTGATCACACTAAAAATTTCCAGCTTAAGTGAGAAAATAATTAGAATAGTGAAGTATTTATTTTAATTTTAACCCAGACAGAGATAAGACATTAAGATGACAAGTCAAGATGATGTAATTGCATAGAATTGAAATTATATTATTTCTGCAATTTTATATCATTTGAGAGTGTAGTTTCACACATTATTTGAGAGTGTAGTTTTACACATTTAGTGGAGTGAGCGGTGATTAATTATTATATTCGACAGTCTTTGATCGATCTAATTGAGATTAATTATTAGAGCTCGAATTAAATAGGTCTGACTAGTCTATTTGATAGCTCTTCAAAAAGTCGTAGACTTAATTGTACTAGTAATAAAAGTTCAGGAATTGAATATGCAAAAAGGGCCAAATTAGTTTCCTGGACAAAACTGGGGAATTAGGCTTTTTCGTGTTCACCTAAAAACAAAATTACAGTTTCCTAAATTGAGTTCTAGGATTAGTTTTGGTTTTTGTGTGTGCACATATGTGAGTGCAGTTAGTACTTCAGAGAATATGAAAAGAGACTTGGGGATTTGAAATATGAAGATTTGAAGCTGGTCCAATTAAAAATATAAAAGTCAAAATTAATCACGCAATGGGGCTAATTCTGTTAAATTCCTATGTGAAAAAAAGATCTAGTCTATTATTGGAACCACTATTTTAAAAGTGGATATTACACCCACTACTTATGAATATTAAAATAATTTTAAATCTAACAACTTAGTTTATTTATTTCAAAAATACTACATTCTTAAAATTAGATTAATTAATTTAATATTGAATTAATAATGTATTCAAGTCATTTTTAAACATTTAATTATCCATTACCGATTTTAACCTTCTTAGATTACAAATACCATTAAATTGAAAACTCCCAAACCAAAGAAACTTCCCATTTACAAGTCGAATAAAATCTTTCAAAATTTTAGCAAATTTTCTTCCAAAATCCCAAATCGTAGTGCATTTTTCACGCTTTTTATCTTGGTTGAAGAATGGAGACTCCAAATCGTGAAAATACAAGGTTGAAGATGGCGCCACCGGAGAAGAAACCATACCGAGTCGAACACTTTCAACACCGCAATAACGTCGCACCCACTAAAGCATCCAAAACGAAAAGAGACAATAAACTTGTTGAAGTTTAGAGTTGATTTTGTATTTGTAAATCATATAATAGCTTTTAGGATTTGATTGTTCTTTGTATGAAATATTTTTTATGATATAATGTGTATATATAGGTCTCATATAAGACATTTTATATATTAATAGGAATTTGTTGAAGTTTAGATTTGGTTTGGGTCATGTTGTAATAGCTTGTAATAATTGTAACATATTCTCTTTAATATCAATGTCTCGATGTTGTTACAAATGATATTGTGTATGAGTATTTGATACAAAGTTGTTAGGAATGATGTTATGAATCAAGTTCGATACGTATGTTACAATTGATATTTTGTAGCAATTAATATGTTACTAACTATGTTACGTATTAAGTTATGTTACGATCAAGTTATGTTATTAAATCATGAGTTAAATTTCTTCTCACCGTTACATCTCCGATGTTACAATATGTCAATTTGTTTTAAAGTCTAGAATGTATGTAAATACGACATTGTTGAAGTTTATAGTTGGTTTTACAGTTGTAACATTTGTAACAGAATCTTTTTAATATCATGGTATGATATAGTGTTACAAATGCTATAGTATATCACTGTTTGGTACATATGTTACTAACAACATTTTGTATCATTGAATATGTTACAGATGATATAATATTATTTTATCCAGCACATGTTACATATATTGATATTCTCTACTACTGACGTTACATATGTTACAACTGATATTATCATGAGTTTTAATATGTATCATTGATGTTATATATCATACTAAAATGTAACATACGCAGATGTTCTAAATGTAATAAACATCTATGCAAACCAAAACTTCCAAGTGTTACAAGATCAAAATGTAATTATAATGTAACATATGCAAATGTTCTCATCAGAATATAAACACAAAATATCATGAATTTTATATTTTTGTAACATTTGTTTTAAAGTGATGATAACATAAAATAATATGTTACCGACATCTAAATGTAACATATGTATATGTAATACACGCAAACGTAATACACACAAAATGTAACATACGTAAATGTAACATACACGATTGTAACATATACAAATGTTCTAAATGTAATAAACGCCTCCGAAACCGTAAACTTCCAAATATTACAATATCATAAATGAAATATAATGTAACATGTGCAAATATTCTCACCAGAATTTAAACATAAAATATCATGAATTTCGTAAATTTTTGTAACATATGTATTCAAATAACGAATTTTTTGAATCACATATAATCACATTTATTCAAAATCGACACATATATTTGATTGATAAACATGTTACAATAATTAACATTACGTAATTATTTTGATCATTCACGCTCGATTTTCTTCACCGCACCGCACTTTTTTTCACGCCACGAAAGTTTTTCACGGCCGATGTTCTTCATGATTGATCTTCTTCACGAATGATGTTATTCATAGAATGATGTTTGCCTCGATTTTCTCCAAATTTTTGTTTTCTATTTAGACAAAGAATCAATTAGGATATTCAATTTAATGGAAATAACTGAAAATCCCCCTTTTTAGGCTAGCTTTTACACAGCTGGTAATTAATAAACGAAAATAGAATAAATATATTTAAAAAACAGTATTTTTGAAATTTTTGCAATAGAATAAGTCTTTTGGAATTATTTTCAAAACATGGCTCATTTATGAAAACATCCCATTTTAAAACTCAAATGGGCCGACCATTGAAATTCCATGACCCACCCTCTCCGCCTCACCCATGTCTCACTATTAGACTGCTCCATAGATGACTCAAAAATCGAAAAATCTCCAATTTTTGTAAAAATCATCGACCCAAACCCGCTAACCTCGACAATTCATCACAATTTCAAAAACTTCGATTTTAATTAAGATTTGATCGAACTCTTCTTTTTAAGTTTCAAATTTCACGCTTTAGTTTTTTATGTTTAATTCTAAAATCTAAGAACTCATCTTGTTCTTTTGTTGAGTTTTGGAGTGGAAGTTGAAAAACAATGTAAGATTGAGAGCAATTACTATCATTATTTTATTATAATAAAATAATTATTTTTATGTGTTGACATAAATTGACTTGTCATTGAACTATCGAAAGTTATCTATTGCATTAGTGAGTCGCCTTTTGTTCAATCACTACCGTAGTCGTCCGAAAGAATAGGCATAGCCATGAACCTGGCTTGGCACCAAATAAGTCCGTATCACCGTCGCAAATATATGTTCTCTAAGCTATCTTTTCAATTAAAACTAAGTTGTCTTTTAATTAAAACTTTACACATCATCAAAACATAAATAAAAATATAAAGTGTGAATGCATTAAATGTTGTCAATAATGATCCTCTTTTATTTATTTGAGTAAAATTTTTTTATTTATTAAGAAACATACATTGCTTTATAAAACAACCTAGATTAACATTACGCAGATATAATAGTATAATTAAAGAAACATACATTGCCTTATAAAAATTCTATTCAAATTAATTTTTTCCTCCAAAGAACCTAGGATTAACACATGCAACATATATTAGTACGAATGAACAAATTTTTGTATTCTTTGATATTTTGAAACAATTCGACATCAGAATGTCGCACGTGGAAATTCTCGAATTTCGATGCTCTCTCCGTGGAATTCAAAATATTCATGCATGTCGCTCATTTTGGATTTTCTCACACCAAGAATGCATACTATTTATTCCAAATGTGTTTCATATTCCCGCCCAAGTTCAAAATAGAAACAACATTTATTTTTCAAATTGGATACAAAACTTGTTCACCGTTAGGGTTTTCCTTTTAATTTAATTTCATGTTCCATGCAAGTTTGTCGTATATCTTTCATGCAACCTTGAAATTTAATGCACCCCGCTTAATTTTGAAAGTCCGACACGCATGTTCTTCTTTTCAAATTTCACCGCCGATGCCGCGTATATACCGAATCTGTAATGTCGTTCTCGCTTTTTTTTTTTAAATTCTGATCATATTACAGTATAATTATATTGCTGCGCTTTTTGTTAAAATCCAGTCCATTTAGACATGTTAACTGCTGGCTGTACATGCATAAAATAGTTTACATGTTGACCAATTTGTTTATTTAATGCCTCATGCTTCCATTATTGATTTTCATGCTGAATTACCATTTTTTAAATGCGTGCATGAGTTCTGTAAAGGTTTGAATTTAGCATGTGCATGAGTTATTAATTTGTTGCATGATTTATTAATTAGCATGTGCATGAGTTCTAATTTTGTAATGATGCTGTATGGAAAACATTGAAATCGAGAATATGCATGGTTTCTGCTGACTGCCAAAAATGTTAATTTTTATTTAAATTTTGTAACTTTGAATTGGTCTCAAAATTGAAATTGATAATTTTAAATTCGATTTGTTGAACTTCGCTTTGGAACGTAAATGGCTAACACCGTTGGGACTAATGCGGCACCCACCGCGACGCCTAATGCGGCACCTACTATGACGCCTTACTACGGTCCGGTCCGTCTGCTTTACCATGTTCCTCACGGGAAACTCCTAAAAATTTATCGGGTGGATTTTAAGAGATGGCAGCAGAAAATGCCGCTTTACTTGACCACGCTTAATTTGGCAAGGTTTCTCACTTGAGGATCCTCCTTCTGCTCAACAAGGAGAAAATAATCGAGCTCGATTATCGCTTTGGACGCATGGAAACATTCTCGACTTTCTATGCAAAAACTATGTAATCGAATGGACCTAATGATTCATTATATGGTGTATATAGCGTTATGAAATCAAAAAAGAATTATGGGAATCTTTAGAGAAAAATATAAAATGTAAGATGCCGAACTAAAAAGTTTCTCGGTCCAGAATTTCTCGAATTTAAAATGATCGACTTAAATCAAGTATTTCCCAAGTTCAAGATTTGCAGTGTACTCCTCCATGATTTACATGTCGAAAAATTGACCGTAAGTGAGTCATTCCAAGTGGCAACAGAATTGAGAAACTCCACCTTCATGGAGAGATTTCAAAATTACCTCAAACACAAGCTTGAAGGAAATGAACTCGAGGAGTCGATTGTACGCTGAGGATAGAAGAAGACACCAAAAAGTCCGAAAGGAGGAATGGGGACCAAGCATGGAAGCTAAGGCAAACATTGTTGAATCGAGTTCAAAGAAGAACATGAAAAGGAAGCACTCAAGTTATGCTCCTAAGAAGATTGAGAACAACCAAGAACAAGAAGTTCAAAGGGATTCATAATTGCGGCAAACCCGACATCGCTTCAATTGACCGCCGTAGTTTCCAAAAAGCAAAATGATCGTGCACATGTAGTTGAAACCCGATAACTGGATCGAGGTGTTCAAGAAATGCACCTATCTCATTGTAATATCCGAATGTAATTTCGCTGGAAATCCTGTGGAATGGTGGGTGGACACCGTGCTACTCGCCACATATGTGCCGAAAAGAACATGTTTTCCGATTACAAAACTATCAACGGAGAACAACTGCTCATGGGAAATTCTCAAGCTCAAAGGTTGAAGGACAAGGAAAGGTGACCTTGAAAATGACGCCCGCAAGGAACTCGCCCTCAACAATGTGTCGTATGTACCGATATTCAAAAATCTTGTTTCGGTTCTCTTCTTAGCAAGAATGGGTTTAAGTTAGTATTTGTATCTCGATAAATTTGTACTAACTAAGAATGGAATGTATGTGGGAAAGGGATATATGACCGTGGGATGTTCAAGATGAACGCCCTTACTATTGTACCCAAATTGAATGAAGATTAATGAAGCTTCTACTCACAGATATCGTTGAATCTTCTTGTTTATGGCACAAATGATTAGGACACGCAAACTTTTAAATCACAAGCAAAATTAATGAACTTAAATTTGCTACCTTCTTTAAGTTTCGATCCTAATCACAAATGCGAAACTTGTGTTCGAGGCGGTCACCAAACGACTCGCTTCCTTCGTTGAAAGAAATATTTCACCTTTGGAATTAATTCACAATGATATATGCGACTTAAAATTTGTACAAACTAAAGGTGGGAAAAGTATTTCATTACCTTCATCGACGATTGCACTCTTGCAGATCGCTATGTTTATTTATTAAAAAGCAAAGATGAGGCTTTGGAAATGTTTAAACATTATAAGAATGAAGTTGAAAATCAACTTAGCAAAACAATAAAAATTGTTCAAGTGATAGAGGTGGAGAATATGGAGCCATTTGAAGAATTTTGTTCTCGAAGGCATTATTCATCAAACAACGGCTCCTTACTCACCTCAATCTAATGGTATTATGAACGAAAAATCGCACGCTTAAAGAAATGATGAATGCTATGTTGATTAGTTCGCTCCACCCTGCACTCTATGGGGAAGCTATCCTCTCAAGAAATCACATTCTTAATAAAATACCACACAAAGTAAAGGATGAAACACCTTACGAAGTTATGGAAAGGTCACAAACCTTCATATAAATACCTTAGTGTGGGGGTGTTTGGCAAAGGTAGAAGTGCCAAAACCTAAACAAATAAAAATAGGACCGAAAACTCAGAGATTGCATATTTATCGATATGCTCATAACAAGAGTGCATATCGCTTTGTGCAAAAAAGTCCGAGATCATCGATATACATGAAGATACTATCATTGAATCAAGAAATGCAAGTTTTTCAACATGTCTTTCCTCAGAAGACAAAATTGATGTAAGTGTAACAAAACGAACTTACGATATCGCAAATGATAGTGAAAATGAAGAAGAACCCGCATCGCAAAGAAAAGGGCTAGAAAGTTCACGCCCTTTGTCTGTAATTTCTAACGACATGATCGAAAATGAACCTAAGACATTCAAAATAAGCAATGTCAACACCCGTAGGGCTCTTTTTGAAAGAAGCTATCAATAGTGAAATTGAGTCAATAATGCAAAATCACACTTGGGAGTTGGTTGATCTCCCACCGAAATAAACCTCTAGGTTGCAAGTGGATTTTCAAGAAAAGTTGAAATCGATGGATCTATTGATAAATACAAGGCCCGATTGGTAGCAAAAGGATATAGACAAAAGGAAGGTCTTGATTTCTTTGATACTTACTCACCAAGAACGAGGATTACTCGATAAGAATCTCATTGCAATTGTCGCGATACACAATCTCGAAATTCATCAAATGGATGTTAAAACAAAGATTTCTAAACCATGAGTTAGAAGAAGAAATATACATGGAGCAACCTGAGGGATTTGTTGCTCATGGACAAGAGAAAAGGTTTGCACTGCTAAGTCATTATATGGATTAAAACAGCGCCAAAGCAAATGGCACCAAAAGTTTGACAAAACGATGTTGTCAAATGGTTTTAAAATTAACGAAAAGTACAAATGTGTGTACAATAAAAGTACTCCCACATCATATGTCTTAGTATGTCTATATGTGGATGATATGCTAATTCTAGGTAGCAATCATGATATTATAATGTCCACTAAGAAAATGCTAACAAAACATTTTGACATGAAGGATATGGGTGTAGTGTATGTAATTCTTGGAATTAAAATTTCTAAAACACCGATGGCCTTGTTCTCTCACAATCTCATTATGTCGAGTCTCAGGCAAAAGAGGTTTGGAGTCTTTGATGAAAGTCCTGTTAAAACTCCCAGAGACACAAGTCTACACTTAGCCAAAAATAGAGGTGAACCTATACATCAATTAAGATATTCTCGATTATTGAAGTCCGATGTATTTAATGAACCGCACACGCCCGCATATCATGCGTCATGGTTAATAAATTGAGTAGTTCACATGTAATCCAAGCAATGATCACCGGAAGGCATTGAATAGGGTACTTTGATATTTGAAGCATACCTTAACATTTGATTACATTATATGAGATATCCAAGAAGATTAGAAGGATATTGTGATGCAAATTGATATCCGATATGAAGATTCTAAATCCACAAGTGGTTACATTTTTACACTGTGGTGCAAATGGTCCCTGAAATCCTCAAAGCAAACTTGCATAGCTCGATCAACAATGGAATCGGAGTTTATAGCATTAGATAAAGTCGAGAAGAGGCGTAATGGCTTCAGAACTTCTTAGAGGATATTCCGTGTCGACTGCTTTGCACCTGCAATTAGCATTCACCGCGATAATCACTTGGCTTATCGCAAAGAGCACAAAATTGTATGTATAATGGTAAGTCTAGACATATACGTCAGAGACACAATACCATAAGACAAGCTTGATCTCAATGGTATTATATCCATTGATTATGTGAAATCAAAGGAGAATCTCATGATCCGCTTACAAAAGGCCTACCAAGAGATCAAGTATATTATCTATCAAAGGAATGGGATTAAAGCCAATATGCATGAATCTTAATGATGGTAACCCAACCTTGTTGACCGGAGATCCCAAGATCTCGTTCAACGGGACAACTAAGTTATTAAGACTCGCTAAGCACTTATCCATTCCTTTATAAAAGTGTCATTCTGTAATGTAAAGGTTGTTATAACTTTTAATGATTCCTATAGCTTGAATAAATCAAGGGAGTATAGCGTATCTTTTTATAGGAGATCACCTATATAAGTGTGAAGTGAGGTCGCCCGCGAGAATTTGAGGCTTAAATTCTCTGTAGCACTTATGAATACCAAGAACTGCTCAGTACAAATGAACACAACTATGAGAACCAAAGAAATGATTGAAGGTTATCGTGTGATATCGTTGTCTTGGTTTACATTTGATGTATAAGCAGCTTCAAGACATCAAGTTCAATCAATAGCTAAGTAAACTCGATAGTATTCCACTATAGCAGTGTTCAAAGCCAAAAGCTACCTCGCTCGATGCAATAAGCCTTCGCTTGTACTCTCTCGAATCCAACCGACACATTTAGAATATTCGTGATAATTTCCATTCATGTGGGGGATTGTTGAAATGGTCCATTGACGCACCACTTTGAATGAGAAATCACGGGCCGGGTCTTGTAAAGCTTTGTGTTTTTTTTTCGATAAATTCTATTCAAATTAATTTCTTTTTCCTCCAAAGAAACAAATGTTCTGTTGCCTCGATGTGTGGTGAATGGAGAGCTACGCATGGGGAAACACCAACATGAACACACGAATGTTTTGAGCGAGCATACAGAACATGTTTCCCGCCACCAGCCTAAACAAGCATGTCCTCTCAATCCTCGACAGATGCAACAACCTTAATCACCTCAAACAACTTCAAGCCCATCTCATCACTCTCGGTCATGGCAACACCCATTTCTACACATTCAAATTGCTCCGTTTCTGCACAGTAAACCTCTCAAACCTCGCCTATGCCCGGTATATTTTAGATCACTTTAACTCCCCAATATTTATCTTTACACCGCGATGATTACTGCATATACTGCAATCTCTGATCACACATCATCTGTGTTGTTATACCGCAAAATGGTGAGAAAGAATTACTCGAAGCCTAATGAGTTTATATTCCTATCGTTTTGAAGTCTTGCCCGGAAGTTGTTGAGCGTTATGGGACACAATGGTGCAAGCCCAGATTGTGAAATCTGGTTTTGGGAGATACTGGTGGTGCAAACGGCGGTTTTGGATGCGTATTCGAGATATGGTGTCGATATAGTTCTTGCAAAAAGATGTTCGATGAAATGTCTGAGAGGAATGTTGTGTCGTGGACATGCGATGATTTCAGGGTATACGCGAGTTGGGGAAGTGGGGAATGCGGTTCTGCTTTTTGAAAAATGCCTGAGGGTATTAGAGACACGCCTGCTTTGGAATTCTATTATTGCAGGGTGTATGCAGAATGGGTTGTTTCCGGAGGCCATTGAGTTTTTTAGGAGAATGATTTTTGAGGAGGGGATAGGTGGATGGAATAGGCCTAATCAGGTGACGGTGGTTTGTACGCTTTCTGCTTGTGGGCATTGTGGGATGCTGCAGCTTGGGAAAAGCATTCACGCTTATATTTATAGAAATGCACTTGGTTTGAATTTGTTTCTTGCAAATTCTTTGATTGATATGTATGGGAAATGCGGGAACTTGAAAATAGCAAGAATGGTATTTGATCGGACGAAAAAGGTGAATTTGACTTCTTGGAACTCTATGATAAATTGTTTTGCGCTGCATGGTCAGAGTGAGGGTGCTATTGGTGTTTTTGAGGAAATGCTGCTTCATGGGGATGAAGTGAAGCCCGATGGAGTGACTTTTATTGGGTTGTTAAATGCTTGTACCCATGGAGGGTTAGTCGAGCAGGGCGCCATTATTATGAAATGATGATTCAGGAGTATAGAATTGAGCCTCAGATTGAACATTATGGGTGCATGGTAGATCTTCTAGGTAGAGCCGGTCAATTTGAAGAAGCTATGGAAGTTGTGAAGGGATGAGGATTCTCCAGATGAGGTTGTATGGGGTTCTTTGCTTAATGGGTGTAAGATTCATCGGTGTACAGACCTTGCTGAACTTGCAGTAAAAAAATTGATCGAGATCAATCCTAATAATGGAGGTTTTCGCAATGTTGGCTAATTTGTATGGGGATTTGGGGAAGTGGGATGAAGTGTGGAAGGTGAGGAAATTATTGAATGAGCAGAATGCTTATAAGACTCCTGGTTGCAGTTGGATTGAGGTTGATAACCATGTTTGTCAATTTTACTCAGTCGACAAATCACATCCTAGAACAGAGGAAATTTACGCAATTTTAGAATGTTTAATTGATTCACATTAGGAAACTTTACTGCCTGTATAGCCTGCATACTTTGACTCGCTTAAACTATCTGATTGATGTGCCATCTGGTCTATTGAGCTCGTGAACAAGACACTTCCCCGCTTGTTGTTTTGGAATGATGAGACCACAAAGGATTGATTATAGAGCATGGATGATAAAGACTATAGAACTGAAGTACTTCCAAACTCTGTTGATGCAGTTTTGCTGCTAAATATGCAAGATGTAGCAGTGGCTGTTTTCCTCAAGTTAGAACTCTTATGTCTTTAGCTTCCTGTTTGTTGATGATTCAACGTATGGTTGAAAGTGCAGACCATAAGGTGTCCTGAGGAGGCCCCAGAACAATAGCATCTTTCATTGACTTCTGCTACCAAACATGGAGGCTTGAACTGTGTCATGACAAGCACTGGAGAAAATAGCATTTTCAATTGACATCTGCTGGTAAACATGGAAATATAACTGGCTAAAACTGTGACGTGAAAATGAGCTTGAAGATTGGTACGCAGTGGTGCACATCATTAAAGTCTATGCGGTTTTAAGTGTTGGTAGCTAACTCGAGTTGCCTCACATCTGACTAGCACCGGAGAAAATACTTGTTATTCTTGCCTTGCGGAAAGTGATCCTACAAAATTGAATATAAATTGCTGAGGACCACAGGATCTGAAGCAGAAGCTGCAATGAGTAGCAAATTTAGATGAACTGACATTTGAAAAAAAAAAAAAAAAAAAAATTTGATTGAAGCAGCAGAGGATATGATTCTATTTTGATGCATTGTAGATTTTCAGCAATAAAATACATAAGTATAATTTATTGAGTGAATAGTTTATATGCAACATGACTCCATTGTTTGTTGAATGTTCACATTCTCATATCTAAAAGAAATTTTGATTTAGTTTCAAGTTTCTTATTATGATTTTCAAAGTTACTTTTTTTTATTGACAAAACTTATTTTTCTAGCACAGCCAACCATCATGCTGAATGTTTGTTTGGAAGTTGGACTTTAAATTGTTTTATCGTGACACTTTATTGACCAAATTAATAATAGGATAATTGCATATTTGCTCCTTAACCTTTCAAAATATTGGGATATGCCCATAATTTTAAAAATAGTACTGTACATCCCTAACATTTGAAAAATTTGGCATAATAGGTCTTTTATGACGAAATTGTCCTTCCCATTAAATAAACAAAAAGAAAAAAGAAAAAATGGTTGAAAAATAACCAAATGTACCCCCAAAATAAAATATTAACAAAGTGGTCATCTTCTTCCACCCAACTCCAATATTTTCTTAAACAAATTTTGAAGAAGTGAACAGCATGGTAGGATTTATTATTCGTCAAATTAAAGCTTTATCACCCGATATTACTTGGTCAAGGTTCAGGAGATCCATATCATGGGACGAGCTCAAGGACGAGCCAAAGAAAAGTTAAATGTCTCGAAAATTAGCCCCTACCAAGTGTTCGAGGTCACCAACTGCACCAAATTGGTCCTGCTAATGATCTTCTCACCGATTTTAGAAAACACTCTTATCATGGGACAACTTACAAGCAATTCCATTTAGAATATGATGGAAAGCGCCTCTCTACCGAGGAGGTCGCGGAATAACATTGATCGCTTTCATCGAAAGGTTGCTAAGTAATCTCTCGCTTCTCAATATTTCGCTAATCTAATTGAAGTGAGAATTGCGCCCAACTTAGGAACATCATTCTCGCCCACAAACACCCATATATCTTCCAAATGTAATTGCATCAAGAATGGCAAGACAATATCATCTCGCTATGATAACTGGATGCAACCAAATACGACTACTTGAACCAAACTTTCAATCATATAAGTATATTTTGTATTACGTAAATTCTTCCTTAAAGCAATGGAATTGGACGAGTTGTGTAGGATCTTTCAAACTTCTAAACATACGTAAGATGAGAGATTCATTTTGAGAATATCAAGATCTATAATGGAGTTTAAGGATGAAAATCTGAGCTCAATCATTTATGATGCGCAAAGAACTCGCTGGAGAAGTAGTACCTCTTTGTGAAAATCGAGCTCAATCTCATCAAGATCCCTTGAAGAAGGGGTTCAAGGAAATGTTGGGGTCAGGTGAAGAAGATGACCACTTTGTTAATTTTTATTTTTGAGAGTACATTTGGTTATTTTTCAATTTTTCTTTTCTTTTTCTTGTTTTTTTTCTTTTTGTTTATTTAAAAGAAATGACAATTTTGTCATAAAGGACCTACCATGCCAAGTTTTTCAACCGTTGGGGATGTTTGGTGCTATTTTTTAAGATTTTGGGCATCTCCCAATATTTTTGAAAGGTTGGGGACCAAATATGCAATTATTCCTTAATAATATACTAAATTGTTTTATATATTTTACAAACTATTGTAAAATAACTAAAATTTAAGCTAATAATTATTAATAAACATTTCAAATAATATATATTTTTTATTATTAAGTACTTACATTACTAAAAAATTTAAACTTTTATTTTATCATTATAACAAAAAAAAAAAAAAAAAAAAAAAAGAACTTTGTCAAAAACTTGATACTCAAATACTTTTATTTAATTGAAATATTCGTTTATTAACTACAAATATTAGAGATTTAACTGTATTCTTCATATTTTTATTTATCATTTTATTATCATTCAAAAATAAACAACACATAATTTGTAAATTAATTTTTATTAGTATTTTTATGCTAAATAAAAATATAATAAGATTAATTCAATATCATAAAGTTATGGTAAATTGGCTCAAATGGTCCTTAACCTTGCCCCTAGTATAGAAATGGTCCATAACCTATGTATTTTGGTGCACAATTGGTCCTTATTTAATAAAAAGAAAAAATACCCTTAGTTATAATTAAAGAAATTACAATTGATTTGTAACATTTGTAAATGTGCAAATATGTTCGATACATTTATTAAATAATATTTAATTTAACATATTAAATACATAATTTAGCATGATAAATATATCACTATAGTCTTGTCAATTCAATTTTTCATAAAAGAAAAATATAAAATTATTGCGCTTTTAGGTATATGTAATTATTATGTGATGTAAAAACTTGAATAAAAATTAAGTTAAATAAATAAAAAATGGCGATATAATTTTATGACATTGAATTAATTTTATTATATTTTTAATATAAAATACTAACAAAAATTAGTTTACACATTATGTGTTCTTTATTTTGAACAATAAATTAAAATATGAAGAATACAATTTAAACTCTAATATTTGTAACTAATAAACGAATAGCTCAATTAAATAAAATATTTGAGCATCAAGTTTGTGACAAAGTTATTTTTCTTTTATGTTGTAATGATAAAATTAAAGTTTGAATTTTAAATAATATGATTACTTAATAATAGTAAAATAATTTTAATTAACACATTTGTTAATAATTATAAGCTTAAATTTTAGTTATCTTATAATAGTTCGTAAAATATACAAAATAATTTAGTATATTATCAATTTTTTAGTTTCTTTTAATTTTTTATAAAAAAAATAAAAGTATTGGACCCATTTGCACTTTTTGCAAAGGTCAAGAATTCAATTGAAATTTTTTTAATTAAAAATAAGGGCATATTTGTCTTTTTCATCAAATAAGGACCAATTACGCACCAAAACACATATATTAGGGACTTCACACAAAAATAAGTGGTTAGGGACCATTTTCACACTAAGGGCAAAGGTTATGGACCATTGTGCCAATTTTCCTAAAATTATATACGCTATTTTTTTTTTTTTTTTAACTTATTTTTATTCAAAATTTTCACATCACATATTAATCACATATACTTAAAGCACAATAGTTTCATATTTTTCTCTTATAAAATATTTAATCGACACGACTATTACGATATATTTAAGATGCAAAATTAAATATCATTTAATAAATGTACTAAACCGATTTGTATATTTTACAAAAGTTAGGAATTCAAATGCAATTTTCTAATTAAAACTAAGTGTACATTTGTCTTTTTCATCAATTAAGAAGGTGTTTGATATGGTTTATAATCGAAAAATTTTCATTAATAAGCCATATTACGTTAATATTTATAAAAAAAAACCGCTACATATTTTATATTACATGAAAGGTCTGCTTTTTTCTTTTTTTCTTTTAATTTCAAATCTAATTAATTATAATTAATGTACGCATTATTTATCTCCGCTCACCATCTTAATTAGGATTCTATATTTGGCTCAAAATCATAATCAATCATAATCTTTTCAACATCTCTCCTCCATTAAAATAAACCGCACTGCCTTCTTCATGCAAAATCATGTCCGACGATAAACCAATTAATAATAGAGATTCTGAAATAGATTTTGTAACATCATTTGCAACATATTATTAACATATATAATGCAAACTATTTTGTAGCATCGATTGCAATGCATCAATAACAGTAGACAACAAATCGATTTTATAATATCGCTTTTCAACCGATTAATAACAGAGACAACGAAATAGATTTTGTAACATCGCTTGCAAATGATTAGTAATGAGACAAGGTAAACTATTTTTAACATCATTTGCAACATCGTTGATCATGTAATCGCAACCGATTTTGTAACATCATTTATTAATATAGCCATTGCAATTGATTTCAGAACATCGCTTGCAACATCGTAGTAATGATTTTGAAAATTGTCAATGTAATTTGTAACATCAAAAGTGGATTGCAAATTTTAACATCAAAGTTCTTCGTATCATGTTTCTTCGAATGTTAATTCATTTTTTTCTGCAAACATTATAACTATGCAATTCACACCTCTAATGAAATAGAACTTAACGAAAATGAATGGAAGTAACATGAAGGAAAGGAAAACTTACATAATACAATTCAACGGAACCGGTTTTAAATATGTCCTATGATATTCCAACTTTTAAAATTTCTACAAATTGGGGTTAGGCTTTCATTTTGTGATAGAACCCTAGAGATTTAGGGGATTAGATGATACGGTTGGCATACAATGCTCTGTGAGATTGGTATGTCGAGATTGGTGTGTTGAAGAGGGTTTGTGAAGATGAATATGATTTTCTCTCTCTCCATGAATTAATGGAAAAAATATATTATGTTTTCTTTTTATAAATATTATAAAAATATACAAATAATATCCAATATTTTTAGAATAATTACATTAGAAAGGTAAATTTAATAATATATTATATATACATAGTAACGGGTGTAATTTCCTCTTTATAAACTAAAAATGGTTTACTTGTTTTGAATTAATGGGCCCACAAGTGACATACCATTTTCACCACTTATTAACATTTGAATGTCCTGCCAACTTTCACATTTCAATCATTTATTTTTGCTCACAATTCAAAACATTTTACCTCCTCACTTTGACATTTCAATCATTTCCTTTTTGCTCACAACTCAAAACATTTTACCTCCTCATTTTAGTGTTGGCTATTGATTCACATGCAAGCGGGCTTGTCTATTGAAGTTGTTTGAATTATCGATTGTTTGTTTTAATTAGAAAAATAAAAAATTACATTTTCGCCAAAATTACGTGAAATCAAAAGAGAATGGGTATTTGCAATTACGACACCGCATGCCACGACATTAACGAAACACAAACCACTATACATATAAACAAAAATTAATACCGCATGACATCGCACCACCCAAATAATATTCGCTTGTAATTAATAAACTACCTCATAATTTGAGCAATTTGACCTCGGTTGGTCCTATTCTATGTTCGATTATGAGGTGCAAAGTTATTAGATGTTTTCTCCGCCGGTCTAGCAAATCAATCTCTCGTGCGCCTACTACTTCATCCATAGTTCAAAATGCTTGGTCCACTTGTCCCACGCGACGGAGGAAATTGCATATTGCCATTGTTGTTACAACGACTATGGTTTGTTTTTAAACGAATAATGTGGCATGCGATCAAGAATGTTCACATGTTCTTCGTAACCCCGAACGCCGCTCAATCATGTTTCAGAGACGAGTGTTTGAAATTCATCGCTGCTCCTAAATGCCTACGCTCGCCGCCGACACCGAAAGAATCCTCGCAATGATATCTCGATGTCCGCCTTTTATACGGTGCCATGTACCCGGCCTATGCACAAATCCTCACCGACGAGATAGTATTTACCATTTGCAGTGTGCAAAGAAAAGTTAATATCGAGACCGCGAATTGCCCTAACCAATATAAGTGCCATCGCAGACGCTCTCCGTAGTTCCAAGAAGGACAAACGTAAGTACATATTAAAGTCACATGTCGCTAATACATTTTGAGATGGATATCCTTCCCGCCTATGAAGTGGAGTCGCCATTAGTAGCACAAATATTGGTGGATACATTTGAAATTCATAGAAAGCGATATTTCAATCCCCCTCTAGTGCCTCGATCATAAATACGCACCCATTCTTTGCATTTGGAAACCCTCGAATCCTTACCATTGTGCGTTGGATGTATTCACGAACGAGACTTCCTGCCACACGACAGTACATGAGTCACGTTAGTGTATAATTCTTTAAATTATTTGTGGCGTCTGAATCGGAGTTCGATTCGTCGTCGAAGTCTGACTCGAGAACACAATGGAGATACGATTCATCGTGGGATACTTGTTTTAATGATGACAATGAGAAATTGCTAAGACTGAGATAAGATAAATATGTGTTTTGGACAATTGATGCAAAACTACAATCTAGTATGCTTTTTTATAGGAAATTTTGCATTGCATAAATGAATTAAATATTATTTCTATCTGCAATTGTATTGAATGCAAATACATTTGGTAGTTGAAAATACATTGCAATGAATTGTAAAACATGAATGCATTTCTTAACTACTATACATTTTGATCCGATCGAAACTCAGACAATAAATAATCGGGTTGAAGTCCACAAGAAATGCTTAATATAGATAATACAATAACACAACAATTGTCTCATCACAAGCAAGAGTGAAAAATAGAAACAATATCCAAGACATAAAAGAATAAATGAAAAATATCCGTTAGGAAAACACAACCAATGTCTCAACTAAGAAAATTTAAAGCAATAAAATATTGAATCACCAAATGCACCAAAGATTCTTAAGACACCAAGATTTGTAGTTGAATTTCATGAACTTGAGTTCTATTTATGGAGTGCGGAACCTACATACGATATTCTCGCGGCTTCTTCTCGCTCGAAAATGATAAGGCGAACAAGTGAAAATTTTCATCACCTTCCAACACCCAAAGCTCCGCAACTCTTCCATCCACTCATCGGCGATCGGGGCCCCGACTTGGCATTCATGTGTTCTAGATCATCCGATGCCAACATTTGCCGCTTTTTCCACCGATTCGTATAATGCAGCCGGAGTCCTATTTCTTTTTCCTTTTCCGTAGCTAGGGGAACATTTCTTTTTCCTCGCTATGCAAGCCCGATAAATCCATAGACGATCCACTACCTTGCACATCCGACGGTGTGTGCTCATCACGCATATCTCGCATTTATCGGTAACTTGTCGCCGCTGTTTGACCTTTTGCGTAGTTCATTGTCATCGAACTTTTTCGAGAGATTGAAGGGTCAAACATATTTCTCTGAGTCATACGCTACATCAAAAAGATGGTTGTACTTATAGGAATATTTTTCCACGCCTTGACCACGAAAATTTGGTAAAACTCATTGTTCACATAGTCCATAAAAGCATGGAGTACCTATTGTCAAAACAATCGTAAAAGCATGAATATAAAATACAATTTTTGAAATTACATGGCATGGTAACTGTGATTTGTATAAAACGGATTCTCATCAGGTGAATTTCAAAATTTTGAAACTACATAGCATGGATTACCGGCACAAAAATAATCGTAAAAGCATGACTATAACAAAATTTTGTAATGGACAAAAATCATGGATTGCAATGGGAATTTTGAATGGCCAGAAAAGCATGGATTAACAAAACCAAGCAATGGTAACTGTGATTTGAACAAAACGGATTCTCACATGCATGCTTTCAAATTTTTGAAACAACATAATAAGCAAGGCCGCTAACCCATCGCCAAATGTGAACAAGGATATTCAATTACTTGTATGTTTCGATCCCACCATCAATCGTCAACAACTATGTTTAGATGGTCGATTTCATTCCGTGCAACGAGATCTCGCAATTGTTGGTACTTTTATGATATTGCACTCCTACGCTGGTGCTTAGCGATCGGGAAGAAACATAGGAATTTTGAAATACTTGTTGACGCCCGAAAATCTATCCGTCGACGGAAAATGCAAGGTACAAAATTAAAATTAGTCCAACACGATTCGTGTCTTCCACTTGAAGGAGAAATGTTGAAATGATGATGGATAATAAATGTGTTCTAGCATCATGTCCGCTCAACGCTTTTTCCAAACATGGAAGATGAAATGGACATAATATGCACGTAAGATGATAATAAGCAAAGAAGATAAAAACAAGATCAAGAACTTGGTTTCATCACCGAAAATGCTATAAGAATTACAAAGCACAAGTGGTTGAAGGAAATACACAAGATGTTTCTAATTGTGCAAGATTTGGGATGAACTAATTGTATTTCGGGTTAGAGTCCATTTTTGCCCAAAGAAACATCGAGGCAAGAAAATCAAGAAATCAAGAAATAATGGTTGGAAGTTGTAGATCGCTTACCATTCTTTATGGGTCGACTTCAACCTCGCTAGCTAAAGCAAATGTAGTGGGCTTCTTCTCATGCGATGGCGAGAGAATGGTGGCGGCCACCCGATTTAGTTCGGCAGCTGGGAAATGAATAAGAGATAGAGACTAAACGATAAGACATTTCACGATGTAGAAATGTGTAGTAAATCATGTGATGAAATATGGGCTTTTCTAGAAAACGAGTGGTGGAAGGAATTGAAAAATATTAACATTATGTGAAAGTGTGCCCGGCTATTGAAGAAGATTTGACTACACTCGTATAAACTTGTTTATAATCCCAGGAAAACATGTTTTAAGGACTAATTATGCATCAAAGAAACAACAGAGGTAATATAATTGTATTCCGAAGTTAGAGTCCATTTTCACCCAAAGAAACAGTAGAGGCAAGAAAATTAAGAAATCGAGAAATAATGGCAGAAGTTGCAGATTGTGTACCATTCTTCGTGGATCGGACTTCAACTCAAGAGCGGAAACAAATGTAGTGGGCTTCGCTCATGCGACAAAGAAGAGAATGGTGGTGGTCATTCATATTTAGTTCAAGGTGGAAGAGTAATAAGAGATAGAGAAGAAATATAGAAGACATTTCACAGAGGTAGAAATGTGTAGTAAATTAAATGATGAAATAGGGATTTTTAGAAAATGGGTTGTTTGATGGAATTGAAAATTATTAACTGTGCAAGTATGCCCGACTATTGAAGAAGATTTTACTACACTTAAATTAACTGGTTTATAATCCCACGAAACATGTTATAAGAACTAATTGGGCACTAAAACACATAAGTTAGGGATTTATGTGCCAAAAAATAAATTTTATAGAATATTTCGCATTGAAGACAAAGGTTAGGGGACCATTTGCACCAAATTCTAAAAAAAAAGCTAAGCTTGTATGTCAAAAGTAGGTAAAGAATTTGAGGCGATGAAACAACAACAATTAGTGCTTGTTTGGCAAAGTTTTTGTAAATTGTATTGATCTTACGAAATGTGTGAATAAAAATTTGATAAAATTGTAAATCCTACGTAACGTGTGAATAAAAATAATGTTTAACCAACTTATAAGTATTTCCAAACATATTAATTATAAAATATTATAATTAAAATAATATTAATTGAAGGACTAATTACGACTTATAAAATATTAATGAGAGTATTATTGTCCAAAAATATTTCTCCAACGTTGAAACTTTTATATATAATATAAATTTATTTCTTAATTTGAAAATGTTCTCATTCTCTTGTCGTCGATAGTTTTCGCTTCTTTACTCGCTTCTAAACTAAAGCTTGATCGTAATTTTATCAATAAATTTTGAATTGAAACACCGAGAGTATGTTTGTCATTGTTTATAAACTTATGTTTCTAGTCAAACATCATTCTTATCCACAAATTTTGTAGGATCCACAATTTTTATCTACTTTTTATCCACACATTACTCATTGCTTATAATCTACACATTTTTTTACCAAACATTCTATAAGCAAATAAAATGAGGATTCATATGTCACAAAATTTGACGAAGTTTATATATCAACTATCAATTTATTGCAACATTCTTCGTTTAGCCACGCTTAAGACCCATTGTGGAAGTATTGGAGATTTGACTCTCGTTGAGCTGGAAACTAACAACTTATACTAAGGTATTTGACGATGCCTTTTAAAAAATGTAATTATATTAAAACTACTGTTTTGTTTGCTTCAATGAAGGTTTTTAACTTTTGTTTACTATTATATTTATGTTTTCAACTTTTTTCATTGCCTTATTATTGTCAACATTCTATTCCATATCACATCTTATTCTTAACGATGGTTTCAATCTAAAAATTCCATTCGAAGAGTATAAAAAGACTTGTTTATTCTTCATATTTTTATACAATAATAATAAAAATTAAAAAATACAAAAGTTCAACAAAATATTTGTCATTCATTTAAAAGCATGCTAACATAATATTTAGACAAAAACTGCCACCGTAAATAATATGTGATAATTAATCAAAGGTTAAAGATAAGAATGCAATAGAACAAAGGAGTCTCGATCTCCTACTTATGGTGGAAGGATATAATGCCCACCCAATGAGGCATTAAATACGATTGGTAGAAATCATGAAACAGTAGGTCACGAATCACTAACTATATCACGCCACTTCACGCGACATTATAAGCGAAAGAAGATAAGTTGAATAAAGAGATCAATCCCCACTTAACAAATTGGAGACATAAATGTAAGAATAGCAAAGATTGAAAGACATTTTTCGTAAAAGATTTTGTAAATGCTTATAAGTCGATTTTTATCTTTATCTTTCGTTAATTAACATGTTTGTCTTTAATGACATTTTTCGTGAAAAAAATTTGTTTTATGCGGTTTAATGCTTTAAAAATAAAAGATCAATATTTAATTGAAATTTTATATTTTTTAATTATTTTAAAATATGACAAGGTAAATAAATCTTTTTAGTTCTTTATTGGAAGTAACATGTACTAATTAATAGAAAGTTTTATGATAAAAATGCTTTCAAAAAAATTGTTGGTTGAGATAAGTGTGATTTAGCCTATATATAAAAAGACGCGGAAACTAAATGAAGAAACTCCTATACCCGCGCCGGCGTGTAGTGGCAGAGATTCTAGATCTTACATATCACCATGGATTCCGACCTGATTCCGACGGCTCTCATATCTCCGCCACACCGCCGCGCCACTCACCATCTACCCGCGTCCGCCAAATATGCCACCGGTGGCGCCACCACGGCGACCCACCTGTCCATCTACTACCAGATCAAGAACCAAAATTAAAGCCACTGCCGCCACCACTTCCCGCCCCTTTTAAAACTCAAATTCTCCACCAAACACTCAAACCCATCACAGAACCCGACCCAAAACCTCCCAAAACCGACCCATTTCCAGGACATCCCCAAATCCTCCACTAGACTTCTCCAATTTACCTTTTCAACCACACACTTCAACGCACCATCAAAATTACCGCAATGCCTCTGATAACCTTTTACCCGGCGGCCATTGCTTGTCAAAGGTCGCGTGTTTTTCGGACAAATCCCTGCATAGAAATCTCATTTTTGAGCCCAGTGAAACGGAATTTTCAACTGACACTAAAAGTGAAATGTTCGTTGAAAATGCTGACCTGCGAGAAGTGAAGAATGGAGATGTTAACAATGGAACTTCTGCAAAAAATGTGAGGAAACATCCTAATTTGATTGGTGGTAACGTTTCTTGTTCGATGAATGTGAACAAGCCTAAACGTGTTAGTGAAGGCAATTTTGTGAAGCTTAATATAAATGGCTATGGGAGGAAAAAGTTTGCATTTAAGAATAAAAGAAAGAGCTTTAGTGCATCAAGTGAACGCAGAAAATTTTCTAGAAATGTTAAAAAGAAACTGAGAGTTGGAAATGAAGGAAAGGAAAGTGGTGAGATTTTTGATGAAGAGGGTTTAGTTGTAGAGATTGGAGAGAGGGAGGAAAGTTTGGATTTTGATAGTGAATTGATTGAGGAGGCTGTGATGAGGGTGCGAAATGAGGCGTCAGATGACAATTTGGAGAAGTTATTGAAGTTCACACATGGGTATAGTTCATTTAGGAATGGTCAGTTGGAGGCAATAAAGATGGTGCTTTCTGGGGAATCTACAATGCTGGTTTTGCCCACGGGTTCTGGCAAGTCCCTGTGTTATCAGTTGCCTGCATTGGTCTTGCCGGGAGTCACCCTTGTGGTGAGTCCTTTAGTGGCTTTGATGATTGATCAGCTTAAACAGCTGCCTCCTGCAATTCCGGGTGGCCTTTTGTGTAGCAGCCAGGTAATTTCTCTCTGTGTCGATGAATAAAATCGTTTTTGTCCTTCTATGATTATTTTTATTTACACAATATATCACGATGGTTGTTTCAGACGCCCGAGGAGGCTTCAAAAACACTCAGGTCACTGCAAGAAGGGGCAATAAAGGTTAATTTAAGTCTTTGATTGCTGCTTAAACTTCATTGAATTCCTACTTATGTCAGCATGAGAACCTTGAAGGCACACCGATCTTTTTCATGTTAATTTAAATGAATCAGATGCTTCTGTTTAAGACCATTTCACACCATTATGGTTCTTTCTGACTATTCATTGAAATTACTTTTGATGGATTATTTGTGAAAATGTGATAAGCAACATTATCCTTTAGATATGTACCCTAAACGCTAAGACTTTTTCACGGTTCACGTTTCAGGTTCTTTTTGTTTCACCAGAGAGGTTTCTGAATGGAGAATTCATATCCATATTTTCTGGCACTCCACTAGTATCTCTTGTGGTTGTCGATGAAGCCCACTGTGTTTCTGAATGGTGAGCATTTGCAGTTTTCTTTTTTTCATCTTGTGAATTGGGTTTTATGAGTTTCTTCATTATGCCTACCATTTTACCAAACTCATCATTCACTGTATAAAGTTTTATAATTTTCTGAAACCTAAAATTTTGACAGGTCACACAATTTTCGACCTTCAGATATGAGGCTTAGAGCCTCCTTGCTACGTGGGAGGCTTAATGCTGGATGCATTCTAGCTATGACTGCAACTGCAACAACCAAAACTTTGCATGATATAATGCATGCTTTAGAGATTCCTCCTCCAAATCTCATTCAGTCAGCCCAATTAAGGGATAATCTGCATTTGTCAGTGTCTATGAGTGGGAATAGGTGAATGTATACACACACACACTTTGTCAATGATCAATTTCCTTAATTTTCTGGTGCTGAATTTTAATATCTCAATATTCTGTTAATTACTTCAGAATGAAGGATTTGATGGCATTGCTCAAGTCTACTCCCTTTTGAAGGTCAAAAGCCTCATTATTTACTGTAAATTTCAGGTATACTTCTCCTTACATACATAATAGTTATCCGATAATACGTGGTTTTAGTTCTTCTTAAATGATGAATTTATAAACTTGAATCAGATTTCTATCTATTTACTCTTGTGATTTTGACTGACATGTAATTTTGTGTCCCACAACACAATTTTGCAGTTTGAAACTGACATGATAAGCAAATATCTATGTGATAACAATATCTCAGCTAAGGTTTGTATTGCATTTGCAACCTCAATTTAGTTAAATGATGCAATCTTTATGTTATTTTGATGCAGTTCTTTGTTTTTATATTGGAATTTAAATGAAGTTCTGCATGTTTCTCAGAGTTACCACAGTGCCATTCCTGCTAAAAGATAGGAACCGTATTCAGGAATTGTTTTGTTCTAACAGGATAAGAGTGGTGAGTTATTGTGATCATTTATTTTTACTTGTATAATTTTATAGGTGTAATTTTCTCCTTGATGCATGTGGAAATTAAATCTTGGGTTCACTAACGCATTCTTTTGCTCTGGAAGGTGGTTGCAACTGTGGCATTTGGCATGGGACTTGATAAAAGTGATGTTGGAGCTGTAAGAAAACTCTGTGTTCATGCTTCATATCATTTATTTAGTTTCCCTTAAATACTCTCAAATAATTGGTCTTAAAATATTTCAGAGGATAAAAATAAAATTTAATTTACAGGTTGCACCTAGAAATCACCTTAAAGGAATCTATCCATGAATCTTTATGATGAGTTTGAGTTCATGCATTTGTCTTCTGTATGGCATTTATGGACTGCTAAAGCTCTAAAACGCTGGTGTTTCAGGTAATTCATTACAGCTACCCGAAAGCTTGGAAGAGTATGTTCAGGTCAAATTTCTTTATTGTAATTTTGTGTTTCCAGTTATTAGTAGTTTCATAAGGGTGCCCCCAAACCACAAAAAAATGACCTCAGAGACCTATAAATGTTATATAATCCGTGCAGGAGATAGGTCGTGGTGGACGTGATGGTAGATTGTCTTATTGCCATCTGCTTTTGATGATGTCACATACTTCAAGCTTCGAGTTTGATGCACAGGTAACCCCAAATGCCATTTCTATCTAGCTTCCATTTGTGGGATTGAATATACAGACTTCCCTAATAACATTCTTTTTTTTCAGTGATGGCGAGATGCATATGCTGTAAATTTGTTACTCTCACATGTTTTTATGAGCAACAGAAGTGCAGCCAATGATTCTTGTTCGTTAGTCAAAGAAGCAGCATCTCGTGAATTTGATATGAAAGAAGAGGTCCGCTGTTGCTGCTTTTGATTAAAGTCTGTGTGTGCTTCATTACAAGCTTTATCTTCCTGTCAAAAATTTCAACTTTGATTATCCACCAAAAAATCCTGAAAAATGATAATCAATTTTGAGTCACTTTCTTCAGTTACTGTGCAAAAGTTCAATTGCTTATCTATGTAGTCTGGTTTTTGTTTCATTTGGTATGCTGATGAAATTGCTATCTTCAGTTTTCAGACACATATAGTTGATGTACTGAATTGATATATAATCATAAATGAATTTCTTGTATCTATCTAATTTGCCTCATAATGCTGAAGTACTGGTTTTTCTTGCCTTGTAGGTGATGCTAACTATTTTGACACAGTTGGAGTTGGGTGAAGTGCAATACCTTCAATTGCTTCCCCGATAAATGTAACATGTACTATAAATTTCCATAAGGTGCGCTTGCATTTTTTTGGGGGCTAAATTTCTGTTCTCTAGACATTTAGTTAATGTCATTGTTCTCTTTGTCAAGGTCTTCTAGTTGAGGTTATATGGTCATTGAAGTCTACGCAATTTCCCCTATAGCAATTTCATGTGTGGACGATGGACATATATTAAACTATGATGGCATGTTTGGTAAGGAGGATTGGATAGTACCAAATAGTACTAAAGAAGAAAAAGAAGTTAAAATCTTGTTCATTAAACTGCCAAGTTTTATCTAAGTTTTGTTGATTGCACAAATTCAGATGCAAACTTATCCTTCTATTTCAAGTTTTCATATTCATCTTTCACAATAATTGAGGATTTAAAAAAATTCAAACTGCAGACTTTGCCAGCACTTCTTGCAGCTAAAGATATTGTGGTTGCAGCAATTCTGAAGAAGTGAGAACTATTTTTAGTCCATACTACCACCTAACTATGCAGTTATTTGCTCTTAGAACTCTTAATTGATCTGATTATGCTTTACAAAATTTTCAGATCTGAAATGAAAGATGGGCAGTATGTATTTGACATACCCTCTGTGGCAAATAGCATCAGAATGCAGGCTATTGACCTTACAAATCACTTGCAGTCTCTAAAGGTGAGTATGTTTTGACTCGTTCCTAGCTTTTTAAATTCAAATTTTGTTAGATAAGATGAAGATGAAATTGGCGAGATTTCAGTTCTTACAAACTCATTTCAATAAGCCACATGTTGAAATGTCTATTCATATAGAGCTCTATGAAGCTATTGCTCTTCCATTTAATCAAGTTTTTATTCCTGTTCAAGATTTGAGCGGAGAAGTAAAATTTGTATATTAGGAGTTTAGACAAATAGAGCATCTGTAGCTAAGCTTAAAAAGTTTACTTATAAGCAAAATAAATAAGTCTTAAAATAATTAATTTTTGATTGGATTGATAAATTACTTTTGACAGTAAGGTAGAGGTAGTTTTATGATAAGTAACTTTTTTAATCAAATATAAGAAAGAAGTTATCTCAACATGTTTGAAAACAAAAACCTACTTGTGCTAGTGTTTTCTTTTTTTTTCTTATAAGAACCACAAGATTCTCTGTTCCAACTCTTTGCTATCTCTAGAACATGATTTATACCATGTTCTGTCAAATTCTGAAAAATCTAGCCTCTAATCATTTTGCTCTGATATTGGCGGAACGAGTATGAATTTAAACTGCAATGCTCCTTCAATTTATAAACTTTTATAAGTTGAAGTACAATGAAAATTATGACAATAGAATAATTGGTATGGTTCTAATCACTTGATTGTTTAATACTAGTTGAACTTATCGAAAACAATTGTGTCGTATTCTTCATATGGTTATGAATTTACTACTCACGGATTTTCTTTTTCGTATTAGTTGAAGGGGAAATCACATATGATTTGAAGGATCCAGCCTATTGTTATACCATTATTAATGTCCCGAAGATATTTGTTCTTTGGCAGCAAGCCTTACAAAGTGGCTATCAGAGGTCGAGACCTGTAAGGTGATTGGCTTTCCTTTATGTCATTTGATATTTTTGTAGTTGATTGTGCCTTTCTATTTCTCCTTCTTCTTTTGTTTTGGTTGGGGGAAGAGGGGACATTCATAGTAACATGCATTCTGACTTCGATTGACGTAGGTACGGAAGATAGATGCAATGTTTAATGCTGCAGTTTTTGCTGCAAAAGTGTGTGATAAAGTGCACGGTTGCCAAGACAACCAACATACTTCTTGCTTGCAAAGGAAGATTCAAGAGTACTTTAACAGGGATGATGACGCTGATGTTCCTAACCATATGGGTCAAAACAGGTTGAAATGTTTGTTCTGTAAATACACGATTCACAGTGAACTTATTGTTCGAGTATGTTTGCCTAAGCTCAAAAATAAGTAAAACTTACTCAAGTTTCCAAACATGTGTATCCAAAGTTACTTTTTTCGCACTTTTAAATATAAATGGTTCTTTGTTTTGAGAGTGACTCTTGATCAAAATAAGCAACTTTTTTTCAGTTTTGATCAGTAAAATTTATTTATTCTAAAACTTACAAACTGTTTAAGCTTATCCAAACATGCTCCAATAGGCAACAACAGCAAAAAGCTAAGCCTCAATTGCATTATATATTGCTTGGATCTATTGCTCAGCACTATTGTTTTGTAGAGTATTAATCATGATCAACACAAAATAATTTGTAATCTAATATTCCTTCTGTGCCTTTAGTACATAATTGTACCCGAAATTGAATATGCTACAAATTCTCCTTTCAGCTATTGATGGAAAATAATATTTTAATTTCTCTAGATATTATTTGATCGAACTAATTAAAACATCATTTTTATCTGCAGTCCATTTTTATGGCTGATATAAAGGTACGGGTTTTCAAAGATTACTAGTTGCTTTCTGCTAGGATGAAATTTATCAAAATTGAAAATTTCTGTCCTCTTTGATGCCTTAGGTCTTTCTTCAGAGTAATTCACAAGCTTAAATTTACTCCCGAGCAATTGCAAGGATACTTCATGGACTTGCTAGTCCGGCCTTTCCTGCTGCTATTTGGTCAAGAACTCATTTTTGGTAATGTGGCAACAAATTAATATATGGTTTGATCATTGATTCTTAAATTTTCTTGTCATGAACTCTAAAATCATTTATTATTTCGAGTGTAACCTAGATTTACTTTTTAACTAGATCAATTCAATGATGTGAAATTATCTTGCATGAAATATTGGGTAAAAGATTCTGTAAAATGAGAAATGGTGTAAAAGATAGGACATTTTTCCACAAACCACTCTTAGAGTAGACTGCTCTTGGTACGGAATCTCTCCTTAGAAGTTGACACTAATGGCAATGTTTTGTATGGATCATTGAATCGTAGTATGAAAAATAAGCTAAAATCTTGTTAATTATATTGTCTTGTCATTACTTATTGCATACAAAATATGCACTAATGCAATCAACCGCTATGGCGGAGTCAAAGATATGCCAATCTTTTCTGCTTTACATCTTTAGTTTCTTTCAAGTGTCTAGGATCTCAAATGTTGTGACTGGATTTCAGGGAAGGTATCAACAGATAGACTTTAAAGTAGTAATGGAAGCGGCAAAGGAGAGCTCATTAGTATTGTCGGCAAGGATGTAATTTAGCTGTTTCTTTCTTGGGAGAATGTAATTTATAACAACTAATAGGATCATACAATTGCGTGATTACAGTTGGCTAATCATAGTAAGTCTTCCAGCTTCTTAAAATTGTGTTTTTGTTTTGCTTGGAAATTTAACGATATGTTTGTTCCTTTTTCTCTCCCCTTTTCTTTCCAGTGCATGCAAGGCTGCCCATGGGGTGTTCGCTGCTAAGTTCTTGACAGGTATAATGCAATTGCGTATGAAATATGATACTTGCATGTTTGGTAATGAGGATTAGACTAGACTGAACCCTATTAGGTAAGAAAAACTTAAAACAAGTGATCACAGGTTTTTTATTAACTTCACTGTGGTGAAATGAATTAAAATAAGAAACAGCTTAGAAGTGACTGATCAATTGATTGTTCTTTTCAATCCAATGTTAGATACTCATGCTTTTATGGTCTGAATTAACTGTGAGGACTTGAAAATAGAAGATTTGTGCCTTTTCGACCTATTTTTTTCCAAAAGAGAGACCGAAACAAAATTAGAATAGTGCAGATGTGACGGTGCAAATAAAATGAAACGAGATTCCTTGAACCATGTTCTTACTTCTCAGAAACATTACCTTTGTTCAGCTCAGAATCATACATGTGCTTTATAGCTTATTGAGCCTAATCATATTGTGCACTTATCTCTCCACTATATTATAGGGTATTGGCTGTTTTATGTATGTATTAGATTGCGTAAATATGCCTACTATATAAAGGAATTATTAGAGGGACGGTTTTGTTGGAAAATAGGTTGTTAAAATCTTATATAATAATTTGTTTGCCAAAACACATCACTAAATAATTATATTTGCATTATAATCAATCTAAATTAATCACATAGGGGATTAGTGGAATTATCATTGAAGCGTGATTAATTTTGACTTCGAATTTCTCCTGAACTGCTAGTGCTCCTAATCTACGTTTTGAATCTTCCTGCTTCAATCCCCTGTCTTGTTTGATGTTTTTCAAAGCACCAACTGCAAGGGTGAGTTGACTCCGAAAACCAAATCAAGAACCCAGAACTGAACTGATTTTAACTGGAATGACGCAAGAGGAACGAAAAAAATGTAATTCTCTCTCAATAGGCTTCTGGCCATGGCAGTTTGATGCCCTGGCTGATCTCCTATGCCTTATTTATAAGCATAGGTTTGATCTCCTTGTCATATTCTGTCTAGGAAACTATTTTGGTCTTTTTTTGTATATATAGTCCCTAAACTTTCATTCTAGTGCAATTAAGTTTAGGACTTTTTTAAGCTATCAAAGGACCTAGTTAGACTTGTATAATTTAAGCTCCAACAATTAAAATATAGTTAGGCCGATCCAAGATCAGATATTATAATTATTAGTCGCCACCCACTAAATGTGGAAACCGACTATCAAATTATATAAAATCGTAGAAAGCAATACCATAATAACGTGATATATCAATTGCTATGTAATTCACTTTAAAGGGCTACACAATCATCAAAGGGCCACGACTTTGGAATTACAAAGAACTCGTATACCACGCCACGACGAATCAACTGATTAGCGGAGGCATAGTTCGACATAGAGGATCTTCCAGAGGAGGCAACCGCAGAAAGATATTATATGTCGCCACAAGGCTTATTTCTATTTCACCAACCTCATATTATCTTGCTATCCTTAGATAAAGAAGAAGGAGAAGAAACTTAGAAATACATGATGAAGAAAACACACCAAACTTTTTATTTCTGAAAACAACTCGATATTTTACAGTGGATACAAGCCTCCTTTTATAGATAGAGGCATCAAGCAAAGACAAACCGTTGGGACCATAAAAGGACAATAATTTTACGCACTTTTGACATAAAGATAGATGCTTGACATAGAGCATACACGCTTGACATAAAGCAATAAAGCAAACAAATAATTATACGCATACTCGACATAAAGTATGAATAGTAAAGTGAAGACTTTAATAAAAGGAGAATCTGCTTTTTCCAAAAGAAAATAAATCTTGTCTTCTTTTCATAGCGTATCAAGATCGGCGCCAGTGCAGGGAATCGAAATATCCGAGTCTCGATGGCAATCCTCGTTGTTTCCACCATGGTAGGTTTTCCATCTTACGCTGATTTTCCCACATTTGTTCCAAGATATTTTCAATGTTATCTCGATTATTCTGGATCAAGTTCTGATGGTCCCGAACTAGAGAAATATTAGGATATTTATGCATCATGTACCGTAGAACTTCAAGTTGGTGAGAAGTGATTATCTGCTCAAAGAATCGCTCTCAAAGTCGCGATCGATTCTTGTGGGGGACTTGTAAGAGGAGAACCAAGCATATTGTCATGAAACATCTTCCAAAATCTTTCCCAGTGTTTGGCCTTCCTGGTGTTTTCACCATATTCGATGTATGCCCTAAACTCGAGTTGGTCAGCCTAAATATAATCGCGACCATGATACATCAAAATTGTCAAAGATCGTCGAGGAAGATGATAATAGTTATACCTATGATAACCTTCTTCATATGAACTTCAATATCTTTCCGAGGCGCTTTGCATAGATAAAGGCAAAGATTCCTACGGGCATCATCATCAATGTTCGCCATATTTCGGGGATGGTTTGATTTATTTATGCCATTTTTTTCGGGAATGTTCAACTCTTAGATAGTTCTCCCAATCTTTGTGAAGATTGTATGGTAAGATCATGTAGTCTCTAACACGGGAAAATGAGTGTAGTATCATGTTTCGCGAAAGACCCCCGCTCTATAAAAAACAATGATAACATGGACATTTTAATCAAGTGCTAATATCCTTGAACTTTCCCATGTAAACATGAAATTTTTCCATCCAAAATGTTCATGGTGGTGGAACCATTCAAGAACTTTTTTCACATTGCAGCTGTTCGTGATAGAGTTCGTGGTAGATCCTCCGTAAGTCATAATCAAGCTTGGGGAGCCAAGTAGCCATAACTTTTGCATTAAAACAAAAGCAATTTGGTGAAGCTCAAGAAGATACCATAGGAAGCATAAGATCTCTTTTGAGAAAGCCCATCAAGTCTCCGTCTGGTCAAGAAGAAGAGATTTAGGAATGGATAATCAGGATGGAATCCTAATCCTCCGAGAATGTGAATTCCATGTTTTTGGATAACTAAGGACTGGTATTTGAGCATGAGTTCTTTTGATCGGGCCTTGAGTGTTTTGTCCTTTATGAGGTTATGTATTTCTGGAGAAAAATTGTCCATGTTCGGGTAAACTTCGTGAAGTCTTGAGGATGATTACAAGGTTTTGAAGATGAGGTCCCATCATACAAATGATAGGAATAGGTTTTGTGATCGAGTATTTAGCTTGGACCCAGATAACAAATCGTGAAGAGATTGTTATGGCCTTTATATGCTTGACTTCAAAGTCAAAATTTGCAAACCATTCGCCCATCGAGAAGTTGAGAGTTCGAATCATTTCGCTTTGAAATTTAGCATCTTCGGGGAAGGTCGATATATCCATTTCAATAAAGAAGTGATGCCCAATAAGATGAAACCGAATTTTTCAATTCTCTTCGACCGCCGCACTTTTTTGAAAGTGGAATGATAGCGCTTTTCACCTTCTGAGAATGAACCGCCTTGTATCCACATATAGTTCTTTTTCCTTCCTTTTCTTCGCTGTAATCGCGCCCAAAGATAGATCGCCAGCATCCGCTTGCAGTAACTCTTTACCATCGGTGGGATGGATAACGCCGAGGTCAGGTACCTTTTGCTTAATTTGCTTGATGGCCTTAGTTTGTTCTTCCCACCGCGTGGAGCATTCTTTTTCAACATGTTTTGCGAAGCTTGATGATCATGGATAAATGGTCAATGAAGTCAACCATATAGTCGACAATTCCAAGGAATTGTTGAACTTCTTCTTCGAGAGATTTGAACTGGGAATTTAAGTAGTTCTCGCCTCGACATGAGGTTGTAAAGAATATCGCCATCTTTGATGTGCATACCAAGGAAATTAATTTTATCGACCCCAATCAAGATTTTCTTTTCGAGCTAGCATAACCCCCGCGACTTTTAGTGAGATCATAGAAATCGATAACAATCGGGGAGTGCGAGGATTCATCGAAGAAAAGAGGAGGATATCATCAATGTACACCCACACACGGCAGCAAAGAACCTCAAGAAACTTTGTAACCGTGAGGGCTTTCATCATACACACAACGGGCAAGAAACTCGAAAAGCTAGCCACTCTGAGAACGAAGCCCCAGCACATCTCCGCCTTGCAACCCGCAGAACTTGCAATCCTACAAAGTGAAGGACTCGTTGGTCCGACGAACTCTCAAAGTGGGCATGCGAGGCATTCTATGTCGATAGAGAGTCGAGCAAGTCTGCGAAAATAGAGACTTGTCACTGATGATAAACCATTAAACTATTTTTCTTACGGATAACCGATTTCCTCTACCCAACAGGAAAAGCGCTATTGCCTAATCATTCATTGCTAAAATATTTTCTAAATTTGATCTAAAAGCGGGTTTCGGCAAATTGGAATCCTCCGGGAAAAAAGGCATAAGCGAAGTTTCTGATGTCCTGCAAATGCTCATTTTCAGTGAACTCGTCGTACCATTTAGATTAAAAGCGACCTCATCACTCTTCGAGGGGAAAGGCTATCCAGCCGTGATTCACCATCCTATCATGAAATTAGACTTTGGGTACATTGATGATATCCTCATCTCTTTCTTCCGACGAATCCTCGCACTCCCAGTTGTTATCTAATTCTATGATCTCGTTACTAAAAGTTAAAGAAGTTATGCTATCTCAAAAGAAAACGCTTCATCGGGGCCTATAAAATTAATTTCCTCGGTATGCACATCAAAGATGCACAAGTATTCTTACAACCTCATGCCCGGCAAGAACTACTTAAATTCTTAGTTCAAATCTACCGAATAAAGTAGTTCGACAATTCGTTGAATTGTCGACTATACGGTACGACTTCATCAATTACTTATTACACAACATCAAGCCTCAAGCAAAACATGTCAAAGAATGCTCCACCTTGAGTCGTAGGAATAACCTAAGTGCCATCCGGCAAATTAACTAAAGGTCCAATACCTCGGCAGATTATCCATCCCCTACTAATGGTAAAAGAATTATGAGAACGGTCAAGAAGGACCATATCTTTGAGTGTTATGATTCCGCTTTGAAGAAAAGGAGGAAAAAAGAACTATATGTGGATACAGAGCGATTCATTCTCCGAAGGTGAAAAGCACTACTATTCCACTTCTCAAAGAAATTCTGTCGTTAGTAGAATTGAAAAATTCCAAAGCCATCTTGTCAAGCATCACTTCTTTATCGAAATTATACAAATAGGCCTTCCCAAAGACGCTAAAATTTGAAACAGAAATGCATTCCAAACTCTCAACTTCTCAGATAAGCGAATGGTTTGCAAATTTTAACTTTGAATTCAAGAAGCATCTAAAAGCGCCATAGCAATCTCCTTCTTGATTTGTTATCCGTGACCTGACACGAATACTCGACCACAAAACCTATTCCTATTATTTGTATAACGGGACTCTAAATCTTCAAAAAACCTTCATCATCATCCTCAAGACTTCCTGAAGTTTGTCCAAACATGGACAATTTAATTCTAGAAATACACAACCTCATTAAGGACAAAACACTCGAGTGTCCGAGATCAAAAGAACTCATGCTCAAGGTCAGCCCCTTGCTTGTCGAAAAGCTCACGGAATTCACATTCTCGAGGATTAGGATTCCATCCTCGATTATCTATTCCTAAATCTCTTCTTTCTTCAACCCGCATTGCACTTCATTGCGACTTTCAAAAAAGATCTTTATGCCAACTACTGTAGGCTGTCTTCACGAGCTTACTTCAAATTACTTTTTGCTTTGTCTTGAGCCGTATCACTAGCTCCCTCGAAAGCTTCGATTATGCACTGCCGGAGGACCCACTCGAGGCTCTATCCTTTGAACAAACTCATAATGCAAAGTTCTTCAATGGTTCCACCATCGCGAATCACCTTTGGACGGAAAAATTTCATGTTTGTACGGAAAGTTCATGGATAATGGCACTTGATTTAAAAACGTCCGTATTATCATTGTTTTTTTTTTTTGATAGTATAGGGTCTTTCATGGTAAACATGATACTCTGATCATTTTCCCATGTTCGAGACCACAATCTTACCACAATCTCTTCACAAAGACTGGGAGAACTATCCCTGAAGAGTTAGAACATTCCAGGGAAGAAAAATGGCATAAATAAATCAAATTATCCCCTCAAATACGGCCAAACATTTACGATGATACTTCATGGAATCTTTTTGCCTTTATCCTACGCTAAGCATACTCGTGAAAGATATTGAAGTTCATATGAAGAAGAAAGTTGTCTTAGGCCCATAACTATTATCATCTTCCTCGACTGACACAGCAATTTTGATGTATCGCGGTCACGGTAGAGATGACAAAAATATCCGATCCTCTCAACCCGATGGATAACCGATCCGAATGGAATGAAAAATACCCGATCGTGGAGACGGATCGGAGCCTTGAATATCCGCTGATCCGCCACGGATCTCTTGATTCACCATCGAGCCAAATTTGTCGATGGGTCTACCAGATTAAAAAAAAAGATTAAATTATAACAAGATAAAAAAATTGAATGAAAGTGGTTGTGATCATAGTTTCAAATTTCTTAATTCCTAATTTGTTAATTCCTAAACCTATGTAAATTTCCCGCTTTCACAATTTCACTTTGCTTTTTTTTTATCAGGTATTTTGGAGTATTGATTTTTTAGTCTTAAGTAATTGGTGTCGCTTGTTTCTTTTTGGACATTTAATTAAATAGTGAATGTATTTTAGAGATGTTTAAACTCTATAAGATAAGAGTAACGCTTATTTCAATATATTTCAAATTTTTGAATGCAAGGAAGCGGATCAAGATACGGATCGCGGCTTTGATCGCCCTCAATCCGCATTCGATCTCACCCTAATCCAACACTCAAAATGGGCGACGCAGGAAGATCTGGACATTCCTACAATTATTGTGGGCGGTAAGCGACCGTACCGATCCGCCTGATCTCTTGGTGTCACATCAGCAAAGTCAGCGCTTATATTTGGGGCTACTAACTCAGAAGCTTAGGGTATACATCCAAATGTGGTGAAAAACAATTTCAGGAAGGCCAAACACACCGGGAAAGACTTTGGAAGATGCTTCACTGACAATGTTACTGTTCTCCTCTTACAAGTCCCCTACAAGAATCGGGCCACGGGTTAGCAAATTGTAGGCAGTTGTTGAGCCAAGTAATCACTTCTCACCAACTTGAAGAATCTACAAGTACATGATGCATGAATATCTTAATATTTCTCTAGTTCCGTGACTATCGGGCAGTGGATCCTAATAATCGAGACAACATTGAAATATCTTGGAACAAATGTAGGAATATCAACATAAGATGGAAACTCTATCACGGTGGAAACAATAAAGGATTGCCATACCGAGTCGAGATGACTCGAGATTCTCACATGTACGCCGATCTTGATGCGCTATGAAAGAAGACAAAATTGATTTTCTTTGTTAGAGCAGATCCTCCTTTTATTAAGTTCTACTTGCATTATTCATACTTTTATGTCAAGTTAATCAGATAATTGTTTGCCTGCTTTATCGCTTTATGTTGTCGCGGTATGCTTTTATGTAAACATCTATCTTTATGTCGAGGTTTGTAAAATTATTGTCCTTTTATCAAGCCAATGATTTGTCATTGCTCACACGCCTATCTATAAAAAAAGGAGGTCTTGTATCCCTTTAGCAAGACATGGTCGTTTCCCAGAAATAAAAAGTTCAAAGGTGTTTTTTCATCACGTATTTCTAAGTTTCTTATCCTTCTTCTTTATCCAAGGACAGGAAGATAACATGAGAATGGTGAAATAGAAATAAACCTTTAATAGCGACAAAGACATATGCTACGTAGTCATTTCCTCCGAGGATCCCTCTTACGTATCAGAACTATGGTAATTATATATCTTCTCGACGTGCCAATTTCACCCGACTCCAACATGTTAGATCGTATTAAATCGAACGTTTTAATTTTTTGCACTATTTTCTCGTAACGACTATAGACTTTCTTTTCGCAACCCTCTGCTCTAAGCGGTTATTCAAGTACACCATTAGCTTCACCGTATTGCCTAACTTTGGAGGTGGGGCCTCAAAGCGAATTTCAGGTCGGCTGGCCCTCAGTGATTTTACTTCAAGATTACTCTTATGGGGAGGTCAAGGATTGGAAACAAAGTAAGCTTAATGGTGTACAAAATAACACCTAGGGCAAGTAGTCCGCAATAGGAAAGTCCGTAGTCAATATAAAAACACAAGCATTTGTAAAGGGCTCGAATCTCATCGATCTAAATGTCGCTAAAACTTAGAAGTAAATTTAATGGACAAGCTGGTAAATATTGAAGTTATTTTTTCGGGGCACAAATTATATATTGTTTGTGAATACCGCGCCTCGTCTCATACCAACTCGTCCCGCCTACCCGTATCTTATGTGAATTCAGACTATAATATAAACATGGGAAATAACATATAAAAAGAATTATTCAGAAGTGAACATAAAATCACACCACCTTATATTTGAAACTTGAAATAAATTAAATTCACTTCAAAGATTTGAAATTCCTTTTATCTTTTTCTCTCTTATTCTTAGGATAACAAAGAAGATTGTGTATTTGTAGTATTTTTTGCTTACATAAGGGGTGGGTATTTATGGAGGAGGAGGATATTTGCCAGCCATGTAAACTTTAAATTTCATTGAGTACTTTTTTATATTATATGTATATGTATTATTAGAAAATATAGATTCTTCTATTAAATTATATGCATGATTAAAAGAATAATTAAGCTAGTCACATAATCATATGTAATCATATACATATTACTATCTAATTACATGCATGATTAAAAGGTAATTTAAAGCTAATCTCACTTAATCATACGCAATCATATACTATATCAATATTTCAATCACTGTTTTATCTACCATATATATGCAAAGAGAAGCGTTAAGGGATGTATTTAATCTAGATTTTTAAAGAATTTAATTGGCATTTTTCAAACGACTTACTTCTAGATAGATTTATTAATTTTTATTGACTTTTTATAGATTTTACCGGTCCTACTTAACTTTTTTATGGATTTTTATAGATTTCATTTCGAAAGATTTTTCTCTATATCTTTTACGTACTCCCTTTTACGCACTTTTATGGACTTTATTTTTCGAGAAGAAATTTAATATCCCAAAATTAGAAAAGAATTGTCATAAGAGAAAATTTTAACAATAATTTATTTAATTATATTAATATTAATATATTCATAAAATTAATTTTCTATTTAATTCTTTTGCCAAAATAGGCTTCATACGAAAATTAACGATATAACTTCGGCTCTATTTTTTCTTTTGGGAAAAAAATCCTTCAAATAAATTGTGGATAAATTAAAAAATTTAGCAGCATCGACTGGTTTTAAAAATATTTTCCAACAAAAAATTTATCCACTTCATTATCTCCTTTATTATATTTAATAATCTATAGGTAACACGTCATTAGTTACACACAATTACATAAAAGTAATAACTTGTAGCATCAAAAGCAGTAAAAACAAAATTAAAAAAAAAAATGCACGAGAATAAAAATAGTTTTTAACCCAGTGAAATTAATTAATAAACTACAATCAACAATTATATAAGAATTTAATTATAAAGTTATATTAAGTTAATGCTTACAATCGTATATGTGTATACACATTAACATTTAATCAACTATTTTATCTAACATATATATGCAATAAAGGCGTTAAATATATTTATTTTAGTAAAATGTCAGCTCGCAAGATTAGTGTTCTCAATACACTATCTACGTGGACAACAATTTGGCATATATTCGATAATTGGCTTGAGCTGGGTCCTCAACTATGAAAAGTCTTGTAATTTGATTCCCTAATATTTTCATGTTTGTGCAATTGAATTTTAAATTCTAATTTAACGGTTAGTAAACTTAAATTTTTTTGTGTTACATTTCTCACTTAAGTTATCATTTTTTAAGTTTTATGTGTTCTGCAACCACAAAATTAATTGTAGTAGTAAGCTAAATATGAGATTCAGATTCAAACTATTCAAAAGAAAATGCTTAGAAGTAGACTGGCTGTTCCATCAAACCGCGATTGAAGAGTTTTGAGCTTAATTCATGCTTATCCCTTGATTCCTCTGCCTCCCTACGCACTAAGGTGTTTGACCACATCCGCCTTTATCGACACGTCAAAGACCCTCAAGTTAGCGAACAACAAAACCACACACGCTGGTCACGGCCAATATCCCATCTCGTGTATTTAAGAAACAGCACTTTCAATCAATGCTTCTAGAGTCACTTACAAAGCCAAAGGTGCTCCAATTGGTAGAACACTTGACCTCACGACTTTTATTAGAATAAAGTGCCAACTTTTGCCTACTGGGCCTAGGAGAAATCAAATCGTGACCAAAACATGAGTCACATCTCTTTGCGCCTCTCTGTGCAAGTACTTAACTCATGCTATCCCACAAAGCTATCGAAGACACTTAGCCCTTTGTTTGGCTATGCTTAAATTATATTTGAAGTTTATTTAATCGGTCCAAACATATTTTTATTCGCTTATTACTCTCAGAGGGATCCAAAACTTACTAACTACGTATTCCATAAAGATCCATAACTTATAAAGATAAAAGAAATAACTTCAACACCACTCAAACTTGCATGCTCAAAGATCATAAATGAAATCAACGTTATAAATAATCGGTATTTGTTAATGACATACCATATATGTCAGTATTATCCTAATGCATTCAGCACATATCTCAACAGGGTTTTGGTGTGTGAGACATGAAAACTTTGAATCTTCTTTTTACATTATGGTTAAAACGTGCAGTGACAAGGTGGACAAGAAACCTCATAATAATGAATCCGTTATACGTAATGTGTACTTTCTTTGCTTGTTTCTTACTAATGCGATTTACTGTTGTTTTATAAGAATGAAGTAGGACTTAACCTGTGAATCTACTCGCAGGTGAGAGTTGAAAGATTGAAATCTCGACCACACGAGAAGTAAATGAATAGACTTGCATCAACAAGGAGGATATCAGAATAGAAGCTTGCCACCGCTGAGACCAAGCTGAATGAAAACACTGCCAAGACATGTGAAAGACAGGTTCTTGCTAAGATTGCATTGAATAAACGTGGAAGAGCATGCAATGAATAAGTTATCTTGACATTGCTTTCAATTCTTGCAAAGACTTTATTGAATATGTAAATAAATAAGATGAGATCATTTATCGTTCAATATCAATATGGTATTGCAATAGACAGATGTCGTCTACACCACATTTATGAAAATGTCACGCATCCAATCATTGACAACAATGCTTGGGTGTTTTACATCTTTCATTAAATTTAGCAATTGATATTGAATAGACATGAAGAAAAGATTTGCGTAGACCAATCCTATTAAATCTTAAGAACAAGTCTTGGTATGTTTAATGTAGATCATTGAAGTACAGTTGATGAATTTTGGAGAATAGTTATAAAATGATATTTGAGAGACACTACAGTGATTGCTTTGGTAATACTCTTAAGTGTTTATATCCATGGTGTTGATAGTGATCTTCTTAGAGCTAGCCAAAAATGACGCATGTCAGGAAGCCCAACATTTGAAAGTCCAAGCAACCTATTTTTATTCTCTATGGATCTAGGAGCAAGTGTCAATGGCCTTTCTAATGTGGAAATATATTGAATTCGTAATGCTTGTCAGACATTGAAGAAAGTTAAGAATGTTTGTGTATCGAGAACAACCGATATTGCAAAATCTCAATAGCAATCTCATTTAAATTATTTACTATTAGATATGTAGAAATCAATGTATAGTAGCCTTGTAGATATTAGTTTGAAATGTATGATAATAAATTATTATTTGATTAACTTAAAAATAAAGTTAAGCTTTGTACAAATCATGTTATGTCGATTAGGAGTAGATTTTGAACCGAATGTATTGAATTGTAGAAATATCTCTTACCACTTAGTGGGAGATAATTATAATGTCCAAAGAGAGATATGATAAATTCGATATTTAAAGTTTCAATCACTTTTATTTGTTCAATATCATCTTGAAAGTGTCAATTATGCATATCAATTTCTCCAACTACGTGAGAATATTATTTCCTTAATTGTAATGCATATTCATGCATTGAATAACAAGTTTTATAATATGTTTGTGTATTGGAAGTTGTATTGGAGTTCAACAAATCTCAAACTAAAATTAATCATTAAAAATCAAATAATTATGTCATTTAATATTTTATACTATTAGTTATAAGAAAAATTCAATTAGTCATGCCTTTAGAGTATTTTTAGTTTAGAAGAAGTAGATATGATATTATTTCGATTATTTAAAGAGTTAATTATATTCACGCCTTATTTTTTCGTTTGTAACAATATCATCTTTATTCAATTTTATTCGCAGATATCGTCTACATTCTTTCATTTTACTTCACAGTAGTCTCCAAATAAATTTTTTGACAATTTTACCACTGAATTAAATAATTAAAGAGAAAATAAAATGAAAAAGTTGCAATTAAAGTTTCAATCCTTTTTAAAAGTGTCAATAAATCATTTCAAAAGTGCAATAAAGTCCAATTCTAATCCCAACATTATGTCCAAAAAACAAAAAGTAAAAAAAGAGACAATATCTTTATCTTTCCCAATTCTCTCCCTACCCCCTCCTGCCACCACAAACCCACATTGCGGTGCGCGGATTGTTCAGATGACAGTTGTGAAGAATACTATGATGAGGAAGATAATGGAAGAATTTGTTGTCTTAATCAGATGTATCGATCGGGGTATCGTCCAATAATCGAGTCGGTAGATTCTTCTGACTCTACACTCATCGCTTGTACTAAGTCATCTGAGACTTTTTCTATTGAGGCGATCCCAGGTGGTGACTTTTGTTGTGCCATCGTGTTTGGGTGTTTGTTTGAAGGAGAAGATGCTCAACTTTTTGTTTGGATTTTTCTTTTTCATGAGAATTATTTTGATCTTCGAATTGATAGTTCACATCTCAAGTTGCATTTAATGTAATTAATGGCTAGATTTCTTTTGTTTATTTTGCATAAATCATCCGACCTTAAAACTTGCGATCGAAAAGTTCTCCTAATGCCATCATTCTTCTTTTATTCAAGATGGATCATTGAGATAGAGTTGAAGCTCTATTTGATTTGCTCAAGCAATCTCGATTACAATCATAGTCTTTTAAAAGTAAGAAAAGCTCAATTCGGATAGCAAAAACACTACTAGTGATAGATGCATTTCTTTCCTATTGTACCAAAATCTTCTCAGACATCAAATCTGTAAAAATTTAAATAGTTTAGAATTTATTTGTACTTTTGAAAAGTTAGGATCCTAATTATAATTTTTTCATTATATTTTCTTTTTTTTATTATTTTAATTTATTTAAGTCAGAGGAAAAATTATTTAAAAAATCATTTGGGGACCATCTGTACGAATAAATAGGAGAATGAGACGATTCTGCAAATAAAATTGAATGGAGATGATATTGTTACAAACTTGAAATATTGGGGACGATTAGTGTAATTAAGCTTTATTTAAATAAGTAAATTTTGAAAAATTTTAATTTTTTTTTTCTGAAATATTTCAAACTTAGAATATAATTAATTTGGTGTTCAATTTTTTTCCTATTCAAGTATGGAAGAGCCAAATTTGTCTATTGATGTATATATAAAAAAGAGATCTAGAAGTAAATCGATTTGAATTTTACCATAAATGGAAGCCTCGAGCCGGCATTGAAGGTGGAATATATTAATAAAAATGTTGGTTGTACATTGTGGTTATCCGATCTTTGACTTTTACCCAGCATGTGATAAAAGACCATTATACCCTCACCAATAAATTGTAATTACACAATCACATAATATAAAGGAAAAAGTTCATTTTGGTTGATGTGTCTTACTCTTCTCTTCTTCACCCCGAGTAACATTGATAGCTCTTGCGATTCCAAGTCTTCATTTTCCTTCATCGAACAAGATTGTGTTCCATTTGGTGAGTTATATATCCTCTTTTTTTTTATTGTCTAAAATTTTTGTTTTCACAGATTTTTCAAAATCAATATCTTCTACCCATTTTCTTACTTGATTCCGATCTCAGATAACTGCAACGTGAAATCGTGAGGATTCATTGGTTTTGTTTTGCTCACTTATCCATTATTATTGATTGATTTTTCTTGTTTTGCCTTTTTGTAAGTAGGGACAAATGTTGTGTGATTATGTTTGTTTTTAGTCATTCTTTTCGAGATTTGATATTATATTGCCGTTGAAAATATATATTTCATCAATGGACACCCACTTATTAATCGATGGAGAAATGTATTGTTTGCCTTAATATTAGTTATTGGAATGGACACCCACTTATTACCTATGATTTTGAAATTCTTTGAAAGGAATTTTAAGAACTTTCAATTAAGTGTTTATTTAGTGATTTAGATTTTTGTTTTGCTTGATATTAACCAAGATAAAGCAGTTGCTTATTCAGCTTTAATGGAATATTTTAAAGGATTTCGAGCTCATTTGATATTAAATCTTCATTTATTCAACCGTCTCTCTTGTTGTGTTGTGTAATCTAATTCTACGTCGAGTTTCATAAAATCAATATTATTTTCATTTCAGAGAATGGTTGTTTTGGTATTGCGAAAAGGTTGCATATTGCAAGTATTATAATCCTTCAACGAGCAATACAACGTGCTCAAATCTATACATGTCAAGCAATGAAGGAATATGCTATGGTTGTAGAAAGTCGGGTCACTTGTTAGAGGAATGTAAGTAAGCGAAGATGCCGATGTGGAATGGTTATGTCAAATGGATGCAAGTAGTTAAGGTGTTAAAGACCAAATGGAGGCTTTTCTGCGGTGAGGACAAATGCACATATTTCAAGTGGGATAACGGTGAACCAGTGGAGGGTTCATTGAGGGGCAATCTAGTAGCATTGGATTGGACAACTCGCAAAGAGATAAATGAACTTGCATAATATGTTCAAAATGTTAGCTAGTATATCGGAGGAAAAGATGTTGAGATTTCGCCAATCTCACAATCAGGGAAATGGTCATAGTTAGATAGTTAGATTAATTTTTGTAATTGAACCAATATTATTTGGGTTTATGTAGGATTGTTGTTGCAATCCATCATTCGAACTATTTGTTTGTTCGATATCACAGTTAACGAAGTTCGAAATGTTAGACCATTTGTTTGTTCGATTTTAACTTAACATAAACACATAATACATGATCGGAATGAATTTAAAAAGTTTTGCATTAAACAAACGACATATAAACTATCCATCGTTGATGGTGAGGTAAGTGGAATTGGATTTGTTAACAAATTGCTCGAGATTTGTTCTTGTTGTCCAACTATAGGATACATTGAATTCAATTGTTGACTGACCTAAGTTGGCACCAAGTTTACTCGAACGGTAGCCATGGTTGATATTAGATCGATAAGTCGAGGATGGGGAATGGCCTGGTGCTTGGATAAAGCTTTGATTAGCATATATTGCGTTCGTTTTCCTTTTACTTGAACTCGAAATCACCGCAAATAAATATAAGCAATAGCGGTTGAAAATTAGTATGGAAAAAAAATTGCACGAAAAATGGCCGCGACGCCTCTCCTTCAATTAGGTGGCGATCGCTACTAATGGCGCAATCTCGCCATTTCAATTTTTTTAATAAATAAGATCATTGACCATACCTTTGTTTGATGCATTTATTTCCAATGGACCATTTTTAGCTTCTTTAGAACACCCGCTTGAGTTCTTTGGATCCAAATGTGGACACTATAATTCTTATCGATAATCATCGTTCGGTGGAATCATGAACATGAGAATGTCCAAATGTGTTACTAACATATGATGACTTGTTCTTTGAAATGTTCATATTTGTCATTCATTTCAAGCCATTCCTTATCTCTGGTGAGTACTTCATCGCTTGCAACCACGCAACAACCTTGAAATGTATCACATAATTCATCATATCGACTTGCGGTGTGCTAATCCAACCATTGTAGTTAATCTTCATCCTAGTATATGTTCTACTCACGCTTTCCTCCATCTCGTAAGATATACATTTCGACAAATGTGATATCATTTGTAATGAAAACTATGATACAATGTTTGCAAAGTATCCAAATTCAAACAAGTACTACACATTTGACATTGTTCTTTGTCAAAAAAATCGATTCAATACTCGAGTTTCCCAAAGGTCATTCACAACCAATAATCCGACAATAAACCATACAAACTTCTTGAAATTTTTGAATTTGGATATATAAGCTTCGGAATTGTCTCTCCATTCCAAACTTTGTTGCAAGGGATCATCTAGAAAATTACTTGAAGTCCACTGGAACTCCTTCTCAACTTTACTCTTCAAAGCCCGTTTGCTCAACAAATTGCTTCAATGTGGTTTTGAATGAACGTAACCATCAAAAAAGCATTCATGCTCACACATGTGACATCCCTACCCAAAACTAGTCCTCAAATAACACGGCACCCAGCTCGTGATAAAGTCGATAACCAATCATGATCCTCAAGATCGTAGCTAGCAATCATAGAATTCAATCTTCAAAATCTTCGGACTTTGAGATTAAACCCATAGTGGCAAAGTATAGCTCCCTTATGTCCTCCAAATTTCGAACTTCTTCAAGATATCCACAAACACCATCTATGCCTAGTATTTGGAAAACAATTTAAATTGCATTTTGCATCGCCTTGATCATTACTATACCAATGGGAGCTTTACCTTCCATGCACTCAAGCCATGTCCTAAATAGTATGTGAATGTCGTATCCTCATGGAAATTAAACCACATCAAGCGTTGTGTCGTGATGGTTTACACCAACAAAATGACAAACGAATGTCATACATATTAGTTAAATCGTGGTATCAAAGGTGATGGCATCGCCAAATTCTTTCCTTTCTACACCTATTATCACAAACACATTTCTCAATCGACACTCTTTGTCCAAATCTACACTAAAGTAAAACTAGGACTGATTGCATTTTAGAAATAGCATTGTAATGTGAGCATCTCCTTGACACATAAGGTATGTCGATTAAAAAGGTAAAATTGTCAAAAATAAAACAATATTTATATAAGTTGAACAATCACTTTTTGGTTTTGAAATAAAGAAAATTGTTTTAAACTCTTTTACTTTTTCACCACCCATAACATGTATATCTACAAATATCAACGTCTTTATAAATATTTTTCACAATTAAGTGTGTGTTTGATTTTGATTAAAATTAATTTTTTTTTATAAAAATTGAACAAATATGTGGTTGAAAAGTTGTAGGTCCATGAAATATATAATTAAAATTAATTATTGACTTTAACTTCAACTTTTTAACAAAATTTAAATTGATATCAAACAAGCCCTACAGATACACGATGCAACGTGTCAAAATGTTGAGTCTGATAAAAAATGACAGTATTAATTAGGAGTTTTGCAGTACCGGTTATAAGAGTTTTTTAAAATATCGGTTTTGGGCGTTAATGAGTGGAGCGGCTTTGGATAGTTTTTAGTAGTGGTTTTTTAAACGATCCAACTCATGCTTAAGAGCTTATTATCTAGCGATTCTAAAAGTTTTTAAGAGAATCAAATTACATATAGAGGTGTCGACGGATGAAGTCCGGTGATGGCCCGCATTAAAAAAAGCTCGCGCCATGGAGGACCGAGGGCCGAGTCAACTCGGCCCATTAAAATTGAATCTGAGCCCAGTCCACCCGCGACCCGTCCGGGTCGAGCCCATGTGGGCCGCGGTTCAACCCGGTTTGGCCCGTATGAATAAAAAATTAATTTTTTTTGAAATTACTAAAAGAAATTAGTTACCTAATGTAATTTTAAAAAAATATTTACATATATAGCAAAAAATGTGTTAAATTACTAAATAAAAAAATAAATAACAATGATAAATTCACATTTTTTAATTTTTTAATTCAATTTCTATTTTTTTCATATATATTTAAAAATTAAAACAACACGCATATGTCATATCTTTCACTTTAAACGGCTCTCTGTCATTTATTAAAAAAAAAATTAAAATAGACTAACGACTAAAGGTCGAATCGCCCGGCGAAGAACAACCTTTGGTTCATGTGTCACCCCGCTGGTTCAACCTCCTCGGTCTAAGTGAACGGCCGTGCGGTTCGGCATCTTCGATCCGTGAACGGTCCGCTCGGGTTCACCGACAGGCCCTCGGTTTCGAGTCGAGATGGATGGGCCGATCACGGTGTTCGACCGGTGGCCCATCTTGACACCTCTAAATCTACATATATGCTCATATATATATATATATATATATATATATATATATATATATATATATATATATATATATATATATATATATAAAATTAAATTAAATTAAAATTTAAAATTTAAAATTTTATTATTTGCATATCATTGAAAATATAAAATTAAATTAATAATTTTGCATGTGTTTTTTTTTTATATATGGTCGGGGTAATTTTAAAAATAATTGTTTGAAATAGAATAAAATTAGAAGAAATTTTGAATAACGGTATAAAAACTATTGATTTTGGGATTGGGAGATACGCTTCAAATTACAATACAACCCGCCCAAAACTAGTGCTCTAGAAAACTAGTGCTCTAGAAAATTAACAAGCACCGATTTTTTAACTTTATATAAATAGTACCAACTAAAATCGGTATTAAAAAATTGAAAATTGCCTATAAGTCACATGCACATGACTTGTTTCAAATTAGGTCAAAAAAAATTTCAAAATTGTGATTAAGTCATACTTTAAGCAATATTTTAAATTAATTCCAAAATACCCCGTGCTTTTTTCTATCGGTGCCTTTTTCTATTTCCACAAACCTCATTTACAGAGCTTGTAGTCGGAAATTATAACTTCAATTCCGGGCGACTGTGTGTAGTGGTACCACGAGAATGGAGGTGGAGCAATGGTACCATGAGAATGTGTAACTTCAATTCCCATGAGGTTGAGGTGAAGCAGTTGGCAACTTCAATCCGTGACGGAGGCACGGAGGCGGTGGAGCAATCGGTAACTTCAATTCCGACGGAGGCGGAGGCGGAGGCGGATGTGGAGCAGTGGTACCACAAGAATAGATCTGCATGTGAGTGGTTGTAAATTCAGGGAAGATTTTAGAAAGGTTCATTTGTCACTAGCTATTCCAACTGTTAATTCTTTGAATGATGGTAGTCATTCATCCTCGTCGGATAGCGTAGTTAGTTCTCTTTCTCTGGAAGATGCTTTATCTCTCTTAAAAAAGTGCTATCGCCGTTGCCATTTGAACAAAATGTGAGGACAACAAAATATGGTATGAGCGTATAAGCGAATGTTTAGGAAGTATATTTGTGGCCATGATTTGTTGATATAAATAGTATCTTGAATTTATGTAGGGATGAATGCTGGTAGCCTTTAGATTATTTCTTTGTGTTGTTAGTCATGTGTGTTGTTTGATCTTTGAATTATAATAAAACAATTATCACAAAAAGTGTCATAATGAAATTACATATAATTCGCATACGCGTTCGAATTTCTATTATAATATGTTTTCGGATTGGTCTCGACAGAGTCGGTCAAGACCCGATCCGCTTTCTGCCACTACTAATGATAGATTTTAGCCGTTTGAAGTAATCTCTTTAACTTAAAATAGCAATTTTATGTTTGTCATACTAAAACAGTATCACAGACAAAATAATATCACAACAGAAATGAAGATAGAATTCACATACGTGCTCAGAATTTTTATTATAATATATTTTCGGAATGATCTAGACGAGACAGTCAATACCACTCACTTTTAACACTCTTCTTAGCGATGGATTTTATTCATTTGAAATCGTATCTTTAGCTTAAAATTGCAATTTTTAATTTTTCTTGTGAAAACAGTATCATACATCATCTAAAATAGTATCACAGATAAATGTATTATATTAGTATCATACATGAAAATATCTTAATAAAACAGTATCACATACACAAACTACAACCCAATAAAATTACAGTATTATAAATTAAATAACGATTATCATAGGTTAAATAACAGTATCATATGTTGAAACATTATCATAATAAAACATTAGCAAATATAAAAGCGTGATATAAGTATATCAATGCAAATTATATAAATAAAATAGTATCATAGATAACAAAGAGATTGAAACAGTATCATATGTTGAAACATTATCATAATAAAACAGTATCAAAGACAAAAGCATAGTATAAGTATATCAATTCACATTATCTAAATAAAATAGTATAATAGATCAAACAAAGAGATTAAAACAGTATCATATGTTGAAATATTATCTAAATAAAACAAGATTACAGATAAAACAAAAGATCAAAAGCAAGATTCATAAGTTGAAACAATATCATAATAAAACAGTATCAAAGATAAAAGCATGATATAAATATATCCATTCACATTAATTCAAATAAAACAGTATCATAAAACTAATCACAAGATATTTTAATGATTGAAGTAATATATTGTTCTAATAGATTGAAACATTATCATAATAAAACAGTATCATAGATAAAAGCATGATATAAGTAAATCAACTCATATTATATAAATAAAACAGTATCATATATAAAAAAATATCATAAAACTAAGCACAAGATATTTTAATGGTTGAAGTAATGATACTGTTTTAATACAGTATAATATGTTAAAATATTATCATAATAAAACAATATCAAAGATAAAAACACTGGTATAAGTATACAATCGTACATTATCTAAATAAAACAAGATTATCAGTAGATAATAGTGGCTTAATACATCAACATATTAAAGGAAAAAGTATCATATATTGAAACAAAGATCAAACATTTTACATATTTTAACATAAAATCCTAACTAACAAAGAACTATATTATCAAAAATTAGTTGAATCGGTTCATCCAAACTCCATTCATTAATCTGCATTGCATATGTTTCAATTGGAACAATATTTCAATATTTTCATGGTTATTTTTAACCGAAAATGGTTTATTTATACAAAAATAAATAAAAAAATATGTTCGCCATTGAAATAGCGGCTTCAAATTGTTTGTATACGGTTACATGTTACGGTGAGAAGAATCAAACACAAGAAAAAGATGAAAACTGCTAAAAGTAAATGGAGGAGTTTCTAAATAAGTAGTGGAATGATTTCGTAAATTTTTACATGTTTAAATAGCAGTTTTTGCAATTGAAGGGCATATTGGTATTTTAGTAATAAATCATGACTTTAGTTGAAGGGTAATTATATTACAACAACATTATTTTTTTCTAATTGCAATGAAAGTCTCCATTTATTGGTCATTTTGCATTTATGACTCTAATTTTTTTAACAAATTTTATCATCAATCTATTAATCTGCATGTCTTATATTTGCACTTGAAGATGGTTTTGTCTAAAAATTAATTAGGAGGCGATTTTTTTTTTTTTTGCTTCTAATATTTTTACATAATTAAAATAAATAACAAATACGTAAGTTTAATAAAATATTTTTCTCTCGTTTCAATGCACATTAACAGAATATTTAGACAAAAATCTTCATTGGAAACAAGATATGAAAACTAAATGAAAGTTAATGATAAAAATACGATAAAAAAATTAGAGACATAGTGTCTAAATATCAAATGTTAAAGAACCATTATTGCAATTAAAACGTAGTGTGAATAATAAAAAATATAGCATAATATATTAACTTAGTTGAATTAAGATTATATCATATGACTTTTTAGCCCGCCATTACAATATCCCAAAATATATCCTTACAAAAACTCCCAAGCATGTCCTTATAGAATGTTACCTTCGAGGAATTTACCCTAACAATAATATATATTCACATCTTCCTTCAATCATTATTTGATCAATCAAATTAGAAAATTCTGTGGATCTTCCTTTTCTTTCAACGCGGTTGCGACTCACACTCTCTCTCTCTCTCTAAAACGCACTGTAACTGTTCGATTCCATTCATTCTCCCCGATTTTTTTTTTAATCGGTGAGCCCTCCAATATCTCTAGAATTCGCGTTAAAAACGAGTGATTTCTATCTGTTTTCCTTTTATTCAATTTTAGGATTGTATTTTCAATTCCTAAAATAATTGAAAAAGAGAAGATTTATCATTTGGTTAGATTTTAAAAAATTTCTGTATTTGGATTTAGTATTGATTACCGATTCGAATTTACCCATACAGAAATCTTCTTCTGTTGTGTTAAATTAGGGTTTTTACTTTTAATTTGAAAAAGTTGTTGGGGTTTGATTGTGAGAAGTCAGCGTTAGGGTTTTCGTTCGAGAATCGATTTAGGGAGGTCCGGCCACGTGCTCGTAGAATTATGGCGGCTGGAAGACATGGTGGTTACAGAGACAGTGAGTTCAGGGACCGTGAGTCTGATTTTGAGGCTTCGAGGAAGGAAATTGAGTATTCTAAGGGGGATTATGGTCAACTTAGGAACAGTGATCGGTATTATGAGAGGGGGCATGCCCGGGTTCGTAATAGTCAGGATTATAGAGGTAAGGTTAGACAGAAGGATGTTAAGGAGAGGGAGAGGGAGAGGGAGATGACTAATGGTGGATATCGATCTACTTCTAGTAAGAGTGATTCGGGAAGCAGTGGTGGTGGGCCGAAGAGATGCAGATTTGCAGTTCAGGCCATAGACCGGGAGCCTGGGGAGCTATCCAGTGATGGTTCTGATGGGGCTGTTGATTTGGAAATTCAGGTGAATAAAGGAAGTGAAGTGAAGAATTCAGTAAATGGTAATCACTCATCGCCGGTGCAAAGTAAGAAGCGGAAGTTTTCTCCTATTGTCTGGGATAGAGACGATAGGAAGTCAGTAGAACAGTTAAGAGTAGGAATGTTTTAGAATCTAATTTACCTACTCCGACTCCTTTGCCCAGGTCAAATCACCAGTCGCCTAACCCTTCTCTGGATGAGGCCGTACAGATTTCACCCACAGATGATGCTAAGGTACAGAAGTCAAAAGCATTGCCACCTGAGATCAGCATGGCACCTGATGTCGTGTTGGAATCCCCAATTGAACTATCCTCTCCACTTCCTGAAGAAGCGCTCCGGTTCAACGAGCATGGAGTAGAGACTCTACATGAGGACAATTTCGTACCTACACGAACCATAATATCCTCTCGATGGGCAAATGATGCTGACTCACCAGCTGATGAAGTCGAATTTCTGATGATGAAGATCTGCAGAAATTGAAGAAGAGGAATTCTGGTTCTGGGTCTGCTGAAGGAAGGGACGTAGAAAATCAATTACTCCAGAGCTTGGAGAGGTCAAAAGAAAAGGTTCTGAAAGAACAAGAGGAAGATCCTCTGGATCTGACGAACGCATTAGTTCTTCCAGTAGAGATAGTTATCCTGACAACGATGACAAAAATGACCACATGGGGATCGGTGTGGACTGCAATTATGATGGTGCTAGTGTTACCCCTTATGACGTGGAATCAGAGGATCAAAATCGCTCTAGTGGTACACCAGAGCCTGCACTACCCCCACAAAGGAGCCTGAAAATGCTTCAGGGATGCAGAAGTGTAGATGAGTTTGAGAGACTGAACAAAATAGATGAAGGCACTTATGGGGTTGTTTTTAGAGCCAGAGATAAGAAGACTGGAGAAATTGTTGCACTAAAGAAAGTTAAGATGGAAAAAGAGAGAGAAGGGTTTCCTTTGACAGCTCTTCGGGAAATAAACATTCTTCTCTCTTTTCACCATCCCTTTATTGTGGATGTTAAAGAAGTAGTTGTGGGGAGCAATCTTGACAGTATTTTCATGGTTATGGAGTACATGGAGCATGATCTCAAGGGGCTGATGGAGACAATGAAACAGCCATTCAGTCAAAGTGAAGTTAAATGCCTTATGCTCCAGCTTTTAGATGGTGTCATGTATCTTCATGATAACTGGGTGCTTCACCGAGATCTGAAAACATCAAATTTGCTTTTAAATAATTGTGGTGAGTTGAAGATCTGTGACTTTGGTTTGGCTCGCCAATATGGAAGCCCGTTGAAACCATATACTCAATTGGTGGTTACTCTGTGGTACAGGTGAGCATCACTTTATCACATCATCTTTCTTTCATCCTTTATGTTATTTTCTTTTTGTCTCAGATTTTTCCACAATCACGCATTTACCATTCGCATATTTATTGCTTTCTTAAATAACTTATTACATGCTTTAACAACCATATATCATTGTGAGTGTGCTCCAGTTCATAATTGTTCCAAATTCCAAATGCCATCATCTTTCATCTTTTGGTCATTGCCATTATCACTTCTATAATATAGGAAATTTGTAAGTTTCAGTAAAATCTTAGTTATTGATGCTGTTGTCATCTTAACCTATTCTCTGTCGGTGGTAGTGCATTTGATGTGTTATGCCTTTTTTGATAACTTTGATATTTTATATTGTGAACTCACATTTTCTTCGGTTTGAAGGAAAATTGAATTCTAAATTCACTTGCAGGGCACCTGAACTTCTTTTGGGAGCCAAACAATATTCTACGGCAATTGATATGTGGTCGTTGGGATGTATTATGGCTGAGCTGTTATTAAAAGAGCCTTTGTTCAATGGGAAAACAGAATTGGATCAACTTGACAAGGTAGAGGCCAATAGTGTCATTTTCTCTTGGTTAATTATTTATTACACTTTCTGAGTGGATAACTGAATTTGATAACAGAGCTAGATAATATGTCAATGACATTGTTTTGTCTTAATTAATGATTTCTTACAAGTTCTGAGTAGATTTATACCAATAAACTGAGACTTGGCCTGATTAGTTTCTTTTGAATCTCAAATAACTGCAGATTTTTAGGATTCTTGGCAAACCAAATGAGAAAATTTCACCTGGTGTCAACCATCAGTAAGTATCTATATCTTTCACATTCAATATTTGTCCCAGTTGACCGTAAGATTCATGGTTTCTTCTTTTGCCACTGTTTTCCCAGGCTTCCAGCTATGGGTGATTCTGCTCTGGCCTCCATGGGTGACAGTTTCAGTTGCATAACAAGAATGTTATGTTTCTACTAATTAGTTATATATTCATTTCAGGTACAAACATTTGCGTAGGAAATTTCCTGCCACTTCTTTTACTGGATCACCCATACTTTCGGATGCTGGATTTGACCTGTTGACCAAGCTTTTAACTTATGATCCTGAGAAGGTATTTTATTAGTTATTATACCTGTGCATATATTTTAATGATTGAATTCTTGTCAATACGCGCCCTAATTGTGCATGTGGTAATCGTGCAGCGGATTACTGCTGAAGCGGCTCTCAACCACGAATGGTTCCGTGAAGTTCCTCTTCCCAAGTCTAAAGAATTTATGCCTACGTTTCCTGCTCAGCATGCACAAGACAGGTTTTATAACCCTGTCAATAATAAATTCTTTATCATGAATTCTTTGAGACTTTTAAAGTGAATTAATAGCTTTTAATGTGGTTTCAGGCGCATGCGAAGAGTGTTGAAGAGTCCCGATCCCTAGAAGAGCAACGGAGAAAGGAGTTGCAACAAGGAGAATTAGGCACTGGTGGTGGTTTATTTGGCTAAGATTACTGACTAGCGTCATAAGCTAATGTCTTCTTTGGTTTTGCAATAGTCTCAGACAAACATGGTTAGGTGAGAGCTATGGATTGAAAGGATTGCGAAAATTGTTGTGAAACGATCATTTGTGCTGTTTTTTAGCAGGCACCATTGGAAAATTAGGTGGAAATACAATCCAGTTACCTCTGACGTGAATCAGATTTGTGCAAACTGAATTTTCTTCTTCGACTCTGCTGTTCCATAAAAAGCTTGCATGGCAAGGTCTGACATAATGTACTCCCCCTGTTAAGGATTTTTCAGTTAAAATTCTTGTATGTAACATATTTTATATGGATCACTATAAACAGTTTTGTTAAATTGGTTTCAAATGCCATAAGTATGGTTTACTTCAGTGCTCTTTGTGTTGTCAATTTTAATCCTCATATTCTGTTTGCAAGAGACGATGATGTAATGCAGAGGCGATATTCTTAGCTTGTCATTGTTGAAGAATTTGAGAGAAAGCATTGCACTCTAAGGTAATTATTAAATCTGAATACACGGATGTAGTTATAGATTAGAAATTTCCCTCCATTCATGTGGAATATAGGTTTGTCCCAATTAGATTTCTCCATTGCCATTTGGTCATACGTTTAATCTTGTAGTTGCTGATAACTTATTTTTTTAAGCTTTTGCGAATCTCAGCACTCTGAAGCAAACATTTCATTCTAACATGCTTACAAAGAATGATTGTTGATATTTATATGCTTTTAATTTATTGATCTTTTGACTATTTGTTGACGACCCTAGCATTTATAAAAGAAGAATTCTGATCAATATATTTGATATCCGGTTACTGGAAGTCCATGTTTCTCGTTGGTTTATGATAAAATTAGTTAGGGAGCATATGATCCTTTTGGTAGTCGACTGATTTACATGGTATCTGAAGTGCATTTGTTATTCTGATGGCACCAATCAGTCCAGGGGATATCTGAAGGATGCAACAGTAATACATCAGTGCTGGTGCTCTCTACCAGTCTTTTTTTTTTTTTTTTTTGTGTGGACATATGGTGTTGTTCACGCTGAGTTTATTTGTTGAGGTTATATGGTTGGATGATAAAGATATTTAGGCAGATAGATTCACATATTTGGTCTCTATGAAATCAAAAGAAATGTTTACACAGTTTTTCCTCTGTTAATTAATATATAACGTTTGTGTAACAGTGGTACACTGTATTTATCTGTTTATTATGGCCCTATGGGGATTCAAATTACTAATTGCTAACTTATCGAGTAGTATTTTACTTGTTTTCGTGCACATAAATGTGAGGATGGTAATGAAGCTCCTAGCATACGATAAACTTCACTAGAAGTTAATGGGTTGTCATTTTCTGTAGGGTTGAATATGATTTAGTGTGTAGTTTTCTTGGCCATGGTCATTTTTCATGTATTGACTCATCAAAAGGAGTAGTTCCTTTTGATGTATAATTTATTGTATCCGGATATTAAACAATATTTTTTAGAGGTTTTATGGTGTGAACAAGATTTGAACTTTGGTGATGTGTAATTTCTTGTATCCGGGATATTAAACAATATTTTTTAGAGGTTTTATGGTGAACAAGATTTGAACTTTGGTGATGTATAATTTCTTGTATCCCAGAAGAATAACCAATTGTTAGAGCTTTTATGGCATGAACAAGATTTATACTCTTATGACATTAATCTGCAAATGTCACTGCAGTATCAAAGCAAGCAGGTTGAGGATCTCTCTCGCAACCTGGCATGCATATCCAATATTTTTCGATTCTTGAGATATTCTTTGTTGTCTCCTCAAGCTCAAGAGAGGTATGTTTGCAGCCTTGTTGTCACAATTATTATAATCCTTATTTTTCTTTATGTAAATTTTTTTCTAAAGTACTGTAAATGAATTTTTACTTTGTTGGTTTATGGTATAATTAATATTAGACTTATAATATGCAATTCTTTGATACTCTGAGGTTTTTGTTCCAATTTTTTTGAAATTTGACATACAATTTACCAATCAGAGAACCAGAATCAGTTTATTGTTTTTGGGCATTGTTCCCACTCCTGATTTAGTTAATTGGCTTGAAAATTGACGCAATCCCACAATCGTGACATCGCTTTTTGGCAAGGATTGTTGCGCACCTATTAGTTAATTGGCTTGAAAATTTTGTTATTGTAAAGAGATCCTCGAGTGTTTATGAAGTCAAGATAGACACATTTGCTACCCTGTTACATTTTTAATACTTGGCCTCTGTTTGGTGTAGATAAAAATTTGATTTTTAGGAGATATTTTAGAAGTTGATGAAATGTGTGGTTGAAAAGTTGATAGAAAGGGACTTAGTTGTCTCTTATGCCCGTTTTAGCTAAAGTACAGTTAAGAATTTTACATAGTTGTTATGGTATATCATTATACATTTAGACTTGCAATTTGCAATTTGTGGATACTTATTAGTGAGGAAGATTTTTGTTCCTATATTTTGAAAGTGAATAATACAATTGACTAATCAGAGTGCCAGAATCATGTTGCACCCGACTTGCTGTTTTTATTTTCCTTTTGGTTTCTCCATTGTCATTTTGGGCATAATTTCCAGTTCCACTCCTGATTTAACAAGTGCAAAATGTAGCAAGGATTGTTGGCTTCTATTGTTTAATAATTCCATTCACCTTGGCCTATGCGAGAAACCTAGATTGCTTATTTGAATTAAGAGCATGTTTGGTTAAGTTTATTTTGAACTCTTTTTTTTCCAAACTCATTTTCAACCACATATTTTATGGGACCTATAGCTTTTATCAACTTTTCAACCAACACTTCATTAATTTTTATCAAAATTTCCTAAAACACTACTTTTAAACTCCACCAATGCATTTTCCACTAGCTGCTTGATTTAATAGCTTTTAAGTTCTTTATGTTAACTGGACGGTTTGTATAAAATGTTGAACTTGGTATATGCTTTCTCAGGTGCTTATATCATTGGCAAACCATTTGAAACATCTAAATCATCACGCCTTGTGCCCGGGCTGAAACTTTTTCCATACTTTGTGTTTATAGATTCATATTTGTGCTGGCAATTCAAGCTGTGGGATGCATGCTTTGGGCAACTTTGGTTTTCAAGTATTTCTTTTTGAGTATGGAGCATGTCTGGGTAACCTTAATAACAAAAGTGACTTCTTGTTTTCAAATATGTTTGGATAAGTGACTTTTTCCTACTAATTTATTTCTTATTTATGTAAGTAGATCTTTCCTTCCGTTTTAAGTTATCCCAACTTCTTCAAGACAGAAGATACGAGTTCTACATTTTTTTTTAAAACTTATGAACCTTTTAAACTTAGCCAAACATTCTCTTCGTATTGCTTGTCTCTCTTTTAATATGCATACCTGACCGGCAATCCAAGGATAGCTCTCTTCCTGATGCCCATCTGTAGGTTTCCACGGGTCATAGGCCAACCTGGTTTTGCTGTTGTAGGAATAATCTCGTGAAGGGGGAACAATGGTTACTTGTTCTTATGTCCCCAAGGCCGAGTGAAGTTGAGGAAACCAGATATTGAAGTAACGATTGTTATGAGGTATGTATGTCCACGATCATCAAATTGACTTCTAGTGCATGTCTGAGTTTTGGAGGAGATGGGCGATGGAGACTAATTTGCTGTGTAGCTGAGCATATGACAGTATGATTTTTATTATGTATTGATAGAGTATATCCCCCAAATTTGTTGCATAAATGAGTTCCTATGTTTATGATGCAGTGCAAGTTTTGTATACCGGGTTTTCCGAGAGAAAAACCATAAACGGTGAGTTTTACATAATGAGCAGATAAAAATTATGGGTCCTACAAAATTTGTGTATAAAAATGATGTTTGACTAGCTTTTAAGTGTGTATAAACATTCTCAAACATGCGTCGGAATCAGATGCAACTTTAAATTTTAATTTGACTGCATTTTCCTTAGGCCAGACAACAAGAACGAGAAAACCCCGGAGTGTTTTCATATTATTGCTCTATTAAAACTATTAGAAGAGTTACGTTTTAAATACAAAAAATATGATTTTAAAATATTAGGTATTCAATCGAGTAATGTTCTAATTGATTTAAATAATTAATACATTTTCAGTAAGATTCCAAGAGAATTCAGTATTTTAGGATTTTTGCAATCACTTTGCACGTTATGCCAATAATTTATTAGCAAAGAGTATTTTTAAGAAATTTTTCTGAACATGCGATGTTTTCTATTTTAGGAAGTCATTTTTAAAATTAAATTATATTCTAAGATATTCTTCAAATTAATTTTTGAAATAGAGCGAGTTGGGTTTTTCAAATTTGCAGAGTCAAAATTATTCTATAATTAAATGTATTTAAAGAATTTAAATTTTCAAAACTTCATAGATTAATTGAATTAGATAATATATACAAAATAAAATAAAAGAAATGAAGAAAAATTATATAATAATTGGGCAAGTATGTCAAAAATAAAATATATGGAAAACTAATAAATTTTTTGAGAGAAATAAAATGAAGTGTTAAAAATAAAGATGTTGGAGCACTTCAAAAAAGTTACTTTCTATGCTCTTTTAAAATGTAAAAGATGTTTTTATAAATAAAGACTCGTTTAAAAATATTCCAACTTTGATAGATGTTTCTCATGTGGGAAGGTATATTTTTATTTTAAATATACAAATATGGCTACTCTTTATTAAGTGCTTGTTTGTCTATGCTTAAATAATAATTTAAGCTTGTTAAATTGGTCAAACATATTTTTTATCTACACATTTTGAACTCATCACATAGGAGTAGGACTCACAATTTATGGACTCTTAAAAATAATTTCAATATTATCAAACATGTACTAAAATTAAATAGACTGCTTAAAAACGCCAATTCCAAAATGAAATTAAATATCCAAAAATACATCCGAAATTTTAGAATAGAAACTTTATTTACTTTTGTTTGTTTATTAGACCATTATATTTTCACCTTGGATCAAGGAAAGCTAGAGAGCACTTTAGTTTTCGATCGATGGCATGCCTCAAAGATAGGCATAAATCCAAAGATATCAACCTCTCCTTGTTGGAGATTTCAACGAAAGTCTCGACCCCGGACTAGCTACATCCAAAATCCTACATCTTATATAAATATGAACCTCGAACTTGGGGTTGTACACATCCTACATGGATGCCATGTTAAACCAGAAGTAAAGTTGGCGTGAAACTAATGGCCGACTAGTCTATTTAGTCAAGTGCTCGCGTGTCTAGAATTGAGGTTATATTTGGCCATTTGGAGCATCACGGTTCATGATTGTACCACACTTTGTGGCCCACTTTGAATAAAGAAGAATGAAGCAACAAGAGTACATTGAAAGAATTGGATTGTAGTAGCATTGTCCAAGCCTCGATTCAGGGGCAAGGTCGCATTAATGGGACAGATTCTACCTAGGTCTTAGCACGCCGCATCTTTCCATGCACGACAAGACATCCCTGTCTAGATGTCGCATTCGCCGCTTAGGATTTGTAAAAAGTGGTAAAAGCAAAAAACATTGAAAAAAGAAATATAACTATATTTTTATATCAACTCATAGAAAAGATGAGGAAAATGGCAAAATACCCTTGGTAAGTTGGCTATAAATACGTAATTTTCCATACAATTAAAGTAATCTTTATTTTGATATTCAGACATTATTATCTAAAATATTTTGGGCTATCTTCATATTCATATATATTATTTTTGGTATCTGGCTTGATTGTTAAAGTGTCTCACTGATCGTTGTACCACTCATTAGTATCGACCTTTGGCGGTGTGATGATGATGATGAAGTCGTCAGCACCACATATTTTTTCTTATCTTCAATATTATTCATATATACCATTTAATCCTTCAAATGGGGAATTGCAAACTATGGTGGTGTCTTCATTTTGAGATTTAAATTGTGGTGACATGACAAGTTGCATCTCGGGGTGGTAGGAATGGATAGCACAGTGGGTTTTTTTTTTTTATAATTATTTTAATTGCTTTGAACTCTAAAAAGGTGTAATACCAGTTTTATCTATAATTTATAACATATTAAGATAATTATATTCACACTACAACTTTTATTTGTTACATTATATTTTAATTGTTTTTAAAGTCTTCAATTTTTGCTTATTATAGCATTTATGTCTCTAATTTTTTTTGTCACATTTTTATCCTCATTTTTCCATTAATTAACGCATATTGTCTCCGATAACGATTTTCGTCCAAAAAGTCCATTGAGAGAGTGTAAACGCGACTTATTTGTCCATCGTTTTTAAAAAAAATAATAAATATAAAAGTGTGACAAATTATTATTTTCTAATTTTAAAGCACGCAAACAAAATATTTTGATAGAAACGATCATGAAGGATGAAATTTGCTAATAAATAAAAAGTTGAAGATAAAAATTAAACGCAAAAAATCATGGACATAAGTGTTAGTGTGTTACAATGAATAAAGATTTATGACATTAAATAAAATTAAAATGTAGTGCAACAAATAAAAAGTGTGGAGTCAATATAACCACACATATATATTAAATATCGTATAACTTGAGAACCATTTTATGAACGATTTTATCCAAAGTATATGTAGAATATTTCAAGGTAATTAGCACAAAACGTCCATACATATTGAAGTTATTGTGGAAAACGTCCATACCTTCTATTTTTGGCAATTTTACCCTCCCTACTCAATTTGTTGCGCAAAACGTCATTTCGTCCAAAAAGTTGTCGTTTCTTAACCTGACCAACACGATTCGTGATACAATTTAAGGGTAAATTTGTTCAGCAACATTTATTTACTTTTCCTCTCACCTTACTATTCAAAGTCCTTAACAGTTGTGCACATTCTTGTATAAGATAGGGGAAAGAGACCATTTGTCAGTCAAACATAATGGCAAATCGATGGTGCAGATGTGGAATCCAAATTTAGATGGAGAATTCGTAGATGCAATCAAATCCTGGAAGACACTTCTTTACATGTCAATGTCGTCGGGTTAGTAATCGTGAGCTCAAAATGTGCAATTATATGTTGCAGTTGTTTTTAGTTCTGAAATGGGTGCTTCTTACAACAAAATGGAGGTTGTGGCTATTTACTTTGGTCACGACCACCCATGTGTCCAAGATCCGTAGATATAATACTTGGTGCTTTAGATCCATGAATGAATGTGAACAACAAGTGCTCCATTTGTTGAATGAGAAGATGACGTGCTATATTTGGAGCCGGTTTTTCGATTTTCTTTACGGGCTTGTAGTGATGTGGATACTCATGTAAAAAAGTTGTTGTAATATTGCCTAAGAAAGAATCGTGGTTCAGTGGTGTAGAACGCAGTGGTGGGATTGATGTACTGCTGTGCATCGTTAATTTTGATCTATATTATTCGTTGAGGAAAACATCCATACCCTTGTATTTCAATGTGCATAACGTCCCTACCTTTTGGTTTAATTGTGTAAATAGTCCCTATATTTGGGTTTATAACGTGCTTAACGTCCCAACCAATTTTTAAATTTATGGTGAACATCCTCACTTAATTGTATTATTGATTGTCAACGTCTTTGCTTAAAACAACATATCGGAAAACAACACAATACACAAACAACAAAGAATACACAACAAGAAACCTAATTAGTACGAACACAAATCTTTAGCGAGCATCAAGTTATGATTCATTGTCAAAATAATTTCATTCTCGAGATACATCATAGTCCACACACAAAACAAAGAAAACCGCCTCAGAATATTCAAAGACAACAACTGTGCAAAAGGCTAACTGCAAAAAAAATTCCAGATTTGGTTGTATGCTAATTTGGCGCTGGTGGTGGTGCCCCTTTGCATCTCCTCTTGTTGTGGCCACATTCACCACACTCTGTACATGTCATTACTAGCCCAGTTCGTCTTCCTGGATCTTTTCCATCGCCTACATTGCTCTCTGCAGATGTTGTATTCCGTGAAGACTTTCTTCCACTATTTGCTTGGCTTGATGACCCATCTTCATTGGCCTCCTTTCTTCTCGACTTTTTAGGCCTTCCAGCTTTTTTTGTGTACATCGGTGGAGTGAGAGAGTTGAGACTGGAGATAGGCTATGACTTGGGTCCCGTTATGGGAGAAATTGATGGCGTATATGTCCTCATGTATGCCTCTTTCTTATAGATGTCGTCCATGTAATCTATGATTGTCAAGCCCCTCGAACTTACAGGCTGCGCAATGACATGGCAACAAGGGATTCTAGTTAACGCAAGAACGACACGTACATAGTCTTTGCTATCGTGTCAACGACATGGAGTGCATCTCTGCGTGATTATGTCCGCTTGTAATTTTGATTACCCATGATGGAAGAAATCAATAAATAGCACTAGTCCTCCTTCAGATGCCACATTGTTTGGCTTATCATAAAATATGCCTCCATGATGGACTTCAAGTGTGAAATAGTCTCAGATTATCGCTATGCGAATACGATTTGGCTAATGAAAACCCCAATCAGTAAATATGCAGAAAACATATTTTCAACTCGGTGTACACACATCGATAAACACAAATCATGACAATCACAAATCACAACCAACCGATGACAACCAAAATTCATGTGCAAATCATTAACCATGGTATAAAACAAAACTTACTGTGAAAGTGGGTGGATCATCTTGGATCGTCGCAAATTGGAGGTAGCATTTCTTTTGGTAGAAGAAGATTTGATATGATATCTCGTAATGTAAAACCATAAAAGGAAAAAAATTCCATTATGACAACTGCAATGCAAACTCGCGTAACCCCAAACCCCAAACCCCAAACCCCAAACACATAACAAAGTCCGGAATTGAAAATGTAATGAACCAAAGATAGGATATTCAAACTCACCAACCAATCGTTGATGACGGTTTGCACAATGCATAGTCGAAATTTGGCGAGTTCGTCGGTGAATTTCTGGAACAGTGGCGATACTTCCAAACAAAGGTGCGTCCGTTCATATACTTCGGTTTGAAAGGAAGGAAAAGTGAATAAATGTTGCTGGACAAATTTTTCCTTAAATTGTATCACGAATCGTGTTGGCTAGGTTAAAAAACGACAGTTTTTTGGACGGAAGGACGCTTTGCGCTAGAAATTGAGTAGGTGTCGGTAAAATTGCCAAAATATAGAAGGTATGGACGTTTTCCACAATAACTTTAATAGGTAGGGACGTTTTGTGCTAATTACTCAATATTTCAATAATACCCTTTTACAAATACATATTGGAAGAAGTCAAAGAGATTTTTTAACTCTTTTATTAAAGTGGAGGGGACTTCCATAAATATTTGTTGGAACACCAAATTTAATTGTATATTTATGTAATTAAAAATTTTAGTAGTCAATTATGTATTTAATAACGGAGTTTAGATACATGAAATTAAGTGGATTCATGTACTAACTACATACATGAATAAGAACAATCTAGAAAAATGAATGTAATTGATAGACACGTGTAATTCGATAAATGCAATATTTGGAAATCCTATAAAAAACTATATAATTTTACAGATTTTGTAAGAAGTCCAAGAAATAAAGTAAAATTTTGTTTTGAATTGTTCTTGCTCTCTCAAAGTAAATCTCCATTTTCCTACAAAGTGTTATCGAACTCGCTTTCACTTTCAATAATATTAAATATTAAATAAAATGAAAAAAATGAATGGATAAAGGTGTGCAAACTACAAATAAAATCTTTTCGCCCACAATATTTGTCAAAACTTGTGTGCAAACTACAAATAAAATCTTTCTGCCCACAATATTTGTCAAAACTTTCTTCACCTATAATGTCTCTTTCTATCTCAAAAAATACATACAACATACGATAAAATTTATATATAAACATTCATGACAGAAAGAAAAGGAGTAAAACGTAAATATAATGAATTCAAAGATAATGAGACATTTTCATAATGAATAGTTATATATTATACTTTCAAGAAGAATTTCAATGCGAATGAAAAACAAAAGAAGGTTTTAGTTAAATTATATATTCTTATTTTTATAGAAAGTATTATATATATAGGCCCCGTTTGTGATTGATTTTGGAGCCCAACTTCGATTCTTAGACAATCGAAGTTGATTTAAGCGTTGGTAAAATTTTAAAAGTGATTATAAAATAATCACTCACCCAGCGATGAGATTTTGAGAAGCGACAAAATGGCGCAACTTTTCGATTACTGCTTTTAACTTTTCATTTATATATTATTAAAATACCCTTTTACCCTAATTAATTAAACTAATTCCTTTAATAACCATTTGAGAAATCGAATTGATGCAAGTTGGATAATAAAAATAATATAATTTAATTAATTTTTGCACTATATGACTATATTTTTATTTTGTAATTTTATAAAATTTGAAATTTATTAGATTTTTTATTATTTTATTTTAAAAGAATAATAATGAACGCATTGTCTTGTTAAAAAATATTTGAATAGGAAAAAAATGAATTTTACCACTGTGATAATAATAATAATACAAAATAACATTATTATAATCAATGTCCTTTTAGTAGTTTAATCTGTAGTATGAGTAATAAATCACTTTTGTTTATCAAACGCTCAAATCTTTGCTTTTGAAACATGCAATGTGAGTTTGAAACAAGAGTTTACCAAACACTTATCTCGATTCTTCCCACAAATGATTCTTTCTCGCAAAGACAAACAGGTTTCGATTCTCTTAAAAGCACAAAGAATACCAAACCAAGTCATAGTAGTTTTAAAAATAAAAAATTATTTTCATAAACAATTGATATATATCTTTACTATAATATAAGTGTCTATCACCTGTTTACTATTCACCTTTCAACCAACACGACGTAGTTTTGATATTTTACTGTTCTTAGTTTTGTCCAAATCTCCCCATTTTTGTAATAGCCGTAATCCTTGACTTTTGAGTGTTTGGTGAAATCCCATGTTTTGGTTACACGTTAATGATGTGAACTTGAAAGGTTTTGCTAAACTTCATATTTTTCTAAACTACAGTTTATGTTGCACAACTCAAAAATCTACTGCACCTTATATATTAAATATTTTTACATAATTTCAGTTGGAGATGATAGCCCTATAGGTTACCTAACCATTGGCTTTGGTTTCAGATAATTTCATGTTATATAACTCAAGTTATGGACAATTTTGTAAAGTGCGACAGATGAATCCGAAAAATCGCCTAGGATGTTTGGGTGAACATTTAGTAAGCCAAAACATGCCGTCGAACTATCAAATTTTGATATGTGGTAGTTACATGAGTATTCTATGTTCCCCGAAAATTTTGTTCGGTGATCGTTTTCTATGTCAAAGAAATTTTTGTTACTCCATTTAGTAATTCCAGTGAGGCTCAATCATATTTCTTGACCGGTCATAGAGTAACAAAATTTCTTTGACATAGAAAACGATCACCAACAATATGAAATTTTCAGAGAACATAGAATATTCATGTAGCTACCACATATCAAAACTTGATAGTCGACGGCATGTTTCGCATACTAAAATGCTCACCAAACATCTTAGGCGCTTTCTCCATTCATGCTGTCGCGGCTTACAAAATATCCATAACTTGAGTTATATGACATGAAATTATGTGAAACCAAAGCCAATGGTTAGGTAACCCACGTAACTATCGTCTCCAACTGAAATTATGTAAAAATACTTAATACATAAGGTGCAGCAGATTTGAGTTGGATAACAAAACCGCAGTTTAAAAATATGAAGTTTAAGAAACTTTCAAGTGACACATCATTAACGTGTAATCAAAACATGGGAATCCACAAAATACACAAAAGTCAAGAATTACGGCTATTACAAAAATTGTGAGATTTGGACAAAACTAAGAATAGTAAAATACCAAAACTACGTCGTCTTGGTTGAAAGGTGAATAGTAAACAGGTGATTGGCATATCATTTTTTTTGGATTTGATTATAGTAATCTAATTGCTATAATACAATTTGTCGAGTTGAATAGTAACTCGACAAAGTTTGTTGAGTTACTGTTCACGCATTTTTTTTTGTATGTGGACTTTTCCATTTCTTTTGTCTTTTTATAATATTTTTCACTTGACAAGAATTTTTTTCAAATATTTAGCAAATTTTTTTACCATTTTTCTAATTTTTTTCACCATATAACTCAACAACCAACAAATTGCAACTATTATAATTAAACTTAATTAAAAATAATACAATTGTAAGAGGAAAAGAAAAAAAAAAAAAATAAAATTATTGTCGAGTAAAATATATATGTAAAAAAAATTTTTCTTGAAATTCACACTTGACAAGAAAAAAATCTTGTCAAGTGAAAAAAATTAGAAATAGAAAAGCCCACCTTAAAAAAAATAATAATTCATGAACAATAACTCGACAACCATTGTCGAGTTACTGTTCACGCAATTTTTATTTTTGTATGTTGACTTTTTTTATTTCTTTTTGTCTTTTATAATTTTTTTCACTTGACAAATTTTTTTTTTTCAAATATTTAGCAAACCTTTTTACCATTTTTCTAATTTTTTCCACCATATAACTTGACAACCAACAAAGGAAAAATATGGTAGATTCATTTCGGGTCTTCAAATCCACTAGCGAGTTAGCCATCCGCATTCACCAAAAGCAAAGGGAGCACTTTTCCATCATCTCGAATCACAAAGCTTCAAACAAAAAAAAAAAAAGTCGAGCATTAACTTTTTTTTTTGGGTGTGTGTTTTATCGAGCCAACAATCAAAATGAGACTATTTTGATCTTTCTTAATTTTTTCACTCCCCAACAATCAAAATAGCCCATTTTCACCTTTTAATTTTTTTTAAAAAAAATACCCAACAATCATAGCCCATTTTGACTTTTTAAATTTTTTCTTCTTTTTTTTATATATTTGGGTGTATATTTGACATACCCACACCCCTTAAACAATTAAAATGGGCTTTTAACCCATTTTAACCTAACTTAATTTTTTTTTTTTTTTATTATTTTGTGTGTGTGTTTTGTCGAGTATATTTGGACCTTTATTTATTATTTTTTCGGTTTTTCTTTTTTAGAGTTTAGTAGCAAATAGATTTTCATTTAATTTTTACTATTTTATTTAATTTTTTCTTATAAGCAAATTGAACACAATTCTCTTTAAATTTTTACATTTTTCAAATTTGTTTAAATATTTTAATTTCATATTTTTTATTATCATTTCAATTATATTTAGAACTTAAAATTACGTGCAACGCATGTGACTAAGACTAGTATATATATATATATATATATATATATATATATATATATATATATATATATATATATATATATATATATATAAAGTTGTGAATTGTTGACTAAGACTAATAAATTTAACAATTGCTTCACAATCTGCTCTAATAGTAAATTCAATATTTAAAAATAATTTAAAACTTTCTATACTATAAATTATAGCCATTATTTCATAATCTAGACTGGTTAAGTATTTTCCTTTTATTTTATATTTACCGCTAGCATATCTACAAATTTTTTTTTTTATCACTATATTTATTTGGTTTAGAATATAAAATTCCTCCACATCCTAATTCACATCCGTCTGTTTCTACTACTTTATATTCACTATCTAAAGACAATTCTAAAAATGGTAGTTGTTGGACTTCATTTTTTATTTGTCTTACTAATTCTATGTCTGTTTGGTTAAAATACTTTTGACCTTTGCTTGATAATTTATTGTATAAAGGGAATCTTTTTACCTAAATCTTTAATAAAACTTCTAGCATAATTTAATATTCCTAAAAAGGCTTGCAATTTTTTAGTTTCTTCTATTTTATCTGAAAATTGTAAAATAGTCTTTAATATATGGGGTTGAAGTTGAATTTTTCCTTCTCCTACGATTATTCCTAGAAATTCTATTTTTTGTTTATTTATTTCTATTTTTTTTACTAATAATTAAACCATTTTCTATAAATTTATTTAAAACAATTTCTAAATGCTTTATATGCTCTTTATGATTTTTGCTATGTACCAAAATATCATCAATATATACACGAACAAATGGTAAAGAATTAAAAATAGAATCCATTTTTCTTTGAAATATAGATGGTGCATTCTTTAAACCAAATAACATGACAATCCACTCAAAATGACCTTGTGGTGTTGTAAAAGCATCCATGGAATAGAATCTTTATGCATTTTAATTTGCCAAAATCCTGATTTACAGTCAAATTTTGAAGAGATCTTGCTATTTTGTATTTTATTTAAAATCATGTCTTTATCTCGATATTTTATATCCGTCTTCTATAGTATTATCATTTAGTCTTTTATAATTTATAACCATTTTAGCTTTTTGATTAAAGATCCTGTAAAAAAACATAATAAGACTAATTTATAACCATTGGAGCTTCTTGATTAATTTATAACCATTGGAGCTTCTTGATTAAAGATCATGTAGAAAAACATAATAAGACTAATTTAGAATACATATCAACCCAAAGACTAATACTCATAAAAGATCAACATTTATTACGTATTCATAATCTCCATATAAGGACAAAGACTTATATTAAATTGGTAGATAAAATAATAGTATCATAAATATACATAGGCTTTTCTTTCTTTAGTTTAGTTATTAGACAAAGACTTATCATCATAGCATAATAAATAGGCATTCATACATTTATTACAAACTTGTAGTCTATCTTAATTTACGTATTCTTAGTTTTCCAATTTAGTCTAACTTATATGTTATGAAATGTCCAATTTCTTATAAGTATTCTAAATCTATAAAGCTACTTACTCTAAGATCAAGTTTAGAGTTTTGTTTTAGATTACATAGAAAGAAATTTGTATTGTTTACGAGTAATTTATATTTATACTATTTATTTTCAGACTATATTAGTATTTTACTAGTAATTTATTATTTGTTCTTAATTGTTCAAGAAATTTTAATTGTTCAGGAAATCGTCCTAAATTGGTATCGTAGACTGTTTTTAAGTCAATTTTAATTAGTGTATGAATAAAATGGATTATTTAAATTTAGAGCTTTTAGGAAATTTAAAGAGAAAAGATAATTTAGACAAAGCAACTTTAGTTTGTAATTTTGATAAAAGCTTTAAACATCTTTTACATTCAGAAGATAAGCAATTAAATAGTATAGTAGATTTAATAGTTAATTTAAGCGAAAATCTAGAAAGAAAAATTTCTGCAAATAATAGAAAAATAGAAGTAGTTTTAGAAAATTTTAATAAAAGCATAAAAATTTTAGAAAATAATATAGAATATATTAAAATCAAAATAGTGAAATATTAAAGAAGTTTTGTTATAATAAAGACATAGAAAATATTAACTTAGAAAGTAGAATAACAACATTAGAAAAAGTTAAATCAAGAGAAACTCCTAAAGAAGATTTGAATAAATTAATTGGTAAATTAGAAAAACTAGATATAGGAAAAACTAAAGAAACAAGTAAATTTAAAAAGACTAAGTGGGTATATACATAATGAATAAAGAAAAACAAGTCGTAGCTAGTACTAGTAGAATTTTAGGAAATCCTTTAATGAGATCTTCAACTAGAAGAATGGAATCAGAAAACATATTAGAATCCTTAATAGATATAGAAGAACAAATAGAAATGTTTAGATGAATAAATTAAAATTAATAAAAACTTTAGACATATATAAAAAAATCTCTTTTAGTAAATCTTTGATATACCAACATTATGGAGAAAGATATATTTCTTGTACACATGAAGATCGGGTTCATATCTTTAGATTTATTAGAAAAGATTCTTATAAAGAAATAACAAATAAAAACTTTCAACAGACACATTTAGGACTAATAATGGTAGGAGTAAAAGGATTACACAGAGAAAATTTAGGAGTCAAGACATTAATATGTTTATATGATAATAGATTTAGAGACATAGAACATGGATTATTAGGAAGTATAGAATTAGACATGAATAACAAAGGAGATATAGTTTATTTCACACCCGATTATTTAGTCAGAACAAATAATTTTTAAAATGATATTAAAATAGGAATAAAGACTAGGGGATACCAAATGAAAAGAAATGAAGAAAATCTATTAATATGCACAAGATTTGTAGGAAGACTTAGCGAAAATAGCACCACTAAATATAAATTAGAAAATGATCAAATCATCACTTTATTAGGACAAAAAAATATAAAAGCAATCCCAGCAAAGAAATTTTCTTCAAAAACAAATGCAGGATTAGATTGGAATTTAGCAAACTTTTTAGAAAAGCCAATTTTAATACCAGAAGATAATATTATGTATAAAAATAGCAATGGAACTTTAAGTATTAGATTTGGAAATTACAATTATCAAGCAGAAAAAACAAAGCAAGATAAAAATGAAGAAGAAAGTTGTAGATATATCGAAATAGAAGACTATGAAAGTGAAGAAGAAATTAATGCTTTAGATGAAGAAAGTGAAGATGAAAGTGAAGACGATGATAAAGAATTTGGGTATATAGAAATGGAATATTACAAAAATCTTAGGAGAACCGAGAGAAGCGTAAATTAAGACTCTATTAGAAGAAAAAGATCAACCAAACATAGAAATTAAAATGGAAGAAAGCGATAGTAAAAAGCCTAAAGCGTAAAACAGACCAAGAGTTTGGAAAAGAAAAGACCCCATGAACAAAGAATACGATATTGGAGGAAAATATCCTTTTCCCCGCCTTTCGTTTGTATGATTGGGAAGACAAAAATATAGAAGTATAGGAAAAAGACAAACAGAAAGAAAGATGTAGTCTACCAAAGAGCAAGTGATAGATGATTAATATTAGAAATAAATAATTGCAAACCCCAGATGACTCTAGCACTTTAACTAAATGTAAAAATTCGTAATTAGAGCATGTAATAGTTTACCTATACAAATGACGATAGAAGAAATATGAGCTTATTTAGAGACATATTTAGGAAAAACAATTTTAGATATTTATGTTACAAACCAAAAGACTAAAACCAGATGAAATAAGATTAAGAATGGTTGGAGGAGAAAATCCTAGAAACTTCACTAGTTTTATTAGAAATAATTATAGGAACCGACCCAAGTAGAGACTGTTTATGAACAAAATAAAGCCTTAGAAGAACTAGAAAAACTAAGTTTAAGTAATATGAAGTACATACAACCGTTTTATTAGACTTTGAAAGACTAGTTAGTACAAAGAGGATTAGCTTTGGATGTAAATGTATTAGATAGACTATATAGAAAGATTCCACCACCATGGAATGATAAAATTAAAAGCGAGATAGAAAAGCGGAATGGAAGAGGAACAACTATTAGCGCTACCATAAAATTTATAACAGATAAATTAAAAGAATATTGTATAGAAGAAGTAGCTAGAAAGCAATTAAAAAATTAAATGACTCTTTTGTTCGGATTTACACACACTCAAAGTTATGATCATAGAAAGAAAAAGAAAAAGTGTATAGAAAAGATAAATGATATAAATATAAAAGACGGTATCAAAATAGAAAAAGATACAATATTTGACCAAGTAGAACATACTATAAAAATAGGAAGCCTAATTATAATAGATACGTTAAAAGACCAAAAAATAGAAAAGATTGTAAATGCTATATTTGTGGAGATCCTAGACATTTTGCTAATAAATGCCCAAATAAAAATAAAAACGATAAATAAATCTATAATAATCGAAGAAATACAGTGTCATATCATAGAGTTATCAGACAATGAATCTTGTAGATCAGTATATAGTATATACACGATGAAGAGTTAGACAATTTAGAAATTGTAGAAAGTTCTGATGAAAGCAATAGTAGTAAAGAAGATTTAGATTTCTCAATTCTTGATATAAAAATAATGAACATGGAGCAAGAATGCATTCACAAATGGATTAGAGGACAAGCATCTATGATAAACAAATGCACAATATGTAGAGTATATCTAGGACATAGAAATAGAAATCGATTGTAAAAATTGTTTAGAAATTCAATGTAATAATTGCTTAGGAATCCAAGATGAGCCTCATAATAAATCCAAAGACTATAGTGAAACCATAGAAAAATTAGAAGATAGAGTAACCAACACTAATAATATAATTGATAAAATACATGAAGCTTTAGGAGAAATACATTATAGACTTATAAATGTAGAAAAAGGAAAACAATCCGTAGAAAGTTATACTGAGAATAATTATTTAGAAACAGAAAATCAAGAAGAAATAATATGTCAAATATCTAGAATAAACTCAACCAAAAGTATTAGAATACCTATATAAGTATAAATTAATAAGATGATTAAATTAAATTTAATAGCTTTAGTCGATACAGGATGTACATTTAACATAATTAGAAAAGATTTAGTCCAAGAAGATTGTAGACAAAAATTAGAATATGAAATAAAAGGAAGTCAAATGGATGGCAGTAAAATGGAGTTTGAAGAAAGACTTTTTGACGGTTGTAAAATTAGATTTCAAGAAAGACAGTATAGCTTAACAACTACTTTAGTAAGTCAATTAATTAAAGATGAATTTGTTATAGGAATAAAATTCTTATTAAGTAGAAATGGAAGTTTAACTATTACAAATGATGCAATAATTCTTGGGAAAGATACATCTATTATACAGACTATAGAAACATCAGAGTTGCGAGCTAAGCGTGGTAGACCTTTACCATCAAAAACACAAAATGATAAAGAAGACTTAGAGAATTTAGAATTTTTAGACTATTTATCTTTAGAAACCTTAAAAACAGATTTTATACCAAGATCAAAAGACTTAATTGTTTTTAATAAAAAGATAGACCATATAGAAAGTATAGATAAGATTTTACAATTAGCTGAACAAACCCAAATAATAGGAGAAAACTCTTTAAAACATTGGGATAGAAATAAAATAGAAGCTAAAAAAGAAATCATAAATAAAAATATAAAGATTAGGACCGCAGAGATAAAACATACTAATAAAGATATAGAAGATTTTAAAATTCAGATTAAAGAATTGTTAGAGTTAAAAGTAATAAGACCTTCTACTAGTCAGCATAGATCAGCAACTTTTATGGTTAGAAATTATAGTGAAATCAAACGAGGAAAAGCTAGAATGGTTATAAATTATAAAAGACTAAATGATAATACTATAGAAGACGGATATAAAATACCAGATAAAGACATGATTTTAAATAAAATACAAAATAGCAAGATCTTTTCAAAATTTGACTGTAAATCAGGATTTCATGGACAACTTTTACAACACCGCAAGGTCATTTTGAGTGGATTGTCATGCCATTTGGTTTAAAGAATGCATCATCTATATTTCAAAGAAAAATGGATTCTATTTTTAATTCTTTACCATTTGTTTGTGTATATATTGATGATATTTTGATACATACCAAAAATCATAAAGAGCATATAAAGTATTTAGAAATTGTTTTAAATAAATTTATAGAAAATGGTTTAATTTTTAGTAAAAAGAAAATAGAAATAAATAAACAAAAATTAGAATTTCTAGGAATAATCATTGGAGAAGGAAAAATTCAACTTCAACCCCATATAGTAAAGACTATTTTACAATTTTCAGATAAAATAGAAGAAACTAAAAAATTGCAAGCCTTTTTAGGAATATTAAATTATGCTAGAAGTTTTATTAAAGATTTAAGTAAAAAGATTGGACGTTTATACAATAAATTATCAAGCATGGGTCAAAAGTATTTTAACCAAACAGACATAGAATTAGTAAGATAAATAAAAAATGAAGTCCAACAACTACCACTTTTAGAATTGTCTTTAGATAGTGAATATAAAGTAGTAGAAACAGACGGATGTGAATTAGGATGGAGAGAAATTTCATATTCTAAACCAAATAAATATAGTGATAAAAAAGAAATTTTTTTTGTAGATATGCTAGCGGTAAATATAAAATAAAAAGAAAATACTTAACCAGCCTAGATTATGAAATAATGGCTATAATTTATAGTATAGAAAGTTTTAAATTATTTTTAAATACTGAATTTATTATTAGAACAGATTGTAAAGCAATTGTTAAATTTATTAAAAAGACTAATTATGATAAAATTAGATATAAAAGGTGGTTAAAATTGTATGAAATTTTAAATAGTTATAAGGTAAGTATTGAACACATTGATGGAAAAAATAACGTTTTAGCCGATAATTTAAGTAGACAAGTTATTGACTTTCTGACCAATTTTGTTCATATTACAGATGGATCAAAGGATGATGAACTTTGGGAACATCACTTTAAGAGTGGTCCCTGAAGGATCTAATCTTCGATTCAGAGGAAATAATTTAGAAAGATTTCCAGAAAAAGAAAGGTGCCCACTAGATAATCTCTGGATGGCAAGAGACTCTAGACAGAAATTAGACAGCATTAATGTTTTAGCTAATTATTTTAGACAGACCCATAATCAAATACAAAGTAAAAATTTTAGTTTCTTTATAGTTATTAAAGGAAGATAACCAGGAGTTTATAACTACTGGCCAGAAGTAATTGAACAGATAGACAGATTTCTAGAACCTCTTTTTAAAAGATTTTACTCTCTTGAAGAAACTTTAAATCATTGTAGACAGACCATCGGATTTAATTTTTACATATCTGAAAAAATGATATGTAAAAATTAAATAGACAATACATGCATCTACTTTTCAACCATCACCTTCTTCTTCTCAAACATCATCTTTGCAACTGTGTAATAGTTGTGAAACTATGACTAGAGTAGTTAGAGATCTTAACTATAAAAAGCATACTTTAGAAGTAAAACTAGAAATTTTAGAAGACCAAGTATCTTCTCATCAACAAGAAATAACTAAATACCAAGATGAAATATTTAAATTACATGAGACCCTAGAAAGATTTAATCTTGATGAAAATAATTCAAAAATATCATTACTTTTCTAGTAGAAAATATCTCGCCTAAAATAGAAAGACTTATTGAACTAACAGATTCTACAATTGCAGAGGGCAAGAAAAACTCTTTTGATCTACAACAAAGTATTAAAGATTGTGCCAACATTGTTCGAAATTCTATAAAAATTCACTTATCCAAGAAATTATCGATTTCTTCCAAACTTTATAATATTATTATAATGAGAATCAATATTTCCTTCAATATAGCACTCTCTATAAAATGAATATCCACGACTCGCCTTTCTTAGACACAATTACCCTACAATTTTATTTGACTATACGGTTTCTCAAGAAGAAGACGATATATTTTATTCACTTTACAATACTGCATGATTGACCACGGTATATATCTTAAACATACCTTTTAACTTTTTTCCACCTTCTCTTAAAAAGATTCTTAATCAGCTTAAACAACACCCTTTAATGATTCAATTTATTTCCAGATCACCAATTGTAAATAATAGTATTATTATCCCAGCATACCATTTTATTAAAATTTTTGAAGGTCCAGAAAATTCAGGCCTTCTTCAAAGACTGATATCAATGTTAAAGTTAGATAGATTGATTATAAAAGAAGAATTTCAGAAACAGCTGCTCTCATAGAAATGCAAAGGACCCACTACAGACTTGTGGCGCAATGGAATAATGGAATAATATTTGTGAAGAATTTCTAGCAAGAAATATCAAGGTAGAAAGATTATCTATTCCTAATACTCATTAAAAGATTTATATCGATGACTTTTCAAGAAAATTATTGTATTGAAAGCTATTGTGAAGCATCGAGAGAACCATTCGAGATCTGAAAATATCTCGAGATGAGCAAACAATGAAATGGATAACGATCTAGAAGAAGCCTATATTGAAATGATGGACATATAATAAAGAGATGTGACAAAGACATAGATAATAATTCAAAGACAAGGATAATAATTAAAGCGCATTGGCGATAATTCTAAGAGAAAAGTCAAAAGGTTACAGAAATACCAATAATGGAAGAAAATGCATGTCTTTTCACTGCAAAAAGTGTACAAAGGTAAAGCATTCATAGTAAACGGGTAAAATGTGCAGATAAAGTCTTGGATTTTTCTTCTTTCTTTTCCTAAGCTCACACTTGTAAAGATTGTAAGATTATTTTATTATTTCCCTTGTCCATAAATACCTTTGTTCATAGCATCTGAGAGGACACACGAAAAAAAAAACCTTGAAAATAGAACACACACAAATTTACATACTTTTGTATTGCTCTCAATTGTAAAGATTTTCTTAGACATCTTCAATAAAAGTAAGTTCTTCATCTCTTCTTATTTAATTATATGTTACTTTATTATATTTTCGGAAAAAAGCCTAAAAGAGGAAAAACCTAGTAAGCAATTAATTCTTTCAAAAATATTGTCTTTATATTTCAAGAAATTTTTGTTTAAACTTAACATCTTTTTCTGGATTCCATGGCTAAAATAAAAAAGTAATCATCTGAGTTAAAAAATGTTGTTTTTTATCCCAAGAATGGGAATTTGTTCAAAACATATTTAAACATGATGAAATTTTATTTTTAGTTATAGTCTTAAGCCTTTTAGGAAGGTCAAGAAAAGATTAAAAAAAAAAAAAAATTGAAGGAAATTAATTTTGCTTAACGGTAAAGTACTCGAATTAAGGCTATTACATCAATATTGTTTCAAGCTTTGTTATTTATGCAATTAAACTTCATATTGCTTAATTTTTTATAATCAATATTTGTTAGATAGAAATAGAGGTGACTCCTCTTAACAGATCAAGTTCTTGAATTGTTGAGAACTCCATCTTTCTATGTTGGAGCTTCTTGATTAAAGATCCTGTAAAAACATAATAAGACTAATTTAGAATACATATCAAGACAAAGACTAATACTCATAAAAGATCAACATTTATTACGTATTCATAATCTCCATATAAGGACAAAGACTTATATTAAATTGGTAGATAAAATAATAGTATCATAAATATACATAGGCTTTTCTTTCTTTAGTTTAATTATTAGACAAAGACTTATCATAGCATAATAAATAGGCATTCATACATTTATTACAAACTTATAGTCTATCTTAGTTTACGTATTCTTAGTTTTCCAATTTAGTCTAACTTATATGTTATGAAATGTCCAATTTCTTATAAGTATTCTAAATCTATAAAGCTACTTACTCTAAGATCAAGTTTAGAGTTTTGTTTTGTATTACATAGAAAGAAATTTGTATTGTTTACGAGTAATTTACATTTATACTATTTATTTTCAGACTATATTAGTATTTTACCAGTAATTTATTATTTGTTCTTAATTGTTCAAGAAATTTTAATTGTTCAAGAAATCGTCCTCTCTCTCTCACACACACACACAACTATCAATTAGTATTAACTATAATTCTAAAAATAATATTTGTATAAGACTTTAAAATAAATATCAGAATAACATACAACGCATGTTTACCACAACTAGTCTGTATTAAAATTGGTTAAATTTACGTTGATGGTTGAACTCAGGGACGAATTTAGTATGGGGACAATGGATGCAACTGTCGCGTCTAATTTTATTTTTAAAAAAATTAAATTTTATAATTTGGTCCCCCAAAACAAAATAAAAAGTATAAATTTAGATTAAAGCAAAAAGTCTAGTGGCAAAGCTTCCTATTTGTGATGATGATGATTAGGAGGATAGTTGGATTTGGGTTTGAATCCAAGCTGCTACGTTAATGTTTTCTTTTTAGAAATATTTGCAATTAAACCCCAACTTTAAAATTAACTTTTAAATCCCCAACTTTTGATCGATTTGCATATTTTGTCTTTTTATATAATTTTATAAACTTCAATGCCAATTTTTTCACGTTTTAGAAATGTAAAATTGACAAAACACTATACTTCACACCGAATTTAATATTTTTATTTTTTTTTTGAGAAAATTTTGCAATTAATTCTCAACCTTAAAAATTGACTTTTAAATCCCCAATTTTTGTTCTATTTGCATATTTTGTCTTTTTACATAATTCTATAAACTTCAGCATTAATTTTCTCATATTTTAGAAAAGTAAAGTTGCCAAAACACTATGCTCAACACCAAACTTAATATTTGATCTTAACATTTCATTAATTTTCAATATGAAAATAAAAAGAAAATACCATTTTCATTTTTATGTACAAATATCGTGAAAATATGATTGAGTTTTTAAATTTTTTACTTAACTTGAACATAATTTTATTTTTTCTTAACTTATCGGGAATATATTCTTTTGTATTTTGTTTACTTTATTTTCATATTTATATGCATTAGAAACTATGATTTTTTTTTTTTTCGACTTTTCAAGTTTGGTGTACTCCAAACTTTATTTTTTATTTTTTAAAATAAAATGTTGATTCAAACATTATATCTTTAGGGCCCGTTTGACAGAGATTATAAACTAGTTTATAAACCAATTTTTGGTTTATTTGACCAATATTGGTTTATTTGAGTTGAAATTGTTGACTTTTCATGTTAAAAGTGGGTTGAAAAGTCAAAAATGACGGCTGAAAAAAACCAAAATGGGTTTTTAAGCCATATCAAACAAGCTCTTATACGACTAATCTAAAATCGATTATTTTCATAAAATAACAAAGTTATTGTATAAAAGAATTAGTTTTATTGTTTTCTTCAAATGTCGCTATTTCTACCGATTCTTTGTTAAGTCGCCGACTACTATAGGGACTACAGGTCATCGCAGTGCTCCTGCCTGGCAATGTAGCAGCCCTAACCGTTATAGTGCTCCCACAAATTAAAATTATTGGCTCAGTCCCTAGTTGAACTAATGATTTTTGGACGAAAATCATCAAAAGATTTTTTATCTACTTATGTATTCAAAGGTTAAGGATTGTGCTGCTAAAAATAAAAGGTTCGTAACTGATTTGTATTTTTTGAAAAAATTTAGAATTCTAACTGCAATTTTATTTTATTTTTTTTTTGTTTTTGATTCAAAGTAAAATTATTCATTTCAAAACCTAGTTAAGGCGTTAAGCATAGAATTAAACTTAATTTTTAAAATAAGCCAGAAGTGCACTGAATTAGCAAAAATTAAAACAAAAATGCATGTGAACATTGACGGTGTTAGGATTTTTTTGTTGGGAGTTTGGTTTCTTTGCAATATATCTTTTGGTTGAAAAATTGCTAAATGATGAATTCAAAATAATCTTTTAATTCTTATTTTGACATTATATCTTTTAGTTTATTTTTGGATTATGTTCTTTATTTGTCAGGGTAGGTTTTTGGTACCGTGTCAAAATATTCGTAACAAACTCTGCAACACATCTTTCAGATTATAAATCCGTTAAATGATGAGTTTAAAACGAGTGAGAAATAACAGTTAGAAATAGATTTACTAATTCGATTTTCATTTTTAATTTCACTTTCGTTATTACTTTTTTTAGTTTATTTTCGGATTATATTCTTCACTCGTCGAAGAATGTTCTTGGTACTGTTTCAAAGTGTTCATGATAAACTTCAAAATGCATTTTTTCAGATTGAAATATCGTTAAACAACGAATTAAAAATATCTAAGTCAAAGAAAATTGCTATAATTAGATTTAAAGATTCGATTTCATTGTTAGACATCAGTTTAATTAAAATTCTATTTGATTTCAATTTGACTCATCTCGCTTGTATAATTAAATATATAAATATTACAAAATTTTGAAGTGAGTCTTTGAATAATTTTTTTAGTAAGCAAAAATAAATAAATTCAGGAACCTTGGGCTTAGGGGGCCTTTGGAGTCCGCCCCTGCATGTGGTAACGTACAATAATAATCCCACATCGAAGAAGTAAGAAATAGTGGTCACTACTGATGGATTATAAAATAGTGCATAATTGGCATTGGTAACCACGCAGCCGTGCGATGAGTACATAGCGAACTATTCTTTCGCCTTTTACTAAAGAATACCGTGTGCTCGTCGCAATTAAGCGGCATACGCTTATTTTTGGAGGGTTTGCTCTTTTCAAGAGTGAATTCCCTACTAATGCAAGTCTTGAATTTTTAAAAATTAGTTACTTTGGCTATAAGTTGTTTTTTATAATTACATGTATCAATTTGATGTGCATGATAATAAGTTTTAATGGGTTGATAATTGATTCATTAGTTGTATGTTTAAATTATATTTGGCTATTTGAATTATATATGTAGTAGATTGGTTGTTCGGGTTTTACTTTTTAGTGTGAGAGTTTTAAACGATGGTCAATTGAATTGGTCCAATCATTACGTGGGGTGTGTTAAGTACGTTATAATTCTATTTAGCAAGATTCTAAAAAATGTGGCTTCCATGTCTCGCTTTAGGTTATAGGCGCAATTAAGATGTTTTTAACCAAAAAGTGCGCGCTTTTTGTTTTAACTTTGTTTTATATTAAAAATAAAAAAAGCTTTGTCACGCTTTCGTTTAAGCTTCGTCTAGGTATGAAAAGTTTGAACTTGATTTTTAGATTTTATACTCTTTAGGACACTACTATTTAGTATTTATATAGTTTGAAACTTGTATCATTAGTTATTTCTAAAGGAATTTTAAATCTTGAATGAGCAGTACGACTACTCGACAACAAAGCAACAACCACTCATGAAGAAGCTGTAGCCAAAGCTATAAGATTTTTTGATACCATTTTAATGATAGGCTTCTTGTTGCTCATCATTTAAAGTTCCTGTAGACAATATTTATCTCTGCATCGACATTTCTTATCTCTTCACTAATTATGGTAGCTAGTCTTTCATCTTCTCCAACACTTAAATTAAAAGGCACTAATTTATGATCATTTATATTCTTGCCACTTTGTTCCAATATAGAATTTATACTTCTCAAAGTCTTAATTTCAGCAGTGTTGACTGACATACCTTTATGTATAAAGTCTTCAAAAAAAAAAAAAAAAATTCTAAATTTATTCCATAGTAAACATGGGTCATTAGGAGAAAAAAAAACTAAGTATGATAGCAAATAACCGACGTAATGAACTTCGCATTTGATAGGTTATTACTTCTGCTAAACACAACTCACAATTATTATCTTCACTTAATAAACCTTGCAAAACAGCTGCTTCGCGAAATGTAGAAACAAATACTCCATTTATTACTCTCAGGTCTTCAAATGATGTTGGTCCTTTGATATGATTCAATAAAAGTCGTAAATAGTATCTTTCACCTTGAGTGAGATTAGCCATAACTATTCTACTAATTATATTCTTTATTTTTCTAGGGGTCCAAATCCTACTATTTGCATCCCACACAAAATAAGTCGGAAAGTCTCTATAAAAATATGTTCTAGCTTTTTCATTTCTAATATTTGTCTGGAAAAATTCAGTCAACATTGTACGTTGTGTATAATCTCTATTGATAACTGATTGTAAATTGTCAGAATCTTTATATGTAATCAATTGTTGATCTTTAAGATGCAATTGTAATGAAATAACTGTTGGAGACACTTCATTTAATACAAATCCATAAATCCTCCACATTGCTTCAGGAGGAGAAATCCACCTAGCAGATTGATATTGCGAAATTTTATCAATATCTACCTCATTTTAACTTTCGTTTATAGAAAAGCTCATTCGATCATGTCTTTTGTAAACATATTTATATAGATACTTTACAGCTTTAATGGTAGAACATATCTCAACATTGATATGACAATTATATTTAGCTGTTGAATATGGATTATAAGGTACAACCCACCTGTTATCTAACAATTGTCCTCTAACCTTAACTCTTTGACCATTATCACGCCACCTATATAGTGGATATGAATTTTCACCAAATGAAGTCGTCGTAGTATATTCTATTGGATATTTGTATCTACACATTTGATTATTCCCCATACAAACATTTTCTACATTTAATATTCCACAAGAACCATGCATCATATGTTTGACAACAATTGGATGTAAATAAGGGTAATCATTTTTGTTAGGAATTTCGCAGCATACAATTTCATCCACCATGTCTACCGAAGTCACTTTTGATCTAGATTTAAAAATTAACAAAAAGTGTGCGTGTGGTAAGCCTCTTTTTTGGAATTCAATCACATATACGTAAGCAGCAATAGGTCCTAAAATTTGCCTTTTAAATAAATCATTTTTCAATTCTTCCAATTTAGCTTTAAATACTCTCGCAATCAAATCAGGTCTATTCTATTTTTCATCATTGTATTTTAATTCATGAACTTAATTCGATTTTCTCCCTCTACCTAAAAATCATGAATTTCAATTGTCTGTGCATATACATTATGGTACTCTATATGCAAAGTTAATCCAACCTACCTTCTCTCCATGAAAATCAAGAATTTCGCTTGTCTATGCATAATAGTCATAAGTTTCATCAAGTCCTTTCACTATCTCTATTAAAAATTTGAATCAAAATTGGACAAACATCATTCTACTCTTGATGGAAAAGGAGCTGTGCCAAGATTTGATCCCATCATTGGGGTGTATAAGTTCAATATACCTTTCCTTCCTACATAATAACCACGAATTTCAATTGTATCTATTCATAGTAATCACGAGTTTCAATGAGTCATTTCTAACTGCAAAATGCAAACAACTTATTGAAATTAATCGAAAACTTTCGGAAAAATAAGTAAAAATGACTATATCTGCAATTACAATGAACAAGAATAATTGGGTTGCACAACAAAAGAATTCACACTTTTAACTCTCTAACTGAGTAACTTCGCCAAATTACAAATGAATAATATCAGAAATAACAAATAAGAATATGGCAATTGGAGCAGTCCATAATCTCCAATTCCATTCACTACCATCAGCCTAGTAAAATTAGAACTTTACAAATGATTATAATCACTAAAGCGACGTATTTCTTACTGAAACAATTACAACCAACAAGAAAAAAGCAATTCTCTCCTGCAAATAAGCTCGAGCGCTGAAAAAGAAACCACTCACATTATTGTGCAATTGCATTTCGACTCCAGCTTGGTGGCCTTGTGTTATCACCCGTATTAGGAACTCCAACATTAAGTGTAGTAGCTACATTGGTTTTCTCATCACTTTCAATGCTGTTTTCCGGAGGAAGTTTTTATCTGTTTCCAATTTCTTCTGTCGAGCTTTCTGGGACTTAGAAGTACGTTTTCCCATTGCTCTGGAATGCATATCCCTTCTATCAACATTGGCCTTCCCGAATAATGTTACCGTTGGCTGCAAATCTACCAACAGGACCGAGTTTTCTTTCTCAATTGCTATATTTGCAGCCTCATATGCCAGATTGTGGACAATCGAGCTGCAGAAGAGTATTGTATCCGTTGCTTCTTCTAGGGTGAGGCTTCTAGACTTTATTCCTCGTCGGTCCTCTAGCATGACAGTCGATTCCTCTGTTATAACAAAGAAAGTTTCAATAACAACACGGAGAAACGTAGAACTCGAAGTCAAGTTATCGACCAAGAAAGCAAGATGATAATAACATAAGATCATAACTTCAAGGCATGCCAAGTTATGCTAAAGAGAAGTTGTAAACTGCAATTATTCATCAAAACTTGGTTAGAAAATTATAATTCACTAAAGAGGCAAATAACTTTAAAAAATAATGTTTACTCGTAAAAAACATATGAATTTTTTTATGTGGAAGCAAGCAAAGATACTACTTGTGCTTGTCGATTTGTAACTTTGGAGGTAAGGCTATCATGTCTCCCTCTCCTTTGTTCCGAATTTTCTTACCAATCAAAATGTAAGAGCCAAAGCAAGCCAACCACCCCACACCCCAACGCACAGGTAGGATTTCATAAAAAATAACATAAAATAAAAAAATAAAAACGTATGCATTAAGACATTTACATATCCATTCTACTAGATCACTAGTCAAAATACCAGTACAAGTGAAACAACAAACTCATCACGGTGAAAGCTCAAAATGGTGCACAATAATTGACGTGGGTAAAAGCGTTAATGTTGCTAGTGGTAGGAGAGATTAATATGAAGCTAAATTAAAATCCCACTGATAAAAAGGGTAACAAAATATTCCCAAAAGTATTGAGGAAAATCCTGTTAGGTATACTTATTTGAGCAAGATAAGCCAACCGTACATCATTCACAGAGGGAGAGGTGGAGGAAGAGGAAGAGGAAGAGGAAGAGGAAGAGAGAGATTTAAATTTATTTAACCCTTCCTGACCACATAGGGTTAGACCTATGCGCATTTATTTCAAGCTTTATACATGTGTGCATACACTCACCCAGACAAACCCTAAACAACATCAATTTAAGATGGAAATCTCAAATGAAAATACGGTTGTTATTCAAGAAAATCATCAGCACAAACATTTTTATCTTTTGCTTGAAAAAAGATGGTAAAGGGTGAGAACAGTTTTGTTGCAAGGACATTCCAGGGACCACTTTCAGTTAAAACTAAGAAGTTTTCACTAAAAATCAAGGACAAGTTACAACACCACGAGGATCATAAATAAGACCATAAATTTTGAGAAGTAAATCGATTGTAGGATAAGAGGCCTCATGGCCATCCAGTCATCTACAGCGCAGATTCGTGCAGTTTGGAAGGTTTTGCTGCAGTCAGTGATCTTCAGAACGTTGAAAATGCCAACAATTATCTCGTGGTGAGCGACAAAAGCAATTAATGCGCACTGCAAAATTAGTAGATCTAAATGGTGGGAAACAGAATCTCCTGAACCATTTGCAAAATGAATTCGAGATTTTCCGCTCTAAGAAATTATGCTTAGAACATGCAATATTACATGGTGCCAGTTAGATGTTCAAAGAAGAAGGGTAAAACACCTGGAAGGCTAGCTATACTTACCAAGGATGTCACATGCATGATCAGAGGGGTCAGATTCTTTAACAGATGCTGCTATAACATTATTGGATGCTGCCGGAACAGAAGAATCCTGCAACTCATTCGAGCTGCTCTTTGAATCAGTGGAATCAATATCAGATTGTGAATCAGGAGTACCAATATCGCCATTCTTGATTTCGATTTCTGATATAGCATCCAAAGAGCTTCGATTAGGAAGCTCTGCCACATCCACCCAATCAGCACACAAATTTGGCATGGCATCTTCCTCTGGCGTGCAACCATCGGGAAGTGTAGATGATGCTTGTATATTCATGGGATTACTTGAATTCTTTGAGATGTTCTCACCATCCCCGTGTGATGCTGGCTCTTCAAATTCCGAAACCGACACAGAGGGAGTATCTCCTAGATGGGAGTTCATCACATGTCCTGACAATTCTGAGGCAGTTCTAAAATTCTTGTCACTTTCAAAGTTAGCAAAGGTACTTTCCTCTTCTGTAAATTCCGAAGCCAATGATTGTTCGTGAGGATCTGTGCATGTTGCCTCCCTGAAATCTTTTTCCTCATTGACAGAAACTACCTCGAAACTATCTTCATGAGAGTTTTCCGTGACACTTTGGACTTTGAAAGTATGATTTGAAGCACCAGACAAGGAAGACATGGAGCGTTTGTGCTTCGAAGGCATCTCATATCTGTAATTTTCTATATCCGATTTATTACTACTTAATTGCCGTTGAATACGAGTCTCTATTTGCCTAGACGACCCCAAGTCTACAGAAGACGTAATAGATGTGCTGCCATGACCAAAGGAGCTTCTCATGCTGTCTATTCTGTCCGTCACACAGGAGAAATCATCATAACTGATGTTAGTTGCTGAAAAACTCTTGCTTTGAACAATACGTCCTTTGCCGCTGCTTGATCTCTTAAGCAATATAGATATACCTGCACCTTCTGAAACATCAACCTTTGAATTTGGGTGCGTCCCTTACATGCTCCAACTGCTGATGGCCAGTGTCACCGTCAGATGGTAGACCCATTAGTTGCTTCTCGGCAATAGTCAGCTCAACTTCTTCCACAGCCAACAGTTCAAGAGAATTATCTGGTGAGAAATTCAGGCTACATTGTTGACCCTCATCGGGAATCTTGTTAAGATTATCATTCCTGGCCTCACCCATACTTGTAACTTGCAATGGTTCTGAAATTTGTGCAGAGCACTCCAAAGCCTCAAATGATCCATGTTGTAGGATCTTCACCGAATCTCCTAGAGCTTTCTCACCAACCATCATTGTCCTTGGAAGAGTAGTTACAGTTGAAGGAGCTTCCAAACTTCTACATTCGGACAAAATTTCAGGTCTCCTTCCATTAAAATTTCAGTGGAATCAAACTTGTGACCACACTTTGAGCAAATTCCAATATCCTCAAGACCATCAGCATCAGAATAATCACCTTTCCTGTCCAAGACAACAGAAGATGTGGCAACATCTATAGTAGTATCAAGCTGGCTGCAACTCTCAGCAACAACAAACTGAGAATTGACCAGAGAGTTGCCAATAAATTTATTATAATGACTGCTAGGTGATCCTCGTGGATTTTCTTCCCAACAACTTCATTTAAAGCATCAACCTGATCCAAGACAAATATTTCGTCATGCACCTCTGGATATTGTCCCTTTACACATTCACTGGTTACATCATCTTGGTTTTGCTCACTTTCTTCAGTATCATGAGCACCACTTGTCCCTTGATCAGAACTGGCATTACTGCTAGTTGTGATTGAAGAATTTCTGGATATCATAGAACGATGGGATGCACTTACTTTTCCAGCATAGAATGTAGAACTGGGGACACTGGACAAAAAGCGGCCTAAACATATTTTGAGGACCTTTCCTATGATCCTGCATATCAAACGGGAAAGCCATATGAGTTCTACTGTTCACGCATAAAAAGCTGGCCATGATAAGTCTTGATTCAAAAAAAACCTAGCCATCAGATTATCATGTCAGAAATGTAATAATGAAGGCAATGCATTTATTGTGCTATAATGACATTGAGTGCTTGTTTGGTCCTGATTAAAAGTTGCTAAAAAGATGTGGTCAAAATCAACAATTAATTTTAATCACACATTTCATAGGACCCACAACTTTTATTAATTTTTCAATCACATATTTGAAAAACTTTTTATCAAAATCTGCTAATAAGCTAAATCAAACAAGCTCTGAGTTTATTTTCCCTTTCAATGCCAGCAAAATAGTAATAGTTATACTTGAAAATTACACGTTTTCACTATAAAAAACAATGGGGGTTGTTGAGCTCATTAAACCTGAGGAAAGTTCTCAAAATATAGAAATATCATTTTCTTTTAGTATTTATCACCACTCATTTTTCTTGCTCTCTTTTCCAAGGACTGAACTAGACCCCAATCCTATAGACCAGAATAATTAATACTTCTACTCAATTTTTTCCAAGCCCGTGAAACTAAATGATTTTCATCCTTCCCATTTTCTGTGAACACTTTTAATATTGGAAAGCACAAACAGGAATCAGACTAACATTAATATCACAATAGTTATGAAGATAAGAAATTATTCGCAGATAGTAGTAAGTTATATAATACATGTGCTGAATTGTAGCGTCCATAAAATCGATCCTCACAATCTGCTCTACAAATAAAATATCTAGACGCGAACACGCAAAGAAGTAAAAGGGTCTACATGCTATCTTCAACCAAGAAAAGTAGGTCACTGAATCATTTGCACTCTTTGATGTACCAATACATGCAAAAGGAGACATTATCGGGAGTAAAACAACAGACTGAGGCAGTTTTTGATAAGTTAATTCAGTGGATTAAAACGACCACGACAGCCACAAATAAACGTTATTTCCAATAAATTTGGAGTTGGCAATGTGAATCCTTTTTGGTCACTCCATTCAGTCCATTACTACATCTATTTGAAGATAATTCACAACCACATATCATGTTAATTTTGGTCCACATTTCCATCTTTCAACCTATTCTACTAGGAACATGTCACACTTCATACGGGAGCTTCTTTAAGCCGATGCAACATAAGTCCTAACAACCTAAGTCGTCAATCCTATAACTTATCCCAAATTGGTACTGATTCCACTCCTTGGCGTATATTCTGATTTCTTAGCCTATTTATTCTAGTACGGTCACACATCCATCTTAATATCCTCATTTTCACTATGTTGATATGATGGACTAAAAACAAGTAAGCATATAATTGTATGGAACACATGATTTGAGTAAATGTGCCATAAAGCAAAAGAAACAAAATTAAATAAATCTTAAATCCTTAAACTATTTTTCATAAGTTTTTCTTTCCTGTCTAGTGATGTAACATTTATACAATTTTATATCTAATTTTACTGTATTCCTGCCTGACTGACAAAAAGGCACTTGAATAATCCAGATCCATTACACTCCGAAGATCTTGAGATATTAGTAGCAAATTGGCAAGAAAATGAAATAGAAATAAAAAGAAATTGTCCTAAGACGAACACATTTAACTTTTGCCCTCCAAGAAAATGCATTATAATGAAGTTATATGGACTCAATTGTGTCATCAACATGCACAAAACACGCATAAATGCATCTATAAAGGACAAATAAGAGCGTGCAGATGCACACAACCACACATGTATACAATAAAGGAAATAAACATCATAAACTTCACAAATCAGTATATGTAACAAAAAATTAATAAAACAGCACAGATTATATGCTAAAATGTGAAAGCATACGAAGCAAACAATGGATAGCTAGAACGAGCCAATCAAATTTACATTTGTCCATGGTAATAGGGATGGGGCAGTCACAATTGGACAAAAGACCCTGGCTTTCCGCTGATAAAGTACATGCAAGTAAGAGGACAAGAAAAGGAATGATGCTAATGCAAAGTGTTTATACTCCACTAAAATGCCAACTCCAAGATGTCATTTTTCAAATCCAGGATCAACCTCATTGGTTTTGACACTTGAAATAAAGTTCAGTATTTGTTCAAAGAATATTAAATTGAAGTAGAAACTTCTACAAATTGTCAATAAAACGCCATGTGTAAAACCCAGAAAATTACGGTAAATATTAGTTATAAGATCGATGCCTTATTTTACAATGGCTCCATAAAAATAATTTTCCATCTTAGATGCCATGAAAGTATATACCAGCATGAACTAGCACACATACATATGGTCTAACCATCAAGAAAGCATCATTGTTTTCAATAAAAAGAGAGATAAATACCATTTGTCGAAGTGCCAAGTCAAAGGATCTTTTTGGAGCAGAACTTGACACAATTTTAGTTGGTTTCTTAGAGTACCCCAGAGCTCTATTATTTGGGATAGCACCTATGTTCCTAGGAGCTGAGCGGTCTGAGGTGCTTACAGGAATGGATTTTAGAGACTCTCTATCATCGTCACCAGATGATGCAACTGAAGCTTTGCTGTGAGAACTAAACAGGTCCCGGTCAGGAGTGTATGGGGAACTGACACTTCTGGTAGCAGTTGGAGACATTGATTCTCTGCCAGATCTGGAGCCATTTCTGGATGCTGGCGAGGATCCCCTCACATATGATGCTGGCCTATCAGCCAATGATGTACGAAGATTAGGAGGTGCTTCTGAGGAAAAGCCAGGAATATTAGATTGCCATGCCCTTATTTTGGGTGAAGCAGAATTCCCTCTACTTGTCTTGACAGGGGAGGTGACTTTCACCCGTGATGGGGAAGCAGCACCAGCAGAACCAGTGCTCATCCTCCGTGGATTTGGTGAACTAGACCTTACAGCAGGTGCTGATGGCTTACTTGGCGGGGGAGATGGTCTCCTTACTGGAGCCAGATGCTTCAATCTAGGTGGAGGACTTAAATGAAGTTCTGAATATGGCCTGCTCCTTGATTGCGATGTACTGTTGCCAGACTGAGGAGATAGGCTAAGGCGATGGGGACTCGGACTACCTCTACTGCTTCTATAACTCTTCTCCATCTGAAGTTGAACACATATTTAACAATTTAAAAAAGAAAAAAGAAAAAAGAAAAAAAGAAGGATTAGAAAAGCGTGGAAAAAGGTCCTCAGCACATTTTTCGGATTGTGGTGATATAGAAGTTGCCAGTTGTTTTCATTGACTTTTAATGAACTTACAGTCGATGATCTTGAGATTGAAACAGGTTGAGTCCTCGGCCTGCCCCTCTGTACTAGATTAGCCGTTAGTGTCTCATTATCCAAAGAAGGAAAAAGTGGAGTCTCCGGAGGAGTTATTAACCTTTAATCAACGGCATTGCATGTTAGTGAGAAAATAATACTAAAAAGAACTTAGTTATATAGCATATCAGAAACAAACTTGTCTATATGATTGCCCTCGTATAAATTATATTTTCTTGATTTCATTTTGAATGTCAACAATGGAAAGCTTCTGCCTTCTGTTATTAGCATTATTTTCTTTGTCCGAGGAAACTTCAATTATTAGCCAAACAAATTGCATTAACTGAACTTACATGGAACCCTAACAATTTCCATAGGAACTTTCAAATAGGGAGACATATCTGTATTAAATAATTATATCCAAAAGAAACGGCAAAAAAGGCTCAACTTGTGACAAGAGAAGAACAACTAACCAGTCATAGTCATTTTTATCTCCTTCTGCATTGAGCAGGTCGCTACTCTCTCCCCGAGCAGGAATGGAGATTCCGCCCTTAGGATCCGAAAAGTATCTTAATTTTGTCACTATCAAATGCCATAAATAAAAAGAACAGTGGTCAGTCAATCAAAACAAAGAAATCCCAAAATTCATATTATACTTCATTAAATGCCAAAACATAAGCAGACCAAATTGAAAAGTTATATAGCATGTGAGAAATTACAGAAGACGTCTTCAAAGTCATCGTTTGATTGAAGCAAGAAATTATCTTTTTCTTTGTTCTGCACCTCATTGAACAGAGCAAGATCATCATCCTTCTCTAGATAGGGAATCGAGCTCTCAAGACTACGTCCTCTCTTATGATTCTCAGCCCTCAGTTCCCTCCTCGGAGAAAATCTCATGGCCGGGGATGGAGGCATCTCTGTATCCTCAATTTGATTCACCTAATAAATTTTCAATCAAATTCCTCCTAAAATCCAAACTCTAGGCAGCACATGGTGAGAACTGCATGAAACTTTCTCGGAAAAGTTAACTCGACCACGTTCCTCTACCATTCGAAAAATCAAAACCCACCTCAAATTTGCACCGCATCGTTGGAGAATTCACACTGACACCATCATAGAGAACCCGCAAATCATTTCAATTGCCTACCAAAGCTGCAAATCACAGCTTAAAATCATAACATTACTCAAAATCCAAACTTCAATCGAAACCCCAGTTCCACTTCAAAATGTGAAGCAATAACAACCGTAATTCACACAATCCAATAAGGAAAAACAAAAAACCCAAATCACATTCACAAAATTCAGCACCTCCAAACTGTGAAACCGGCAGACTTACTCAACAGAATCATCACTTACACAATTAACCGAAAATATTCCTTACCGCCAACCAAGTCAAATCTTGTTTAGTAACCCACTACTCCACAGCTGATTATTTCACAATTAAACCCTCAAATTATCAAAACAACAGTATCTTCGAACTGAATTATTCGCACAGGGCTGTGTCTATAGACTTGGATCTGCAGTGCATTGAGTAGATCCGGCAAGAAAAGATCCGAAAGAAAACCCGAAAAATAATTAAGAAAAGGCTGACTCACTCACGTGAGAGGTTGATTGTGAAGAGAGAAAGCAAATTGTGCACCAGCAACTGAATTTTTTTTATTTATTTTTGCTTATAATCGAAAATAATAATCATTAAATACAGAAAACTTGTGATTTTTGCCTTTTTAACAGCAAATCATTTTATATGATCAGTTATCACTGTCTAATTCTTTTCTGTTTTTCTTTTAGATTAAGAAACAAAAATACAGAGCACATTAAATTAAGCTCAGTTAAATGGAGTTTAATTTGGTAAAATATTCTTGATTTGGCGGATGCATGGTTGCATATGGACCTTTATGTACTTTTACATTGACTACTTGTGATTTAATCTTCATGGATTTCAGCAATTTGACCTATGTGTTTTTTGGATTGTTGCAATAGTCTATAGAAAGTGACCTAAAAGCTACACTTGTTCAACAAATAAGTTTTAAAATATTAGAAAATGTTAATTTGTATTGTGTGAGAATAATCGAAGAGTCTCTATATCTATGTAACTAGTATACCGCTTTTACACGGTATATCTGACCGTAAAATCTATGAGAATGAGTCACTGAGATTTGAACCCTTGTATTTTTCATGGAGTCTTGATGGACAAAGATGACGATCGAAGTTGCGGTAGTTATAGTTTTAGAATTGAATCGACGACGATTGAGTAGAGTAATGATAATATCATTTGAGGGAGAGTTTTATTTGAAAGAGGCCGGGACGTGAGAGACACTGGGCGATATATATTTTCTTTTTTTTTTTCTTTCAAGAGCGGAGAAAACTCTACATACGTCGTGATTAAAAATGTCAAATCGACCCTAAACTTGATTATATGATTTGAGGATAGTTGTAGTCAAATTTTAAAATTAGTTCTGCTTTTTTGAGCCAAGAAAATCATAGTCTATGATATAAGATAAAATGATTTTTTTTAATCAAAAAATAATATTGTAAATATAGGAATTAATATGGTCTTGATTTGAACTCCTAAACTATTTTCATAAGTTTAAATTACAAAGAGATAAATCACAACTTATGGAGAACCTTAACATAAAGTGAAAGCAATGGGGGCAAAAGGCAAAAGTGTAACAAAAGTTATATTATCTTCAAGGACAAAATACACTTTGGCACAATATAGAAAAAGAACTAGAATGTTTCATGGACAAAATTTGTACATAGAAAGAGGTTGGGATAAGGAATATAAGGGTTTCTCGGATGATATGTTCATATTATACCATAATAAATTAAATTAGTCTAATCTCGGCCAGTTTCAAGAGTCACTTCGTTGTTGATACCTTTTTGTGTCATATCGATTACATCTATTTCATTGAGTATTATCTTTCTATTCGGATCGATTTCTCAAAAATGTACCATAAGGGATTTTATTTTATTTGGGAGATGAGGTAGGTGTGCGACTAAGCGAGATAGGGTTAAAAATCATGAGATTATCCAAAGATTCGGTTCTCCTCAATACAAAAAACAATTTAAGGGTAATTATATTCACATTATAGTTTTTATTATCTACATTACTTTTTAATTTCAATAAAGGTATTTTGACACTTTGTCTTCAAATTTTTTTTTTTTTGGTTGCATTTTTATCATTAACTTTAAATAAGTTTCACATATTGTCTCCGATAACGATTTTCGTCCAAATATTATACTGAATGTGTATTGAAATGGGGACAAATATTTTGTTAAACTTTTGTTTTTTATTATTTATTTTGCCTATTTAAAAATATGAGAGGAAAAAAAATTTACCCACTCCTAATTAATATTTTGGATGAAACCATCATCAAAGACAAATATATGATGTGAAAATAAATAGGTAAATGATAAGAATGTGATAAAAAATAATTGATGATATAAATACAAAAATAGCAATAACTTCGACTTTCATTACAATTAAAATATATGCGTGTGTTATCAACAGAGAGGTGGTGGTGTGAATATAACCACCCGAATTAAAGAGTAATTATATTACCACAACATTATTTGTCAAGCACACTACATTTTAATTGCAATGAAAGTTTTTAACTATTGGTTACTTTTGTATTTATGTCTCACTTTTTTTAGAAAATTTTATAATCAAACTATTAATTTGCATGTCTTATATTTGTCTTTGATGATGATTTTGTCCAAAAAATTAACTAGGAGGGCGTAAAATTTTTTTTGCCTTTAATATTTTTACATAATCAAAATAAATAACAAATAAGAAAGTATGACACAATATTTTTTCCTCGTTTCAATGCACATTAGAAGAATATTTAGAAAAAAATCTTGATAGGAGACAAGATGTGAAAATTAAATGAAAGTTAATGATAAAAATACGATGAAAAAAAGTTAGAGACATAAGTATCTAAATATCAAAAATTAGAAGAATTTTTATTGCAATTAAAATGTGGTGTGGATAATAAAAAATGTAGTGTGAATATAATTACTCCGAATTTAATTATACATTCTTGAAACAATTGACATTTCTATCCTTGAATAATTTGTGACAAAAAATTTACGTTTTATATCGCACGCACACTCACTATATCTATATACTTCCAATGTTTCAGTTGATAGCCTTTCAAAAAGACACATCTCTCTACTAAATACGCTTGTTTCAAGTCGAACAATAACAAGAGGCCTTGATCCAAATTTGAAAAAGAATGGAATACTCAAAGATGCTTGAGTTATAAATATCATCTCAGAACCTCTACTAAACAAGAAACAACTCCGATCACGAATAAGAATCTCCTAACCTAGGGTATTCGTATATCGGACTTTGCCGGGCATGAACTCAAATAAAAATAAGCCTCAGTCTTCATCTGTCAAAGCCCAGCCCCCAACCGAAGTATAGGCCCGCGTGAGATCAAACTCACTTGCCATCCGTTTGCTCTCTGTTCACTTATATTATTTTCTCCTTTAATTCGAGTTTAGAAAAACATAGACTCTAAATAGTAAAATTAGAAAAGAAAAAAAAAATTATTTCTTATCCAATGTTTGAGAAACATTATCAATTTAAAAACCCTTTTAATTGGTCTACACCAGCCATCCATATTTTGATTAATTTAATGAAGTGGGTTAAAAAAAATATCATGGCATATTTTGGGGACCACGTTAAATTACAAATTTCTTCATTATATGGTTAAGTGGTTGTTGCAAATAATTGGTTGATTGAAGGAACAGAAAACTTTTATTTAAAATTGATTTCATTTTCTTTGAGAATTGGTTGTCAACAAAACCAATAGGCATCATTGTTAAGTTAGTATTTATCCCAAAAGTATTTAATTTTGAAATTTTTACCATAAGAAACTCCGAGGTTGAAATTTAGGACCCTCACTGATGAGTGAAAGCGGTTCCGATACGTTTTCAATTTACTTTTGAATAAGTAACTTTTGAAGATAACCAAACATCATCTTGTCTGGTAACTACACACGTGGTCCACCTATAAGGCCATATGTACGAAGCTTATGACATTCACTGTGTCGTAGTAATAATAGTATAACGGTTAATGCCGAATACTCGATGTAGACATGTCTTAAATTTTGTCCAAATAAGAGAATTTCTTGTAAGAAAAAGAAATTATTGGCGTTTACAAATTGGGCCACAAGACAACTACTAGAAATAGAATAAATAGAATATGATGAACATGTATTTTGTCCACTAATGGCAGCAATTTTAATGGTGTCATTTTAATTGGTAGGTGATTAATTAAAGGCTTATCATAATTAGATGAGCCAGTAGTCTTTCTCCTTCAAGGATGTGGATTAACAAAATTAATCATTGCTTATAATATAATGTTACCTTGTCATTAAGCTTTAACCAACCAATGTGGTCGAGGACAATAGAACATCGACTATGACGTGTTTGAGACATTGCTAATTCTGCTTTATTCTTTTTAAATTTATCTCACATCGGCTAAATTATTAACCAAAATAAGGAGGCAACGCACATCACCGTAGAACGTGGAGATTTAAGTATAGACAACAATATAAAATGTTCAAAAGAAATAATTGAATCGCTCTCGTCAAGAGTTGAACTTCGTGTAGGACTAAAGTCGAGTATGCAGCTTCATATCATCTAGTCTACTAGTCGGCATGTGGTCAATTTTTTTTTTTTTTTTTTTTGGCTACATTTAGCGCATTGAACAGTTTAAAGAGTTGAAAATAAAATTATAATGGATAGTATTGCGTAGATAGTATTATAGTAGATTATGGTCGATAATATTTTTTAAATTTTTATTGAAAATATAGTTATTTGCACTATCATCTGTATAGCATAACATGAAAGTTGCAGACGATTTATGCTAGATAAGAAAAGATATATAGTAAATGTCATTTTTTTGAATTATTAATTTATTATAATACCATTATAATTTTATACTAAATTTGTTGTACAATGTACATTCTAATTTGGAACGCCGAAGGCAACCTTTTAGTTTGTGTGCCTTATTTTAGAGTTATTTACGTCAATTTTCCAATAAAACAAACGGTCTCTTGAAGCCCATTAACATTGACAACACTTTAACCGAATACAAGCTTCAATTTTGGGCCTGTTTAATCCCTTCGCCTGAAGGCCTGAATTACTCACTATCAACGCATCTTCTTTCTCCACGGTCACAGTCGAGAAACAACGGCGGCGAGTGGTGGCGCAACTGACGGTGATCCCATGTGGTCGGTTCTAAGGTCTCGGGCTCTCTCCACTGCTCATCAATGGAAAAATTTAGCTTCTTCAAATTTCACTCGCTCTTTCTGTTCCTCCGACATTAATAACATCGAGAAAAATCGAGGGTTGTTGAGCTTGAACGAGGTTGAGAAAATACTGACCGACGTTAGAGCAGATGATGTTAAAGTAATTCCAGTCCCCAAACACGTTGATTTTGCTGATTACGTGGTTATCGCCACGGGTCGATCCGCCTGGCACGTGCGTAATATAGCCCAAGCCCTAATTTACAAGGCAGGTCCGTCTGTCTCTCATTTGTGTATATATGTGTGTGGTGGTGTTTGTATAATACTGAATGTATTATGTATATATATGCATTCCAATGTTTTACAAATATCGAGTTTTTATTTACCCAAATGGAGAAGGGATTGAGTTTCAATTAACGCAACTGGATATAAGATTTCATATATGAACTCGCCCACGGAAAAGGTTTGCACCCATTTGTTTAATAAGACAGTCTTTTAAAGGTAGAATTTTTATTGAGAAATGCCATACGCCATTTGACAGGATGTCTTCTTTTTTCTCGGAACACTCAACCATTTCAATCATGAAACATAATTTCTTACCGAATGTGTTGAAACCGCATGTATGGTGGCATACTTTTAGTTATTTTATTCCGAGGTTTTGGCTCTGAAAACATGTATACATGGAATATACAAAATAGTATTGGTTTGGCCCCCGATTGGAACACGAAAAAGTTATTTTGTAAACAGTGGAATGTTCTAAGAAGTGCTACAAGGTGTTTCTCTACACACTATCTTGTACATATGTAGATCACATACAAGTTCACTGGCTCATACATTGCTTTCATGACTGTATTCAACGAGATGTATGGTGAATTATACTGTTTTTTGCACTAAGTAATATTTGTAAGTCATGAATTTTGAGTTTTGATGAATTGTGTGACCTTGGCATATTGATTGATTTTGACTTTGAAATATTGATTGATTTTGACTTTGAAATAAAAAGGTTGGTCCTTGGCTTTATATTGATTTGGTTCAACCAAACAGGTTAAGCAAAAGCAGAAAGGAGCGAAGAGAATGTTGCTACCGAGTGTGGAAGGGGAAGAGGGGGGGAAGTGGATTGTCATTGACTCCGGTATCCAGTTTTTCCTTTTCTTTTGCTCTCTTTACTTCTCAATTTAATCATCTTGGTTTTTTGTCCACATTTTCATTGCTGTCAGTTTATCACACTGCTCTTGCTATGGACCTATGAGTATTAAGTTAAGTGACCTGAACTTTCATGAGCAACACGTTGCTCAATAATTAAAGTTTTATTGAAAATAATATGGCTAAAAGTAAAGATATCGAGTTTATCTTGGACGCAGTTGTGGGATTGAAGACTGATGGAGGAAAAGTAGGCTTTTAACCTCTGACACCTTGTTTCATAGTTCACCAATACTAATACACTTACATAACTGTGATTTCTGCATGCCACTGGACCTTTTTCCGAGCAGTGGAATCTGAGGGTTTGAATTTGTAGGTTGTCTTATCGAAGCAAATAATTGACGTTTAATGCCCCGGCACATTAAATCATCTTCTCCCATTAAAGTCCTTTCCAGGATTGTTATTTTTAACAAATGAGAGTAACTTGACAAATTTGGAAAAAGTATGTTTGCAACATTTTGTGTATATTAGTTGACAACTTGTTCTTATAGGCCCATTAGTCATTCATGCTCTTGACGAGAAAGTGAGAGCTTATTACAACTTGGAGACGCTTTGGTTGACTGGAACATCCAATGAGGAACACACTCAGGTAAACCCCCTTTGCAAGAGGTTAAAAGAACTTCTGTTTCTTCTTCCCTACTGACATTGCATGGCATGGTTTTCCAGTCTTTAGAATCTAAACTTTGACATAATGATGTCCAAAAAGTAATTTAGTGCCTGTTTGGAGAAGCTAAGAATCAGCTTTTTAGCATAAGTTGATAATTTCAACGGGTTAAACTTCAATTTTAACCACATATTCTATGTGACAAACAACATTTATCAACTTTTCTCAAAATGTGTTAAATTTTTTATCAAAAACTTTGTCAAATGGACCCTTAATATTTAGAGCATCTTTGGCAAAGTAAAAAACTTTTCTCAAAATCTACTAAAATATTTTTATTGGTCAAAGTTAAACCTAGCTTTACCAATAAGCTAAGAGTTACTTTCAAAATAAGGTTCTTTGATAAAAGTTTTAATAGTTGATGAAATGTTTGGTTGAAAAGTTGATAAAATGTGTGGATCTCATGAAATGTATAAAATTAATTATTGACTTTGACCTCAACTTTTTAATCAAAACCAAACAAGGGCTAAATAACTTTTTTTGAACTTATAAACACGAAAAAAGTAACGCGTTGACATCTTTGGAAAGTAACTTTTACCTTTTAGGCTTAGACAAACATGCTCTTACTGCTTGAGTGATCAAATCCATATAATACCATTTGCAATACGTGCAGGATTTGGACAAGGCTTTTGTCAAGGTTCGTCCGAAGAATAACTCGAAGAAACCTTCAAAAGCAAGTGCCTAGATTGGCTTTCAGTATGCAGAATCATCATCCTTTGTTCCAGAAACTGGCCTCAAGCTGTGGGCGAGTTTCTGATCTTCGAAATCGACTCATCCTTTATTTTTGCTAGTCATCCTTCGATATTTTGATATTTCTGTAGTTCTGTTGCTAATTTGTATGTATTTGGTTCTAGACCGTCGACTAGCCATAATCATCTTTCTCTCTCTTTTTTTTCCCCGGATATACGCTGTGTTGAGGTGATTGCAAATACAAATATTCTCGACACATTTTACAGGATCTATAATTTTTATCTATTTGTTATGTATACAAGTTTCGTAGAGGCATGTCTTGCTAGTTTAGGATGACTATTTGATTTAGTTTCGAAACAAATAAGTGTGAGAAGTTTAAATTTGAACTTAGTATGGCTATTCCCATGTTTCTTTTTTTTTCTTTCTTTACATATAGATAAGAATAAAATTGCTAAATATTTTATTTAAAAGTTTTATTTCTACTTCAAATGTCTATTTTTATTGTCATTATTCACTATCTCCTGCTCTCCCACACATTGCATACCTCTATTATTCTCATCTTCGTGCTTCTCTCTCTTTTAGTTGTCTTTGCTAAACTCCATCTCTTTCACTACCTAACCCCAAAATATTCTTATCTTCGTGTTCGTCTCTCTTAGTTGTCCTCACTAAACTCCATTTCTTTTACTACCTAATTTCATAATATTCTCGTTCGAAAGTAATCAAACCCCGAGAAGGAAGTAAGAAGCTTGGGAGTCTCTGAGTGCCTTCGAGTAATAATACATAAAATGATAATGAGGATGAATAAAAGTAGCAAAGAATGGTTGAAAGTTGAAATATTTCGCTTATGTACTCAGCTTCTAAATAGTCTAATAAAGCGGTGTTAAAAAGACCCGTCTGGCGCCGCTATGTAAGCTTAAAGCTCAATACGTTAGCAAAACGCATCGTATTGAGGGTATGCGCGTTAAAATGCGGTCAATTCTTTTTGTTGACCGTCTTGGCGCGAATAGACGAGAATATGCGAGAATAAACATGATTAAGCGAGAATAAACGCGAATAATCACGCATAACACACATTAGAGCGAGCAAGCAAGCTTCTTTTTAAATTTATTTTCAGTTGGGCCAAAATAAACATTTTTAAATCTATAAGAGATACTTGCAATGTTCAAGATAAACTAAGAGAACCCGGCGAAAATGATTTTGTATCGGATGGCACGAAAGATGAGTTAGATGAAGAAGAAGAGCACGAAAGATGAGTTAGATGAAGAAGAAGAGCTTGACTTAGAATTTGATAAAGAATTAGACAAAATTTAAGCTATATTGGTTTGTAATAAAATTGTAGAAAATTATTGAGTAATTTGTGTTTATGTTTGTAGTAGTTAAAATTTACTAACTTTTGAAAACTACTATGTTGAGCTTTTATTTTGTAATCTACTTGTAGACTATGATATTAAAATTAGTCCTGCAATTTTGAGTTTGAACCACGCTGAATGCGATATGTTCAACCACGATATGCTACTTTAATATAAATCTAGTTTTTCTTCATTGTTATAAGCGTCGTCTAATTTTGAAAACTTGTGTATTTTTATGTGTTTTTTGAAAATTAGGTCTGTAATTTTGTAATTTAAATCAATATATTCTAGGCTATGTTATTAAAATTTAAAATTTGAGCATTAAAAAAAAATAAAAATTCAAAAACGTATTTTGACTCCTAAGCTTTGCATAAGTGCCGCTTTGAGACCTATAATTTTGACGCTTCACTTCGCCACGTCGTCACGCACTACTTGACTACGATTTTAGAACTTTGCTAATAAGATGAGAGTGATTGAAAATTCGAATATATCAAAATTTGAGTGAATTATCCAACTCTACCTACATGTAATAACCGTGATCTATTTCACCCTTCACCCTCGCCCTCCCTCTCCTCGCCACGTAGCCCCTCAAATAGAAGCACGCAAAAGACTTTGTACCCATCGCCCACACCCTCACAGTGCACCTCCGGAAATTCCAAAGCTTATTTTTGACTCAAAACAGTTCAATTTATAAGAACCATTTCCTCTTCCCTGTGGCGACTCTCATTTCCTCTCGTTTTCTTCTCTTTTCTTTACCCACCAGACTCAATATGTCTTCCTCCGTCGCCGGATCGGCTGCCGTTGCCTTCAATTCCGCCGCATTTTCCGACAAATCCTACCAGAAAATGGCTCATCTCCGGCAATTATCCTCTTCGATTCAGCTCCCACGCTCCCTTAACTTGCAATGCAGGCCGCTTACCTCTTTCTCTTCCTCAGGTATTCAAAAGTCTCAAACTCATCGCGTTTCTTGCTCATAACTGTATGCAGACTTCTTATAAGACTCTTCTGTTAATGTGGAAATTATTGGAAGATTTTGTACAAATGTTAATTTTAGTTCGTGGGTGCTTGAGGGTTCTGTAGTTTAAAGAATATAATTCTAAATTTTACCTACGAAAATATTTATAGTACTAGTATACCGCTTCCCTGGGCGGTTATGACATTTCCGAGGCCTGGCGAAGTTCAAAAATTAGGCCCCAATAGACCCCCAATTAAGTCAAGATTTGGTCAATTACTCAAACTCAATAATTATAATTGCTCCTAGACCGCATTACATAAACCCGAAAAATAAAAAGAGAGAGAAAACCTTTCTTGGTTTTAATACTATTGCATTGTGTTTACAGATGTTTGAATTGACGGGGAAAGATAATAATTATGTCATGATTCAGGAACCACACTTTTTTTTTTTATTATTATTTTTTGTTTAACAATAACCAGAAATCCAAATTAGTTCTGCTGCAATGGTGAAATTGCACACCTACTTACAATATGAATTCCATAAATCGATGCAGAAACCTTTTACATTACACAGTCCCATTTTTGCACTAGCATTAACATCAACAAAATCCATTTTTTCTACTTTATAGTTAGTAGGAAGAGGTGTTTGAATTAATTCGCATTCTTGCACTACAATACATCATAAAGTTAAAAATTTCAGCAATAAGCAATACCATTCCGCAAAGTTGAGTTTTCTAAAATAAAATTAAAATGTGATATCTAAAGTTATCTTTAATGAAATTGGTGACCTTGTCACAAAATCGTGAAATGAGAGTCGAGAACAGATGATAATCCTATAAATTACTTCAGAGCAAAGAAATGAAATGCATCAATGAACATAAGAACCCACCATCACCTAAACTACTCCTATAAAATAAAATGGGGAAAAATGATAAACTTCGGCAAGAATAATACCCATTAACAAAGATTAAGATAAACAAAAAAAAAAATAAAAAATAAAGAAATACCTGTAACCAAGCCCGAGTTGAAAAGCGGAAAAGGAGAAGAGAATCAGAGATGGAGGAGGAAGTCAGGAAGAAGATAATTTTTCTTGGACAAATTAGTGAAAATTTCGGACAATGCAATGAATCGCCCGCAGCGTCTCCAAGGCTCCAACTCTCTGCGTGTATAATTGTATAAGTTTATGTACTGCTGTGTGCCTGTGACCTGTGTGACTAAAAGTGAAATAGTAATAGACTTCTATTATTAGGCTTGGTTGGTTTGTTGTGGATATATAATAGTGTTGCTTTGTGTTAGTTTTTTTTTTTTAAACTTTTGGGCTTTGGCTTTGGGCCAAAACCCGCATTGCTAATAATTTTTTAAAAAACGGGTCCCTTTGGCCTCCTGGCCAAAAAGCAAGGCTGCCGCTTCCTTGCGGTGGGATCCGGCCATAGTCGATAGGTCAAAAGCAAGGTTTGGTGCGGTTTGCGAGAATGGAAAACTCCCACACAATGCTATATTTCGCTTCTTGTTCGATGTCATTGTTTTGCAACTTGCCAAAAAAAAAATCCAACAAAACAGGATGGAAACTTAAGGCGATAGAAATAGAAAGGAAAAGGCACTAAATATATGGAGCTAGAAGAAGAGAAAAGCGATAAAATTTGAATTCGAATCTTAGACCGATGTTGTGTTGAAATTAAATCATTCAGTACAATGAAATCGAGTGCAAAATGAATAAATTTAAAGCATGTTTTTATAGAAATAAATCTGATATTACCTTCCAAGTTTGGTGATGAAGAAGATGGCTTATTCTTATAGAAAACACTGCAACACAAGATAATTTCTATTTTATATGTTAATTTCTAAAAAAAAAATACTTGTAACTTTAGTGGTAAACTCGCCTCTTTGAATAAAAATCACCCTCGTGCTAATTTCACCAATTAGCATTAATCAACCACATATCTAAAAATCAAAATCACCCCAAATAATAACAGTAACATTAAAATACTATGAATTACTAGGCTACCGTATGTACACAAGAGAGAAGAAAATGGTGAAAGCGGAGAGCATCAAAATCGCGAGTCTCTTTTCCTCATCTTTATTTATTATGAAGTCTCCAACTCTTCGATGTAGGCGTGACCGCGAGAGAGCAATAACACTTAGTTATGGGTCAACGCTATGGTTCCGATTGAGGTTGAGAAGAATTATGAGATTACCGATTGATTGATGGGAAAAAATGCAGACGATCGAGCGAGAGGAGAGAGATGTAGGGTTCGCTTTGAGCGGATTTTGGCCGAGAGCGAACGCGATTGTGTGAGAGAGAGAGAGAGCTCTTTGATTGGGCGAGAGGAGAAAGATAGAGGGATTGTTTGAGCAAGTTTTGTAGACGGACTTTAAAGGGAGCACTTTCTTTTGCGCACGTAGCGACGATTGACGTGAGTAATTTTTTGTGTTTTTTTTCGCTATGTAGCGGAGTAAATCTCTACGGCCTGGTGATTATTAAAGTTTAGATTGTTTCGTCGTGGAATGGTCTTTGAATGGCCCGGTAATCGCCTTCAATTTTTCAAAATGGCGTTGACTCATTTTTTGTGTAAATTATCAAATATAACCTTATCTCCTTCTTTATTATAATCATTTCAAACAATTTCAAATTCATTTATATGTGAAAAAAGAAAAAATTTCAAGGTTAGAATCTAACCTATTTTAATGTTAGAATCCAACTCATTTCATTTATGTAAGAAATTTCATTTCAAAGTAAAAATTCATCATTCTCTAACTTCTTCTTTTAAAGTAGAAATTCATCATTCTCTAACTTCTTCTTTTAATTCATGGTAGAAATTGTGGATTTTGTAGTATAAATCATGAAAATATGTATAAATCTGAGTATGAATTGTAATTTTTTCTTTAAATTTCTGCAAATCTAGGTTTATTTGATGTGAATTAATTGAAAAAATCAGTTATAATTATATAAATTTGCTTATGCACTCACAACCATTAATATATGTTTACACCTGTTAACAGGTATGAATACTTGTTAAAGCCAAAATTGGCCTTAACAGATTTCAAGTCTGTTAATAGAACCTGTTAACAGGCCCTTTTGGCCTATTAACAGACCAATAGGCTCATAATGTGTTTTGTTAATGATCCTATTAATGTACACACATTAACATAACGAGACCATGTTAATCGACCATATGTTAACAGATGGTGGTTAACAGATGGTTTGTTAACAATGTGAATAAGTAAGAGTATTTATGTCTTTTATGTTTAAAAGAGGTTTCTAAAATTTATTTAGTATAAGTTAAGTTCTTTTGCGATTCTAAGGATTTGACAAGGTCATTTAAAAAATTCACCCTTGTTTCGTATTTAGGGCCTGCTTGAATTTTTTTTCACCGATTTTGGGTGGTACTTTTATGAAAGTTTAAGAAAATCGGTAATTGTTAGTTTTAAAATCACCCAAAACAGGTGTAGCGTAATTTGAAGCATACCAACCCCAAATCGGTGGTTTTTGGTTGTTATTCAAAATTTCTTCCAATTTTCTCCCATTTCATACAATTATTTTCAAAACTACCATAAATTTAATATTTGTAAAACTAAAAGAACATACACAAAAGAAAAAAACAAACATAAATTTAATTTTATATTTTCAATAATAGGTGGATATATAAAATTTTAAATTTTAATTTAATTTATTTTTATATATGGGCATATGTGCCGCTACGTAATAAACTTATAAGTATGGGTTGAACCGTTTAAAAACCCGCTACTAAAAATCACCCAAAACCGCTTCATTCATAAACGCCCAAAACCGGTATTTTAAAAAACCCTCATAGCCGGTACTCCAAAACTTCCAAGCGTACCCTTAAGGTCTTAGCTTTGGTATTATTGGAAAATTAACTTGTATATTATGTAATTATGTATAGACAGGTTTATTTCAATTAATTTATAAGTAAATAAATTTCAATGCTTATGGGGAAAAAAACATTAAGTCTTGATATGCTCCATGTTAAATCTGTAAAGGCTAGTTTATTTTAGTACAAGTTTTGTTATGACGTACTTTTTCAGTGCTTAAAATTAGCTAGTAAATACTTGTATTATCGTCATCATTATGTATTGTGTTGGGTGCATAATTGATTATTCTCGATGAATAATACTTAACTTCATTAAAAATTGAACATTTTTATCAGTATTTGGGATTAAAATTTCACTGTGTTCATTATTGATCTAATCTTTAGATCTTCACATATGATAATAAAACCATCTTAAAGCAAAAACGATTCTTTGCGCTATTCCTTTTTCCAAAAATAGTTATTGTGACCAAAAGCATCTTATTCTTCTCCATATTTGTAAATTTTTTGAAGAATTAATATCGTAAGGATAAATAGTTAGGAATTCTTGATATTTTGAATATGTGTTATAAATGATTTCCATTTCTATTATTCCCAAAATTGTTAATCGTCACGTTTATTGTGATTTGAATTATTTAATAATGTATCTAAAAATAACTCTCACATAAGATGTATAATGTATTTAAAGGAAACATCATGTCATATGTGTACATAAAAATAATACTTTCACATCCCCATTTAAGTTTTACCAATATGCCTTGAAATAGTACAAGCAATTACTTTCACGTTGTAGATTCAAACAACTTTCAGTAATTTAATATAATGCAATTTTGATTTTATTGAAGCATTGTGGAAAATATTTGGTTTATGACCTCATCTATAATCGTAGTTTTAAATTTTTAAATTTTTAGGGAAAGAAAAAAAGGTCTGTTGTTTTTATTATGGCTCATCTGCCTTTTGGTATTAAAGTGCTACTGTTTTTAATATTAATGGTATGTGCAGGTGTAAGAGCTCAGGTTGCCACCATTGAACAAACAAGTACTGACACAGCACAAAAAGCAGAGCCTCCTGTCGTTATTGTCACTGGAGCCTCCAGAGGAATTGGCAAAGCAATTGCTTTGACTATGGGGAAGGCTGGTTGTAAGGTCTATTTTGAATCTTATCATCACTCAAGAGTTCAATTTAGGATATACATTATAGGGTTCACATTCTTTATTTTGTACGTAATAGTTTCTTAAGTGTTTGATTTGAATAGCACCTATTGCTCATATAGCAATGCAGTTCCCGAAGATATGTTGACAGTTATCCACATTAATCGATGTTCTTATGTTATATAAATATTTTGTAAAATGTCTTAAAGGGTGTCTTGCTAAAGCTTTGGGTTTTGGTTCATCATTCTAGCTACTGGAGATTCCTTTGAGGTTATATAATTCTCTTTAGTTTAATAAAATAGTGAACTTATATAACCACAATTTTATAACACTATGAAGCATACATGCTCTAGCTTTAGACTAGAATTTAGTCCATGGGCAGAACCATTTGTTCGATTATTCAATCTTTATCACCATGCTTTGTATTTATAGCAAGATGGTTTCCACTTCACCTTTCCTCTTGCAAAAGTTGATTTGTATTCCTATTTCAGGTTCTGGTGAATTATGCAAGGTCATCAAAGGAGGCAGAAGATGTCTGCAAAGAGGTAATGCAACTGACATGAATTAACAATGGAAATTATGTGATGGCGGATACAATCAAACCAGAACCAAAATTATAGTAGAGTGAAGAGATAAGAAGAGAATGAGAAAGGGGAGAAGATAAGTGAGAAGAAAGGGGAGAGAAGAGAAAGAGGGTGAGAGGAGAGATATTAGAGGGAGAAAATATGAGTTTATTCAGTAATCAAGCATGTAAAATACAATGCATAAGCTCCTTTTATATAGAGCTGTAACTAGTCTAATTAACATAGGAAAGTAAATAAGAAATAAACCTAAATAAAACCCTAAATTGTGTCAACATAGAAAAGTATATGTGCACTGTGCATCAAAAGCAAGCTCATAATTTTCTTTATTTAAAATAATTGTGTGTTTTATATGAAAACTATGAATAGGCTTAACAAAGGTCTTGTGACCATAACAATTTAATATCAATAAGGAAAGTATGCAAGCGAAGAATGCCTTAGAAAACACTGAAGTGACATGGGGAGCAACTCTTTAGGTAATTCCTCTACTGTAACACTGTTGAGTACGTCTAAGAAACGTGTAATCATGAGATGGGACAGAATACGAGGTTCAAAACTCTCATCCTTACTATCTGAACATTTTATAGGATTAACAATAAAAACCTCATCTCCTTCTTGGGATTGGAGTATCAAAATGGTCTTTCTTAACACGAATATGTTGTTGGCATGTTTGTCACTAAGGCATTGAGGACACACAGATTTGGGAGCAAATAGACAAGAGCTGGGCATAGTAGGAACAACACATGATTGATGCTTGGCTTAGCGGTAGTTCTAGTAGATGATTACTGAGTTAATTTAGGAGGACTAGCACGACGAGACTCACTACTAGATTGAGAGAACAAGCTAGGGAGCAACTGTCGATAATTAGAGGGCAAGAAGATTTTTCAAATTGTAAGGCCTTGTGATAAGCTCCCTCTAAGGACTGGGGTGATACAAAGATTTGTTGTTTGATTTCAGGATCCATACCATTTAAAAATCTAGAAGCTATAACATGAGGAGGTTCATAAATATTTGTGTAACAGCTACTTGAATTGGGTCATATATTCGCTAATCGTGGACGTACCTTGCTTACAGTGCAAAAAGAATTTATCTAGTAACTGAGTTCGATGATAGACAGAGGCGTACTTGTTGCTTAATATTTGTTTCATCTCATTTCACAAAGTGACAGGGTATTGATGACCTAGAAGATCAGTGTTATGCAATAGCGATTGCTGAAAAAGCTTGGCAGGTTGTACAAGTGACACACCAACATGACAAATACAACGAGAGTCACCCATGTTGTTTAAGTTAAAGAAATTTTCAAGATTGTCGAGCTAGACAAGAAAATGCCTTGAGATCTAGATGACCATCAAAGTCTCGTAGTTTTAAGTTGTCTCCTTAGTAGCCTAATGGACGCCCTCAACATTTAATTGTAGTGATGAGGGAAAGGTGGATGCTCACTGTCATGGTATCGATCTAGGGACTCGGTGTAGTTATTAGAGTTGCTATATAACTTGTACATGGTGCTGACTATAGGAGTGGAATGTCAAGATAACGCAAATTATTCAAAATAATCGCAAATTACGGCTTACCAAATGCACAAATAGAAACAGAAACTCAAAAGTTCCAGGTTGTTTTAATATTAAAACACATCTAAGCAACAATCTGATTTTTTTTTTTTAAAAGAAAAAAAAATTAAAGACCAAAACTAAGTGAAATAAATAAAGGAACATGGGCTTTTTTTTTCAAAAATTGTTGTGGTTTTAATTTTGACAAGCCAAACACTTGAACAAAAGCAACAATTCTTGTCAAAATTTTGTAGGTACTCTAGATAAATATGTATTATTTTACTTGAGCTTACTTGATTGAAAAATTCCTATAAAGAGCACTATTATTCTATGCTGGTCCGACACTTAAATTGAGGTGCTGTTCTGACTCTTTTGGAAACATATGTGACATTCCAACAGCTGATACAACATGACACAGCATATGTGATTTGACTCTTTTGGAGACGTGCCTCCCAACACCTGATACAAGTCCCAAACACTATTCTACTACTGCAATTTACTAAGTAACAAGATGGGTCTTCTCGTTGTTATTTTTTTACTAGTTAATATATATTTTCTTTCTTAAAAAATGCATTATTATGACTATTTTCTAATTTACGATTTATGTAAATCATCTTAAGAGACTCCTAATCATAGCTACTACTATTACTAATGATATGTCCCCGTACCCATGTCTGAAATCAAGTTTGACCAAATCCTCATTCCGCCACTCAGACCACACTTGTGTCCAACGCCCCTGCTCAAGTCTAAGCAACATGACTAATTTAAAAAAGAAAAAGAACAAAAAAAAGATCATGCATATGACCTTATCACCATTTAGCAATATGGTTGTAACTACCGATAAATACTATTTCTTAGTTTATTGTTAGATAGAAAGTGATAGGTAATTGTCTGCTATAAAGGTAATTGTCTGCTATACTATTTCTTGCAGATTGAGGCATTTGGTGGACAGGCTCTTACTTTTGGTGGGGATGTTTCAAAAGAAGCAGATGTGGAGTCAATGCTTAAAACCGTAAGCAATGTGTTAATCATTTGGTGGACAGGCTCTTAGTTTTTGTATCATATAACATTGTGTTAATCTTATGTTATTAAGACGTTTGCAGGCAGTCGATGCATGGGGAACTGTAGATGTTTTGATTAACAATGCAGGTACCAAAAGTTCAACCTTGTATGGTGGCATACTGACATATCTAATTTTCAAGTCTGTTGTCTTTTGAACATTTGGAATGGTTTCAGGTATTACAAGGGATGGTTTATTGATGAGAATGAAGACATCTCAGTGGCAGGAGGTTATTGATCTAAATCTTACTGGGGTGTTCTTGTGCACACAGGTGAGTTTTTAAGAACTCTATCAACATGAAGATATGGATAATTAAATTCACACAATTTGATCTAAGATTTTATTCTCTGCAGGCAGCTGCCAAACTAATGATGAAGAAGAGAAAGGTACTCCTTCTTGTGTTTTGTTATCTCTAATGCTAGTTAGAACTGTTGAAGCTTAAACAGTTAACTAAGCAAGTTTTAGAATAAATAATTATTTGAGACAATATAAAGAGACATCCCTCACATTTCAAAACTCACACTAACGTCTCCTATTTCTAGTTTTGATTATCATTCAAAACTCACACTAACCTCTCTTATTTCTAGTTTTGAGTGTCATATTCACTTCTGACCACTTTTTGAGCCATATCTTGATGTAAAATGATGTTGATATACCTAAAATGTCTTGTGAAGAAATGATAAAAATTTTCTACAATTAGCTGCAATTTAATTTGTTTGCTTTAATAATGAGTTAATATTTAAAAACTTTGTGCCTATACAATTTTGAATATGTGCTAGTGGAAATTTCAACTTAAAATTTGTTGAAGAATTTGGTAATAAATGATTTAAAGTTTTTTAATTAATTATATATTATGTATTAAATTTTAACAAATGCAAACTTATGAATAAAATTTTATATTTATAACTTCCTAAATTAAAACAAGATGTTAAACATTTACTTTTTACCATTCAAGTAAAATTTAGCTAAAAAATAGTATTCCCTCTGTCCCACAAAGATAGACTTAATTTCATTTTCACACAAATTAAGAAAATCTAATTAATATAGTTGGAAAAGTAAATTTTACTTACGTTTTTCCTATTATACCCCTATATTAATATTATTATTCTATTGATATATTTCATACTTTGTTGATAACAAGACACATTAAATAGGAGAATAGGGGCATATTAGGGAACTAAGAAATCATCTATACTCTCAACAAGGAAAGTAAGAAAAGTGGACTATAATTTGAGGTGGATAAAAAAAGAAAGTAAGTCTATCTTTATGGGACGGAGTATATGCTACTTCAGTAAACAATTATACACCATCAAAATTTATTATTAAACGATGAACATGTTATGTAATAGAATAGTAAGTTAATCTAATGTATTATTCCTTTACAGTATTTTAAAATAATATCATAATATCCTTTTTGATCATTTGATATTTAAAAATAATTATTTGGTTAAATTAAATACTATATATATGTTTATAATTTATCTAAACATATATTTTCAAAAATCAATACCACTTATTAACAAAATAAGTGAATTTATATGATTAAAATTTATATTCTTATAGTTTATTTTGAGCAAATTAACTACAAGTAGAAAATTTCATTTTTAGTTCACAATGGCATTTTAGGTATATCAACATAATTTTATATCAGGGGTAATATGATACTCAAAACTAGAAATAGGGGAGGTTAGTGTGATTTTTTAAACGTGATGTGTGTCTCTCATATTGCATAAAGCTCAGGGGTGTCTCTAATTCATTTTATTGATCAAAATTGAAGTAAGCATGTTACTTATTTAGACAGTGACGCAAGAGTTATTTTCAAAATAATTTACGTTTTTTACTTAAAATAAAATAGTACTTTATTCTAACATAAAGTGACTTCTGCTTATTTTTAAGCTTAGCCAAACATGGTCTTGGTCAGGTCCCAAGCCAACAACTCAAGCTTTTACATCCTTTGTTTTTCTATTTTATTTATTTATTTATTATGGGGAGAGTTTAAACAATTACATTTTTTTCCCCATTACAAAGTTCATCTCTTCTACATTCATGCATCTTAACTAATTATGAATGCAGCATTCTGGACTCATGAGTTAAAATTTATATGTAGACATAAAAATCTGGACAAATTTGTTATATTGTCTTGGTTTCAAGACTGGTCTAAATTGTCGACTGATTTTGCAGGAAGGATTATCAATATAGCATCAGTTGTCGGTCTTGTTGGCAATGCTGGGCAAGCCAACTACAGTGCGGCAAAAGCTGGAGTAATTGGCTTCACGAAGTCAGTTGCCAAGGAATATTCAAGCAGGAATATTAATGTGAGAGTTTCAGTAGTGTTTGATCTCATTTAGAGACAAATATTTTAGTTTGTGGAAGTTTTAAATTTAATTGAGGCTTCAATTGACAGGAAATGCTGTTGCTCCTGGGTTCATTGCATCTGATATGACCGCTAAGCTTGGGGCAGACATTGAGAAAAAGATTTTGGAGACTATTCCATTGGGTGAGTTACTAATCTATTTGATCATACATAACTCAATCCATCCATTTGGCTTTCCGTTTCATCGTTTTGCATCCATGAAATTGCATTTAACTTTATAATATCATAGTTGATTTAACCAAATTATCTGAATGGATGTCAGTTGTGCACTGGACGTGATCCTCAAAACTTTTCAGTTGTTGACAACTAATTTCCACATCCAAGTTAATTTACGATACAAACTTAGCTATTATCTGGCTTGTAAATTCGACCTCTTTAATATGTCATGTGTCGATGTTTAACTGTTATAATGAATAGACTGTTACTCTTAATTCAGGAAGGTATGGCCAACCAGAAGAAGTTGCTGGACTCGTGGAATTCTTGGCCCTTAATCCTGCCGCCAGTTACATCACTGGACAGGTCTTTGAAATATTACAGTCTCTTGAGTTGCTTTCTGTCATGATGCATTTAGCATTGTCAAAAGAAGCTATAATATCCCTAATTTCATGTAGTCAAATGCTGTGTTCGGTAGGAGCGGAAATTGGGTAGGAAGGAATTGTAAGGAAAATGAGGAAGGAAATTAGTTTCCAGTTGTTGAAATGTTGGAGAAAAAAATGAGGAAGGAAAGGAAGTAAGATTGGGGAAAGATAATTATTTCTAATCTATTTTCCATCCATCACACCCATAAAAGAGGAGGGAAATTGGTTTTTTCGCACCCTTCCTTTCCACCCATCTTTCCATCCTACCAAACACACCGTAATATGCTTACTCTAGCTAGCATCTTGTGGACTTGACAGGTGACAGCACTCGAACTCTCCTCACCCTTGTGAACTTGTTCTAAATGGTTTGGAATTTTTCCTTCCCCTCCTAACTGTTCTTCATTACACGCAGGTATTTACCATCGATGGAGGAATGGTGATGTAAGAGGTTTTCAAAACCAAACTAGATGTCCTCCAGACAAGGGACATGCAGAACTAGCTCCGCTTATTTGTACGCAGTTCTTGACTATGAAATAAAGTAGTCTTAAGGCGAGTTTTGATACGATTTACTCTAACATTGAGCTTTGTTGAGTGAGGTTTGTACTATTCTCTTTGCTGCTGCAATGAATATTTTTGCCATCGTATAGTAACTAGAATGCGATGATCCTGTGAATTTGCTGCAGAAATCATGTATCTTAGCAGCTGTAGGATCATCTTATGCATAGTTCACTTGCATATAACTTTCATCTTGAATCTGGGAATTTTCCGACTATATAGAGCGTAATATATGTGTTCCCATATTGCCCATCCCGGCCGTCAAATGTTATTAGCATTATCGTGGTATACAAATTAGTTTGGGGCCGATGTGTGACAGGAATGTGACGGAGTGGTGTAATTTGTAACTAAATTGAATTATAGTGACCTAGTTGATACAGATTAAAGTTTAGTGATCGAATTGAAATGTCACTGAAAGTTGAGAGTTCGAGGATGAAATTAACCCAATTAAATCAACGACCATGTAGGGTACATGGAAAATTGTTGAAATCGCAACCAAATTGTCATACGACTAAATTGAATGGTTTGATGAAAACCTGAGGTTAGTTAAACGACCGTTCGACTGATATTTACCTAAATGTCCCAACAGATTACGAATAAAGATTTATGTCATGGCATGCGACAAGTTGGACAAGTTGGCTAAGTGCGACAATTAACAAAAATTGTTACTAGAGGAAAAAAGAAGAAGCTATTCTCACTAATTTGTAGAAAATGAAACATTTGCAATATTCTGAATAAATGATCTAATTAATGGAACATTCTCTGTACGTTAAAAAATAATCAAGTAAAAACCACTAAAAATACAATATTTTGAAGAAATTAATAATACTACTACAATTCTATTAGTACTGTGTTTATAGGAAACTTGCAGAGGCCATGGAATCTTTGGTGTGATTTATTTATATTGTGTCACTCCTATTGTCTTAACATAACGATAAATCGAACATAATTGATGATTTCATGGTAATATGCTAAGAATTTGAGCCTAAATCTTCAAATAAAAAGCTTCATTGGTAGAATTTGTAGTTGCTTGCAGACATAATTATGTTTCTCATCCCACCAATGGGTGCCACAATCATCAATGAAACCCCGATGAAGATGAAGGTCTGAAATTCAAGAAATTAAAATAAATGTTAGCAATCTTTGAGGAAGAACAAAGGAATAATGTTTATGATAATTTGAGAAATTTTGATTTAACATTACCCAATTTATCCACCAAGATAGGCTGAATCTTTTGGGTTTCCGGACAATGAGCCAAATGATGCAGGGAAGCTGTTATAAAGGCGAGAAAGGTAGAGGTGTCAAAAGGGTCAGACAATCGAGCATGATGTAGCTCGACCCATAAAAAATCGGAGGAGAAAACTAGAGAAATAGACCATTTTATTAAATCTTCACTTACATAGTATGTTGTTGGGGCTAAAGCAAAACCACCAAAGAATCCAAGTAGACCTCCAAAAAATGGGATTGTCATGCCAATGAACATTGTAAGTCCTGCAAATGGAGAAAAAAAGTATGTCATAAAAACATCGTTTTTCATGTATTGCTAATGTCTACGATTCTCAGCTCTCTTTTATGTTGAGGATGCCTTACCGACATATAAGGTACGAGTAGTGAAGCGAAGCTTAGTCGAAGGCTTAAACTTGAATTTCTTCACGAGTAAAGTCTCTATCATGTCAAAAACCGGCATGGCATATACCTGAGTTTTCGAAAATCAAAACACGAACAAAAAAACCCTCGAACAAACCGGAACAAGAAATTTTAAAAAAAATCATTACCTGATAGCTTCCAATGACATGAACAACAACAAACATGTTTGCCATTGCAATAAGCCAGTTGGGTTTTTCGAGTGAAAGAAGAATATTGTCATCTACTGAATTCCCAAATATGTAATATCCAACAAATGCAACTGGCAAATAACATATGGCAACAATAACATATGCAAATATTACTCCTTTCCACATAGGCCCTTTTGAAGGTTTCTCAGGAGTCGAAGGAATTGTTGCTTGAATCTCTAACACCACATTGTGTCCAGCATAGGCAAAAGCCACATCACCCAATGCATTGAAGAAGTTGAATACATTCCCAGTCGTAGTCGAGGATCGTGGGCGTAGCTCACATTTGCCGAACTCCTTAGCGAGTGAAGCCGTCCAAGCAATAGTCGAGTAACTGCAGATGAAAAGGGAAAACTTAGTAAAATTTATGTCAGATATGTTGAGACGCTATTTGTTATGGGTACTATCGTTCTCAAAGTGACATCCCAAGGACTCGAACGGTCAGGGTTGAGTCTTGGGGACGTCGCTTTAATGAGGGTAGCCATAACATATAGCGTCCCAACAAAAACATCGTTGTAATGAGTAATGAAGATTCGTAGGTTGTAGAGTCGAGGATTTTTACGTTAGGGACATCACGGCTGCTGAAAGGGAAATGATCGAAATCGAGTTGAAATTAGGCAGATGAGACAGCACAAAGTGAACAGAAGCAAAGATCATGATGAAGTAGGTGAGTTTGATCTCCTTGCAACTTGGACAGACTGATTCATGGAATTTTTTCAGAGATTTTCCTCCAGTAACCATGTATATGATGCAAGTACTAACTTCGACGATAATCTGTTGAGGTACAACGATCCAAAGCCCGAGCTTATCGCCAAATGCGTATTGGCCTAGTTCGTGATACCTGTCGAACCTCTTACCGGGAACCATTTCGTGCATTTCGACCATTTGCCATAGTGTGTAGAAGGTGATGAGCCATGAAAGGATCATCACTGTAACACCAGGTCCCCTGTGCAAATCAGAGGGAAGAAATTGGTTAATTCTATGGAAGATATAGGAAAAAATAACATCAAATTAAATCTTGTTCTTAATAAATTTGGAATCGACTATGTGTATCCTTTTACAAGACTTGATCCAGTATGAATGAAAATTTTCTAATGCATGGGAGATGAAAGATTGCTTAGTTCTAAGAAAGACTCATAAAACTCAGCCTATGTTTTTCATTACAGGGTCGACGGTCGACCCTAAGGATTGTGGTATATTGTCGGCCATTGAAAAACTTTATCAAATCTAATGACATGAATCAGAATACGTATTATAACACAAGATTATGGAAGATTCAGAAAAACTCCACCTATGTTTTTCATTACCAACCCTAAGGGTCGGGTTAAACTTTGTTAAATCCACCGACATGAATCTTAATACACATTTCTCCGTAAGATTCACAAATATTTCCAATGCATGGAAGACAAAGAAGGGACAACATACCATCCAAGTTCCGACATGGCGTACGGGAGGCTGAGGACACCGGCTCCGACCATGGCCGTGACATTGTGAAAAGTCGAATACCACCATTTGGCATTCCGAGAAGAAGTAATCGGAAGCCAATCATCAATGGCCTTTTGCTCTGCAGTTTTCTCATCGTTCCGTGGTTGGTCAACCGCCATTTTTATCCCCTCAAAATCAAAATTTCAAAGAGGAATTTAAAGAACTATTGACAATTTCAAGAAACTGATCGGGTTCCTGAAACCACAGAACGATAAAAATATATTGATGTCAATGAATACAATATATACATACAGATTTTCTTGAATATTGTACGTACAATATCTGCTCATGGGATTTCCTTTAGTTTTTGTTTGTACAATTATGTTTGATGATTTACCTTATTTTCCTCGAAGAATTTTGAGCCATTGAAAAACAAGTTTTTATGGTTTGTGAAAGTTAGTACAATTCATTAAAACTTCCGAAATTACTGGAAATCCATTAATGGATTAACAAATTTTGACCATACTCTCTTTCTCTCTCTCGCTCTCTCTCTGGAAGAAAACTAACATTAAAATTTAATCTTTGACTATATCAAAATCATAATTTTCTGCAAAGATTCACAATCTTGTTTACCTTTTTCTTTATTTTGTTTTTAAACTCGACCCCGACATTAGACCCAAAAATGTAAAGAGTTGAGACCCACACCAAGAATCGAATCATAGGTCACAATTTCAATTAACATGATACGACATGTAACAATTTGAGACTTTCATAAAATTAATATTGCGATAAGAAAGAGATTCAAGAACTTTACCTCGATCGTTTGACAATTGCTACGTCCACCAAAGAAAGGTTACAAATTTTCACCCTTGGAAGAGTTTATAATTTCTATCTATCTCGTAAAATATTAAGAATTTGATTATTCTTAAATTGTGTTTAATACTGTAGAACTTGAGCTTGTTTTATACTACAAAATACCTTTTTCAATTCGATTAGGATAATTAAAAAGGATTCCTAATCTCAGTCGAACTCCTTAGTATGAAGTGAATAGTATTTCTTTTCTTTCCTTAATAGTGTCTAAGTATATCCAACGCACATGAACAAATATGCATTAAAAGTTTATGGAAACGTTTGATACAAAGTATTAGGATAATAAAAAAAGGATTCCTAATACGAGCCCGACTTGTTTATCCAACACGACCCGATTCGGAACAAACATGCAATAAAAAGTTTAACAAACGTTAAACATTTAACAAATTTTGTGAACTCACTCACTTCATGTGGGGGGTTTCATACAAATATGGAAGGCTGTTTGTTACCTTTTTTGTCCACAATTATTGGATTGATTTACAAGCTAATTTTATTTGTTTCAATATTTCTGCTAAATATTTCCAATATTGGAAAAAAAAAAAAAAACCACACATATGACACAAAATTTCCCAAAATAATTATTTTATTTTTTATAAATTTATTTAGATATATATTAGTATATATGTTAGACTTACACGTTTCAAATAAATTAATTTAATGAGAATCTACTATATTTTTACGCTACAATAAAATACAACCAACGATTAGTGACGAACAAAATTAGTCGATCACGATGCTCGATTACATATAATTTGAACTCATCAGAAATTTGTGATGAATTTAAAGAAATCCATGAGTTACAAAGAACAACATAATGTTACTAGTTTTTTTTTTTTTTGAAAAGTTTATAAAATAAAAATAAATAACTATAATTTGCTAAACCTAGTTAGTTATTGTAAGAAGATGATATTCCTATTATATGTTTCTAACGGCCTCAATAGAGAAGGAATTGCAACTTAAATTGGTCAAGAATAATGAAGAGGCAACAATTTTGATAGGTGAAAAAGCCTCAAAGCATCTCCAAGCAATCGTGAATTGCTTAAAAAATTATGCCACATAAATGAAATAGAAGATGTTTAAAAAATTCATCTTCAATGCAAGTTGTTAGGGATTTTGTCAAGTTGATGTGTTAGAGAAAAAAAAAATAGACAATATCTAGAACTCCGTCTAGATTTAGAAATATCGTTAGGCATGCTGACTCAACAAAAATTAAATTTCTTATGAATATTTAAATTTTCTATGCATATTTAAATATGATTTTATTTTTATTTTAATAAAATAAAATATACTTAGATAACAATCCATAGAATGCATTAAAAACCAAATTTGAATTTGAATGTCTATTTATTAAACATCATGCCATATAGATTAAAAGTCTTTCAACATTCGTGCCACTAGATAGCAATCCATAGAATCCATTAAGATGCTCTCATAGTGAACCAACTGTCGATGATTCTGATAAAACTATCGATAACTATACTATTGATAATCACTGAATTCACACTTGTCAGTGATTACCGATAACAAATAACCACGAAGATCTGGATGCCGCACCTCAAGTGAAAGGCATTGAGATGATAGCATGTTCGGTTGGGCTTATGAGCTGGTCAAACTAGTTTATAAGCCCAAATTGCAGCCAACATGCATCTATAATTTATAAGTTTGGCTTAAATTTTAGAATAAACCATAAATTATGTCCGTCAAACTTATCTAACTTTTAAGTATAGTTGATCGATAAAAAATGACCAATTTACCCTCCCACAAATGGATTCAATTAAACATTGCGAGGGCCAAAAGCCAAAAGCTTATAAGCAAAGTTGGACTATCCAAACATATGTGCATATTGCACTATAAGCACATGCCATCTAAATATATGGGTTTTTCGTGCTTGTTTGGTTAAGTTTTTTATTTGGGTAAATGTTGGCTGCTAATTATATAAAATGTTGAGGTGGATGGATGCCAAGATTTAATACTGAGGATACAAGTGCAAATGAAGTCAAAGATTGGGAACACTAGCTGCAATTTACTCTTTTTTATTTAATTATAAGTAGTGAATTCTATAGAAATTAAAACAGTATCATTAAAACAATTCTTTTTCTAACTAGTAGTTAGATACAAATTCTTACCCTCTCTGTTTTATGTATGAATGTGTTACAGTATAACTATACAGTATCATAAGAACAGTAATATAGGTAGCATAGTTTCTTAATAAAACAGTATCATGCATATTTTTGGAGGCAAAATATGATTTTATGGAGTACGTTGCTATTCTAATATAATTTTCTTCCAAGTACTTTCACGTGTACCATTATAGGATTATGTTAGTGATATTATTATTTGTGTACAAGTTTGTATCTATTGAGTTTCATGTTTTTACGATTTCATACTATTTTATGTATAACAATATATAGTACCAAAGATCATTAAAATAATTTTTTTTCTAGCTAGTAATTAGATGCAAATTCTTACCCTTGTTAGTTTGTACAACAATATAACAATATATAGTATCATATGTAGCACAGTAACTTAATAAAACAGTATTATGCATATTTTGAAAGCTAAAAAATTGTTAATGATATAAATTTGAATAGATATAAATTTATTACTAATTATTTAATTTCTAAAGTATTTGATTTTTATAATATATAAATTTATATCTATTAAATTAAGATGTAAATTCACGATATCAAATATTTTTATGTATATTTTATATCGTATATAATTATTAATGATTTTTTCCAGATTAATAAGTTGTGATACTATTTATTGTATAGTATCGTATAAATATAATGAAGATACAATATATATTATCATTAAACATTATACGAAATTTAAGCGCGACATTTAATGTAATGCTAAAAAATACAATTTCAACATAAATCAAAGAAAATATTCTAATATAATGCAATATGAAAAAGAAAAAAGACAACCACAGATATATGTTAAACATGAAATGTTAATTTTATAATTACACGAGCATAAATTATTTTTCTTGGCTATATGACTTAAAATGAAGGTTTTTGAACTGTATAATATGACTTGAGAATCCATAAGTTCAATTAAGATGATCGGCCTTGAATTTCCATTGAAGAAGGATTCTAATCAAGTGATAGAAATTTTCGCCACTCAATTTTAAATAGTTTGGGATTTAGTTAAGTTGGTTTAATTACTTAATTAAATTACGATTTAATTATCAATTAATTACTCAACTTCCATGCACTACACATGCTATTACAATTAAGATCAGGATTAGTCATGTTAAAGTTTTAATAGGAAAAGAATTTTGGTCCTCATGCTAAATCCAAAAATAATTAAGTTAGGAAATAATTATATTCTATTATAATTAACCCAACCTCTCGTAGCATCCTAAATCAATTAAATAAATTAAAAATAATCTAATTAAACTAAATTAGGAATAAACATGTAGTTATCAGTCTTTTAAAACTAATATTTGTCTTAGAATTGTCGATTTTTCAATTGAAAAGTAAAAAAAAATTGACGATTAAATTTTTTTTTAACTATAAAAAATTCAAATATTTTACCAACTTGTCATTTTAACTATTTTTGCGGTTGAGAACAATGATAAAATATCATATCAAATGAGTCATAACATATCAACAAAATAAAGCATTAAATTGAGTGAGCATATGAAATGGACAAAATAAATGAACAAAAAAATTAGAGTAAAATAAAAAAAAATTATTTGATTCAAAATTCGACGGAAGTGACAATAAGAAAACAGTTGATTAAGTGCTTGAGTGGGACAGCGTTATGCGGTAGCGATTAAAACGATTTATTTAATTTATGTGGTAACAATAGTAAAATCTAGCAAAGAGAAAGAGAAATAGGAGAGAGACGGGATGGTGTGAAATGGTAAACTTGAATAAAAAAGGCATAAAAATTGGAGAGATGATAGTAAATATTGAAATTTTGATTGTTTGTTAAGAACATTTTCGTGACTTTTTTAAAAATTCGGCAATTTGGTAAAAATTTTCAAATCAGACATATTTCAAAACTCATATTCAAAAGTAGATATTGTCCAATTACTTCTAAAAACCATCCTTTTAAATTTGAGGTAGCTTTTCCATGTGCACATCCGGAGCATTTTAGGTTAAACTTCAATTGGTGCATGTTTGGTAGGTTCGACTGGACAAAACTGGACGGGATTAAGAAAGAAAAGATGTTGCAATATCTTTGTTGTCCAATATTGTGCATCAAACATATATATCCTGATTGTGTAGGAGGGGACATTGAAAGAAGCCCACCCCGAATCATTAAATAACCCCCCATTTTGAGTTGTTCCTATGGTGAAGACTTCTGATTTTCTAGTTTGTAAATGAATGTTAATCAAATACAAGTGTTTCATGGGGGAAAAAAAAGACATTTGCCTTTATTACTTCTGCAATTAAGAAGATACAATATTTTGTTCTTCTAGTTGGTACCTATCATGTATATATGCATATAATGAATAATCTTTACAGTTTTGATTTCTCAAGTTCTTGATTCGAGTTTGGCGTGTTAGGATCTTTGTTGCCTGAATAAGCAAAAGCAGCCCCGGGGTTGGTCGTCCTGGGTCATACCTCGACCTTTAGAAACGTCGATAGCCTCCAACGTATGCACCACCTCTTCCATCCTGGGTCGTCTCTTGGGGTCCGTATCCCAACATTTCTTCATCACATCAGCTAAAGACTTGGGGCAGCAGTTTGGTATCTCCGGCCTCGAGCTCTGAATGCGAAACATAAAGAGTTAGTTAAAATCAATCTTTAATTTTGTTAATTAATAAGGTAATTATTCATAACATACCTTGTAAAAAGCAGGAGAGCTTTCTTCAATTGAAGTAATGTTGTAAAATGGCATGGAACAACAATAAATTTCCCATAGGCAGATGCCAAAACTGTATACGTCGCATTTTCGATCGTATGGAATGCCAATGAAGACCTGAAAATGGGAAAAAAAAAAAACCCGAAACATTTATCAATTTACTGAGTATTAATCTTAAAATTATATAATTAGTAAAATAAAAGATTTAATAAAAAAAATACCTCCGGTGCCATATAACCAACTGTCCCAGTTCGAACAGTCATCTCAGAAAGATTTGCAGCTTCTACTCTCGAGACACCAAAATCAGTTATCTTCACGCTTCCTTCCTTATCAAGAAGCATATTTTCGGTCTTCACGTCCCTATGAACAATGTTTAAAGAATGCATGTAACTCAACCTATAAGAAAAACAAATAATAATAATAAATATTAGCCAATTTGAAACGATACTTGGATGAACTCAAAACATGATTATGTATTACAAATATACATTAATTGAAGATATAAATAGAAAAGTATACCCTCTAGCAATGTCGAGTGCAATTCGAACGACAACTTTCAGAGGTAGCTTCTTTATTCTGTTTTTTATGAGGTAAGATTTAAGAGTACCTCCGGCAAGATACTCAACCACAAGGCAACATACATTTTGTGGCTTATCGATTTTGACACTTTCGGTGCCATGTTTATTTCTCTGACGTCTCTTTTCGCCCCAATCAACTAGAGAAAAAAAGAGACATGTACAAGTTAGAAAATGCTTTAATCAAATACAATAAGTTTCTTAATTTTCAAAAGACAAGCTGTCTAGAGGACGTGCTTGGTATAATGAACAAGTATTACACTGTTCACTTTATCAAACAAGTCATACTTGTTTATAAACTTTACAATCAAGAAAAGTTTAAAGTTACGTTGGCAATGTTGGGATGATCGAGCTTGTTCCATACGAAACTTCTTGGAAGAAAATTTTATCTGTTAATTTCTTTGGGTCTCTTCTCCCAATTCCAAAGAGCTTAACGATAATTAATTACAAGAAAATAAGAACGTATTATTAGAATAAAATAATAAAGAATTTATTCAATAACAAAGATCGAAACCTAAAAGATTTATTATAATATGTATTTTAATCTTTGCACGTAAATATTTTATGTAAATCCCAACCGAATTTATTTCTTCTAAAATCACCTTTTAAATACTAGATGAAAATTGTTCAAAAAAAATTAAGGAGCGTTACAAACTCGAAATTTATAATAATTTACTTGAGTTATAAATTAAGTTACTTTACAATGTTGATTAACTTAATTCTTGATTATTAATAATTACATATTAGATTAACGAAATTATAATTTAATATTACAAGAAAGAAACAAGTAAATTAAATAATTTAAGAATTCTGATTAAGTAAATAATTAGTCGCTTTCATGTCCGTTAACAAGATTTAACCAATATATCATATTTCATGACAAACGCGCATAGATTAATTTCTTTCTTTTAATTCGGTTTTTTTTTTTACGGGTAAAACTATAATATTAATTCGGGTTCTAATTATTTTATTTTCTTGTGCAAGAAATTAAATTAAAATTATTTATTTAGTTTAAAAAATTAATTATCATCAAGAAAGTAGTATTTAAATCCCCTTGAGAACCAAAACTCTTATAATCTTAACATTGTAACCTTAAATACTAAGAAGTGTGACCATGCAATGTAATCAAATTCCACATTCGCATAAACATATAAATTTGTTTAAACAAGCACGATTAATATAAATTCATAAAAAAAAAAAAAGAAAAGAAAAAGAAAAAATGGGGTAGAAATTAATTATAGTAGAGATGTTCTTGCATGCATGCATTACCTGCAACGTCTTTTCCATCATATACACCTCTATGAACAGATCCGAAAGTACCTCCGCAAATTTACTCTTCAACAACGACTTAATCGGATCGATTTCCCAATTTTCTTTCAATTGTTGAAACCCTAATTTTGGATTTTTATCATCATCATGACACGAGTCCTTTTGCATCAAGATTGATACTTTATCTAAATGTCTTTGCAAATGCTCATCCAACTTTCCTATATCGATATCGATTCCGACCCTCGGTTTCCTCTTCTTTTCTGATCTTTCTAAACTCTCCATTGTTATATCTAACCAAGAACTGATTAAATCGGAGAGAGAAAATAAAAAATCTATTAGGGTTCTTAAGTATCTCTCTCTCTATGTAAGTATGTATGAATGAATGAATGAAAGAACAATTGAAGTGAATATTTTGTATAGCTTTCTTTGATTATATATACAACAAATTATTTCTTAGTGATTTAAAATAAAAAGGTCTCTTATCAAATTAGATTTACCATTGTATAAAAGGACTAAGACTTTAATCTCCGTATTTGTTTGGCCTTGGGATTTGGTAATGTAGAATTTGGAAATAGTGGTTTATTATTATTACTAAAATTATTTTGTTTACTATTTCAATTTTTAGTTTAATTTTCTAGCACCACTAAATACTGTGTTTTTTTAAATGAAACATACTGTATGTATATATAGACGTGTTTCCTTTAATTAGAGTATATAGTTTTTAATTATAATATATATATATATATATATATATATATATATATATATACACACTAGGCATTAGGTTACTTTTCTTTTCTTTAGGGGTGGCTTGGTTTTTGGGGTGGGGTAGAGCATACGGTGCATTTTACAAAGACACGTAGAGAAAAAGCTGGATGGGGTTGGGTTGGTGTGGGGTGCGCCACCTAAATGGACAGATCCGTACGCGACAACTGATAGAAAGAAAAAGGCTGGTGCAGTACAGAAGCGACGAACGTGGAGTAGTGCACAGTGCCCTGAGACAGACTCTCAGTGTGCGTTTGTGTGTATATATATACTAATTTTGGCCACGTGCGTTGCACGTATATGAAAAATGTAGTAAAAAATTTTAAGTGTAATTGAAACGAGATATAAAAAAAATAAAAATTTAAATTTTTTAAACAAATAGGAAAACGATTCCTAAAAATAAATTTTTTTAATGATTTGTAGCCCACATAAATAAATAAATAAATAAATAAATAGTGAATAGTAACGTTACAATTATTCATACAATTATTCTTAAAATAAAAAAAAAAAAAAAATCAAATTACAATGTTGTCGAGTTACTCGACAACACAAAAAAAAAAAAAAAAAAATTTTTCAATGTTGTCAAGTAACTCGACAACATTATAAAAATAAAAATAAAAAAAATTCAAATTTGCTTATAAGATAAAATAAAAAGATTAATAAAAAATTGAATAAAAATATGTAAAATAAAAAAAAATAAGGAAAAAAAAATTAAAGAAAAAAAAATTTGTCAAAAGATTCTCGCTCATATTTTCTTGAATCTTACATTTCTCACGAATTCTCTATTACTATATTTGTCTTAATTGTAAATAATCTTGAGCCCAATTGAGATTTCAAAGGTCTCCTATATTTGATTACCAACCAATCACAAAGAAAATACTCATTTCTTATTTCGAAATAAAAATCAACCTCAAAATATAATGTGCAATTAAACAAAATAATATGCAAAAAGAAAATAGTTTCACCTTTTAACAATGCAATTGAATTGAGTCTGTGATTCTCGTGAAAAAATTCAATCAGATAAGAACTACTTGACCGACAAAAAATGCTAGGAACTAAACATTTTTTCTGAAGTTTTGATAAGAAAAAAATCTTGTTAAGTGAAAAAAATTAGAAAAAAGCAAAGGAAATAAAAAACTCACACATATGCATTACAAAAAAAAAAAAATTATTCTTCATTGCTTGAGGTTGCTAGGCAATGAACAAGATTAATCTTCGCTTCACTTAATTTTTTTTAAAAAAAATTTCACACATATGTATTACATAAAAAAAAAATTTAGTTACTGTTCATTGCCGATCAACTCGACAATAAATAGTACAAATTATCGCTCACATTTTTTTTATTTTATTAAACCCACACATGTATTACAAAAAAAAAAATCTTGGTTCTTTGTTCATTGCTGTTTCTCGGCAATGAACAAGACAAATTATCGTTCACAATTTTTTTCTTTTAAACCCACACATATATATTACAAAAAAAAAAAAAAAAAAATCTTGGTTCTTTGTTCATTGCCGAGTTGCTCGGCGTTGAACTTTCATTGTCGAGCAACTCGGCAATGAACAAAAGACAAATTCTTCGCTCACATTTTTTTTAAACTCACATATATGTATTACAAAAAAAAAAAAAAATTGGTTCTTGTTCATTGCCGAGGTGCTCGGCAATGAACTTTCATTACCAAAATCAAAATTTTCGGATCAAAACATCTTCTTCTTTTTGTCTGGAAAATCAGGATTTTTATATAACAATCAATAGGTGGATTATGAAGTGGATTCATAGGTTTGTTAAATTGATTTTGCATCCATTTTTTCAAATAAAACAAATGAAATCATGGAGTCCGTGAAATGGATTCAATAGAATATACCTGAGATTATAGGTTTTGGACTTCAATTTTCACTTCATTCCTGTGAAGTAAGAACCTGAAGCAGATAATAAAGACTGTGGGAAGATGTCAACTATTCTTCAAACTGATATTAATTCAGTCCATTCCACATTTCAATCTTTTGGTGCAACCTTTTAACATTCAATATAGAATCCAAATCCACCGTCAAAAAGTCACACAAATGAAATTTGTACTTCTATGATAGAAAGTGAAGTACATGAAGATAAACACATATGTATATATAATGGGGATTGAGAGTGGACAGAAGTTAATTACAATGAAATGTGGATTGGAATAGATACAATTTCATTTTATATATTCTTAGAGTTACTCGGCAATCGATTTTTTTTTTTTTTTTTTGAAGAGGTGAGGATGCTCTTCAAATGAAGTATTCAAAGTGGAGTGCAAAGAAGTATTCATCTGCATGCAAACAAGCAAATGATTATTTTACTTGATTACTACCAAGAAAGAATTTTCGGTGTTAAGTAATATCAAAAAGAGAAGTGTTGGAAGTCTTCCTCATGCGGAAGGCACAAATACAAAGATCTTGCTAAAAGTTTGTGGTATTGACAAAATTGGAAAATCAATATTAACATGCAATTAACGGAAAAAGAAAAAGGAGTAATTGTTAATGAAGTTAGAATCATATGTTATAACCATTCTTTTTAAGCATATATTGCCTTACTCGGCAATCGAATTTTTTTTTTTTAATGTTTTTTGAAGAGATGAGGATGCTCGTCAAATGAAGTATTCAAAGTGGGTACAGTGAAGTATTCATCTGCAGAAAACAAGTGAATGATCATTTTACTGATTACTACCAAGAAAGAAGTTCAGTGTTAAGTAATATCAAAAAAGAGAAATGTTGGGAAGCTTTCCTTATGTAGAAGGCACAAATACAGCAGTACTGCTAAAAGTTTCTGTGGTATTGACAAAATTGCAAAATCAATATTAACATGCAATTAAGGGAAAAAGAAACAGGAGCAATTGACAAGAACTATTTAAGGCTTCATCAATGCCCATGTTTTAATTAAATTAGACAAAGATTAACAGCACCAAAATATAATCAAAATGACATTTCAACAAAGAATAAAATGTAATAATGGCTGGAGCAGATAGACATTTCATTGCAATAAAATGCAATGAAATTTAATTGCCGAGTTGCCGAACTTTCATTGCCGACTCAGCAACCAAGAATACCTATTAGGCAATGAATACCTATTGGAAATTATGTGGTAATGAGATAGTTGATATTGATTTGGTTTGATTAAGTTTTGGAAAGAGACTTGATACGTAACATATCATAGAGATATGTCTAACAACTAATCCTAATTATGACAGTAAAGGAACATCAACTCTCATATTGTAGCACAAGTCTAATGAGTAAAGTACTTCGTTTTGGGATATGCTAGCACTACGAGAACATTTCATTAAAAGGAAAGTATATCGCCGGGGTAGGAGTAAGCATAATACTCTTAATAGATTTGTAACAATATTGTTGGGTTGCTACTGTGTTTGAGATTGGGTAAGCATTTCAAATTTATTCTAATTTTCATCCAGCTTCCTTTTTTTTTTTTGGCTCGGCAATGAACAGTATTTTACTGTTCACGATTTTTTTTTTTTTTTTATAGTTAAAAGGTGAAACTATTTTCTTTTTTGCATATTATTTTATTTAATTGCACATTATATTTTGAGGTTCTTTTGGTTTTTATTTCGAAATAAGAAATAGGTATTTTAAATTACAAAATCTAAAGAATGACGAACAACATGGAAAGAAATTGTTGTTAAACGAGAATGAAGTTCGCTTCAAAAATTTATCATTGTCATACAAACACGAACTTGACAAGAACTTTGAATTAGAAGCTCCAATGGAAATTATAGACAAATAAGAACACAAAATAAATCAATGGAAGCAATGGTTTTTGAAAACGCGGAAAGTCAAAAGGTAGAAAGTGGGTGAATGAAGTAGGTAAAGAGTCTTTGTAAAACGACGACGTGTTTGGCGAAAAAAATAAACGATAAAAGTTTGAGGCTCTTATATATATATATATATATATATATATATATATATAAATTTGTAATTTTAGTCCACAAACTTTACAGTTCATTACTAATCTATGTTTAACTTTTTTTTAGTACTAGACATCTCCAACCTTTTATTTAATTGCACATCACGTTCTCATTGATAGATTTTGACGAATTTGCCCTCCTCTTTAAATAAACAAAAAAAAAAAATAAGAAAACAACAAATCAATAAAAATAAGAAAATTGCAAAACAAAAGTCCCTTAACTTTTGAAAAATACAAAGTATCCACCCCATCCCCACATTATCTCGTTATGCAAAAATTTTGAGATTTCTTAAGATTGTTTAACACGCATACAAAATTGTTCACTTGTATTTTTATTTTTCTCCTGTGTTGGCTTCATTAAAACCTCAGAAATGGCCGGATAAGAAGACAACTCAAGTTTATTCTCTTTTTCTCAGCCTCGAAATCTTCAATCAATTCCAAAATCTCATTTCTATTTGTATAGCAAATTTCATACTTTGTTGGAATTTTGAATCTAATAAAAACACCACTTTATAGTATTCTCTTGAACTCCAACTCTGAAGTTATTCGTGAGTAGTTTGTGCGGCGGTAGTTATGGTTTATGTGTCGCGTTTTCATTTTCGTGCAATTTAGATTATAGATTAATTGGTTTTGTAAAAGCCGAAAAAATAGTCACAATAATTTATGATGCAAAACTGGAAACTGGTGGTATACTACTAGTATTGAAGCTCTGAAAAATTGAGATGATGTGGATGTGAGGTGAGGGAGGGAGGGAGGGAGGGAGGGGTGGGGTGGGGTGGGGTGGGGTGGGGTGAAAGATACTTCGTAATTTTTTAAAAGTTAAGGAACTTCTTTTTTGCAATTTTTTCTAATTTATTATTTTCTTTTATTTTTGTTTAATTCACATATGAGGGTAAATTCGTCAAAATTTGTCAATAAATACATGATTTATAATTAAATGAATATTGTGGATGTTTAGTGTTATTAAAGAAAAGATTAAAGATAGATTAGTAAGCAACTATAAAGGTTGGGGACAAAAACTGCAACTTTCTCATATATATAAATCTACATCCCCTATTTTTTTTCCCACGTTGGACATAAAAAAAGTTCAGAAAATCAGACGAGGTCTTTTCTTACGGTGAGAAAACCAAAAAGGGATTTATCACTGTGAATAATCAAGGATTTACATCAAGTTTTTAGGTCTTTATGGTAAAATCTGATTTGCAATCTTTTAAAAAAAAAAAAAATCATGAATCAAAGCTAAACTTTCGGATTTCAATTTAACCTTCGAGTTATTTGTAGCATCAATTTGAATTACCATTTTTATGGTGTAGTAATTCTAAGTTCATATTAGTAAAAGAATTTTATATATAATTAAAATATCTGAATTAATAATAGAGTAACAAGCATTTCATTAGGTATAATTCTTTATATTCATCACTCATCGTTAATAATTTTCAGGTGAGAATTAACATATTAGATGCGTGGCAATTGGCAATTGGTAAAGCTACTGTGCCAACAGTCGTGAAGTAAACTATTTATTTATGATACTTTAATTAATAGCACATTTAGTGTCAATTACCAAGTAAAGTAGTCATCCGTGCCTTGAAAATTCACATGAAATAGAAAGGAATTCGTACACAAGGAAATTTTTTTTCACAATGACTCGACGAAATCCAAGAGCATAACCCGAGCTGCAGTACAGACGAATCTAGATTTTATTCAACATCAACTAGAACCTCAAGAGGCCAGAAAGGAAAAACATAGGACTTGATGAAAACTACGATGTTCTTTTTAATCTTGTTCCGAGCCTCAAGCTTGAACAGAAGCCATGTGGCGGATCAAATCAATAACACGAGAACTGCAATGAAAAACAATCTTGATGTCAAGGAAACCATACGCGCAGAAAAAAGATCAAGAATTCTCAAGATTAGCGCAAGTTTAGACGAATTGAACAAAAGAAAGATGGATTTTTACCTGTAACCCCATTCATTGTCGTACCAGGAGACCAGTTTAACGAAGTTCTTGCTCAAAGCAATCCCGGCCTTGGCATCAAAAATGCTTGACCTGAATAAGATCGATTGATTAAATAGATAACACAATTTCATCTCATTTATCAATTGATTGATTAGATATATAAACCATACGGTTCAAAATTGATGATTTTTACCTGCTATCACCTATGAAGTCCATGGAGACCACATCGTCTTCAGTATAACCCAAGATACCCTTGAGCTTGTTTTCCGACTCCTCCCTGAGAAAATCCGACCAAATAAATTTCAGTCTGCAGAATCTACAAATTCTATTTGACTAGATGACTCCATCAAACGTTTCCCAGTATATAAATCTAACGCTCACTAATTCATGAAAGAGTATAACAAATGGGACAAATAGGACTCACTTGATAGCAGCTTTAATTTCCTCATAGGTGGCCTCTTTCTCTAGTCTTACAGTAAGGTCCACCACTGAAACATCAACAGTAGGGACTCGGAATGCCATCCCGGTCAACTTCCCATTCAGGGATGGAAGCACTTTACCAACAGCCTGCACAACGACACGCAAATCACTCGAGTGAATGAAAAAGAAAATCATCGAATCGACGATGGTTTTTTGAAGTACAAAGAGATTTAGGACAAGAAAGATTCAAGCAAAATAAAGGCTGATGCTAGCGTAAAGGTTTGTGAAATGTTATATCTTATGACATGAATCTTAATACACTTTTTGCCGGACATCCCCCTACTAGCAATGTGGCAAGGAACAAGGTGGAATGGCAAATAAGAAATCTTAAAATCTAATGAGAATGAAGGTTAGTTTGTTGTTATTGAATTAGAAGAAACAGTATAAAAAAGCTAGACAAGAAACGTAGTGCACCACCATAACGTCACACTTAGTAATTGATTTAGTTACCTTGGCAGCTCCGGTGCTGCTAGGAATGATATTGAACGAGGCAGCTCTTCCACCTCTCCAGTCCTTGCTTGATGGACCATCAACAGTCTTTTGAGTGGCTAAGTGATCACAAATTACGAAAAGAGTCAGTCGAGACCAAACCTCACAACTCAAATTTCAATTAATATGATGAATAACAAATTGTGCAGCCGCTCACCGGTAATGGAGTGAACTGTGGTCATGAGACCCTCCACAATGCCGAACCTATCATGAATAACCTGACAGATTTTGAAATATAAGTTTAGCATTGACAAAAAGCACAAAAGCTAATAAAATGCAAGAAACAGCGTAATGCCAACAAAACCTTGGCTAGTGGGGCGAGACAGTTCGTTGTGCAACTAGCATTGGAGACAATGTCTAGCTCCGCTTGTATTCCTTCTCATTCACACCCACAACAAACATGGGAGCGTCCTTGCTTGGAGCAGAGATGACGACCTTCTTAGCACCACCCTGATTTCAATATCCCAACACAAATCAGCACAAGGTAATTACGAGGAACATCACATGCAACAATGCATAATCTAAAGATCATAGTTGATTTAGTACATTACGTCACCCACGTAAAGACATCAATAAGCAATTCAGTACAAAATCACCATGCCTAGAATTTGAAATGATCCGAGTGAGAATTGTCATTAATATATTATTGACCAGTAAGACATATCCATGCCTAGAATTTAAAATTATCATTATTTTGAGGAAATTGCACAAATAACTAAACAATAGCCCTTAGATTGAACCAAATAGTACTTCCAATGAAAAAAACGAAGTAAACATGACATGGAGCAATTTAAATAGCCACCAAAAACCAAGCCAATCATCCTTATGATGCAATAAATCTGATAAAGACAATTCATTGCTTGTTTGGTGGAGTATTTTAGCAGATTTTGATAAAAAAATTGATACAATTTGTAGTTAAAAAGTTAATAAAAGTTATGGTTCCCATGAATTGTGTGATTGTAATTAATTATTAATTTTTATCAGATTTTTAAGCTCCACCAAACAAGTTCTCAATCTAAAAGAGAAAAAGCGATAGAGAACCTTCAAATGGGCAGCAGCCTTATCCTTGTCTGTAAAGACTCCAGTAGACTCAACAACAAACTCAGCACCAGCTTCAGCCCACGGAATCTCCTCCGGATTCCTATTAATTTCAACCAATACATATAAATATCCATAAGAAAAAGGCGAAATCTACCACTAAAGACACTAATTGCACATTCGGCAAGGTGAAATGGACACAACTCGATAGTATTAAAAATGAAAAACTAATTAAAATTATATGCATTGTATTATCCAGTCCAATACCTCATACCAAACACATCCTAACTAGTGTATTATTGTCAGACTACCTCATCTAAGGAACTCATTTATTCATTTAAATTTGATCTTCAACCACTGCATGCACAGATCTATTTTTTCATTAAAGACAACAAATGTTATTTAATTTTCATAAATCAATGACGCAAAACTTGATCTCATGACCTCTGTTTGCTATGCTTGATATTGTGTTGAACCACTATGTCTACAAATTTTCATTTAAATTTAATCTTCAACAATCATGAGGTGGGAAAAAATTCTACCTGACTCCAAAAACTGTGACTGGTTTATCACCAAAAAGAAGGGTCTTTTCATCCTTGACTTTAACCTCATGGTGCTTCCAGTGGCCATGCACACTGTCATACTTGAACATGTATGTCTGCACATTTTTCCCATCAAACAAAACAATTAATCAATCTCATAGACATGCAAATGCACATCACAATACCAGAAAATATATGCACAGTGCACACTACACACACACACACACTTGATCAAAAAAAGCTATTTGAGGCTTACTCCTCGAGCCCTGCGTCAAATCTTACGACTCAATTGTTTCTATGTGAGGCTTATGCCTCGCCACACATAGCTAATACGAAGTACCCGGTTAAGCCTTTTCAAACATTATATATGTATAAATATGTGGGGTAAAATACCATGTAATCAGTAGTGATGAATGGATCATTAACAGCAACAAGCTCTATATCATCCCTTTGCAGAGCAACTCTTGCAACCAATCGACCGATTCTTCCAAATCCTGATAAAATATTGATACAAAACACAAAAAAGGTCGAATCTTTAATAGATACATGCAAAACCCATTTCACAGCATCACAGAATAAAGAAAAATGCACCATTGCTAATTATAAACAATACACAGATAGAGTGACAGTCCCATTTTCAAGAAAAACCAAGAATTCCAGTAAAATGAGAGAAAACAACAACAAACTGCCAAACCATTACAAAAATCGCAGGAAAAAAAAACATTGCTAATTATAAACAATATACAGGCAGGCTGACAGACCCATTTTCAAGAAAATCCATAAAATGAGAAAAATCATACCATTGATTCCGATCTTGATCTTCCCCATTTGTTAGGCTATCGAAACAGAATTAATTCCGAATGTGAGTTTTAGAGAGAGAGATGAAGGCAGTATTTTAGTGTGGCGAAAATTACGAGATTAGAGGGATTATTTAAGGGGAGATAGAGACGGTTTAGTGAAAAACAGTGGGTAGATTTCAGCCACTGGAATCTTTTAGAATATTACCATTGATATTCTTTACTACTGTTTTTCACAAATCTGGATGAGTCAACTGATTTGAGATTACAAGGTTTATGTTGGGAATTTCTTTTGCAACTTTCGGAGTTTCCAATGTTATTGCTTGTTGGAAATTATGGGTTTGTCAATTCTTTCCATTTGATTTAGAGTAAAATGTTGCTCCTATTATTCAATTATAATAATTATTTTAAAAAAATAATTAATAAATTACACGTAATAAGAAAAGAAAAATAATAGAAGGAGGAGATTAGGCTAATTTCCAAAATAAAAAAAAAGACATGAAAATGGAATTATAAAGTAAAAATAACGAATATATAAATTTAAATATTCTATAGTTTCATCTTACGTAACTATTTTTAATACTTTTCAATGCATTTTTTTTCTTTTGCGACTCTTCCAACTTTTTATTTAAGACGCGCATGTTTGATAATGTTGATATTATTTTTTAAGTGTTTATATTATAAGTTGTTGGTGAATGTATAAAAAGTGGGTTGTAAATTGTGATTCCTGTAAAATATGTGGATAAAAAGTATGTTTTTGAGATCTCGACATCATGATTAATGATAGTAAAGATTTTATTTGATTTTTTATCGACAAATATTGCATCGACGCAAGTTAATTAGTTTTTTTTAGAACTTATCAACTCATTTTAGTTTAACAATTTGAGAAAATTCCAATGAATGCCAAATATTGCATAGACGTACAAATTTATTAGCTTTGGCTCGTACTACAAACGAACAATTACTTACTCAACAGCACTCTATGAGCAGTCTGAATATAGCATACACTTTCAAATCTATTAATCTTAGTGCGAAATTTATAAATTAATTTTCTCTTACATTTTTTTAAAATAATTTTTAATCAATACTAAATATTGTGTACGTGTATATGTACAACTCGACTCGATTGATTATTGAACCATTTTGAAAAAGATCCTAACGAACATAAAACATTGAATGCATTTACAAGTCCACTAGCATTATTCTAGAATTTATCAACGTTGTACAGTATGTTTGGTGGTTAAAATTATTTTTAAGTATTTATATATTATAGGTCATATGAAATATATAGTAAATTATAGATTCTATAAAATAAATATTTAATTAGTTGAAATTTTAATTTAAATTAAAACAAACCGATACTTAATTTAGTATTTCAAATTAAATGTCAATGATTTTTGTTAAAGCATGAAATTGATTGAACTGTGTTTACTTTTTTTTATTTTTATCAATTGTATGTATAAAATATTTTAGTCAACGAGCATTGACTTTCAGATGTATTTTTTAATTCTGAATGTTTTAAAATAAATAAATAGAGAGGAAGTGCCGAAGTGGTGTGCATGCTCACACATGATTTATGAAGTCACCCAGGACGTCATATTTCACGGTTCTTATTATAATCTGCAGGCCAGGTCCAAGACTTTAGTGGGCCCTTTTCTGATACAGATCGGCCCATAAAGAGTTTATAAATGATTTTATCTTTAAAAAAAGAAATTACACAAATACACCTTTTTGAAAATTCATTGTAAATAGAGGTTTATAATGTAAATATTCTTAAAAATATAATAACAACCATATTTTTACAGTTTACAGCTCCAAAATCAAACATAATTAGAGTTCCACAGTGACGGCGAGATCGTTTTCTTCAAATCACCTTCAAAATTTACAAATTACTCAATCATTACATAGACATAATTCAATTCAAGCATGTTCTTCTTCAATTTTGTCAAAATTTTGAAAGTTTCAAGCATATTCCCGTTGAAAATATCATATTTCTATAAATAATTTTATCCCATATTCCGATTTCATTCTCCAAATGTAAATTATTAACACAATCTACTTTGAAAAAGGTTGCTGCATTATGTTATACATTTCAATCTCGACACATTCTTCTTCATTAATTTTTATTATAGATTTGTGATTTTTGATATTTTTGTTTGTGTTAATGTATATCAAAATTTCAACTTTAGATAAATGGTATTGAACAATGTCGTACAAAAAATGTGTGTGAATATTAATTACGATATGCATACAATGTGTTTATAAAAATGTAAATATGAACATGAATTGAGACTTTAGATAGAAAAGTGACATACTGCATGTCACTTTTTACTTAAAAGTTGACAGATTAATGTATACAAGTGACATAACAACTTTGGATCACAAACTTCTCAATTTTTTATTTAACTTGATATTTGTAGTACATTATTGAGTGAAATCAAACATTAATGTACATTTTTGGTCTTGAATATGAATTAATGTATTGGATAAGAAAGTGACGTGTTAATAAAAAGTAACAGAACAATTTATACAAGTGATATAACAACTTTGGATCACAAATTTCTCTGTGATTGATTTAACTTGATATTTGTTGTGCATTATTGAGTTAAATGAATATTAAGGATGATCAAACATTAATGTATCATTTTTTTGTCTTGAATATGAATTAATGTACTGGATAAGAAAGTGACATGCTCTGCCACTTTTTGCTTAAAAAGTAACAGAACAATTTATACAAGTGACATAACTACTTTGTAACACAAACTTCTCTATAGTTAATTTAACTTGATATTTGTTATGCATTATTGAGTGATATAAATTATTAAGGATGATCAAATATTAATGTATCATTTTTTCTGTCTTGAATATAAATTAATGAACTCGATAAGAATCTGACATAACAATTTATACAAATGACATAACAACTTTGGATTACAAACTTCTGTGGTTGATTTAAGTGATGTATTTAACTTGATATTTATTGTGTATTATTGAGTGACATGAATTGAGAATGATCAAACATTAATATAACATTTTTTTTGTCTTGAATATAAATTAATTTGCTGGATAAGAAAGTGGCATGCTTTGTCACTTTTTGCTGGAAAAGTGACAGAACAATCAAATTTGAGTTTTTTTCAATGGAACATCTTTTGTTAATATTATAATGAGCTTATAAAAATATTTTAATTGATATTTCAATATTGTTCCATACTCTTTTGTGTTAGATATAAATTAAGTTTGTGCATTTAAAAAGTGACACAGTGTCACTTTTAAATTAAAATATCAATTAAGTTCGCTTTATTAAAAAGTGACAAATCGTATTTTTTAACTAATTAAAATTTTGAGTGTATTTTTCAATGTTTTGGTAACAATTTCATACTAGACATAATTTACCCAAAATAGAATATTAGGTCATCTACTTAGTTATAACTTATAACTGGAAAAAAAAAATGCTGGATCGTTTTAAAATTTTGAAAAATAATGACCACTCTACAAATGTATTTGACAAGTGCTGGTTATTTATAATTTATTTTTTCCTATATTTTTCATTAATTATGAATTTAAAAAAATAGTTAATAGAAATTCCTTAAATTAAGCGATCAATGATGAAATTACCATACGTATAGTTATATCTCATTTCAATTCACATTATCATCTCATTTATTTCTAGACTCTATCAAACTCTAATCTTTTACTATATTACTTCTGCGATTCTCGATTATTTATTGTAAATCTCACTTAATCTTGTAAGAAGGAGATGAGCACTACACGAAAAGTTAATTATTGAAAAGTAAAATTTAATATTTCTTGTTTTAAGTCAAATCTTGCAAGTTAATGAATTCGTCAATTTTGTGTTATAATATTTTGAATGTTTTCTAATTTTTGATCTCGTTGTGCATTTTCTCGAATTTTTATGATGAAACTTACTCGCAATGGTACAACCAAGATCCAAAATTAGGATTATCGCGTTCTTTATCTACCTTAAAGCGGCACATATATGATCAGAAGAAGAAACTAACAATTTATGTCTTGATGCTAGTTTTTGCTGCTATACATTATTAAAGCATTCACATCTTGTGCCGAGTTAACGTTATCGAATATTGCTATACTAAGGTTGACAAGCTATTATATTCAATTCAGTAGCAATTTGTAGCATTAAACTCCAAATGAAATTTTTAGATAGTTCAATTGTCTTTCAGCCTATTTATTTAACAAAGTGAATTTATATTGACAGTGATTATAATTTTGATGATATTGGATAACAATTTAGATATTTTGGATGATAACGTTGCTAAAATCAACATGTAATTAAAGATCGTAGTATTTTTCAATTAATTTGGTTTGTTATGAGCATTTTTTGAATTTTTCTAGAAGTTCAGTAAATTTCATTCTCTAGTGACAAATTAGTGTATATACGTAATTTTTCAAAAAAAAAAGGGCATATGTAGTAATTGAGGCTCTGTTTGTTTTCACTATTAATTTTCTTAAAAAGCCTATAATCAAAAGTCAACAATTAATTTTAACCACACATTTCATGGTCCCACAACTTTTCAACCACACATTTCAACAACTTTTATCAACTTTTACCAAAAAATCTGATTTTAATCAAAATCAAACACACCCTGAGTTCAATTGCTTTACTGAATAAATCTTATCATTCTATTACATCCAATCACTTATTGTTCGTAATGTAGTACCCTATAATCATAAATAGTAAAACGGAAGTTATGGTAATATGTTTATTTTAAAAGGTTAAAAGTCGTGTTTTCTTATTTGAAGATATATATGATGTGGAATAATAGAAAATTGTCATACCACGAAGCGATTATGTGGAAGGTCTATTGTGTTATGACTTCTAATTAAGCAAGTTTAATCAATTTAAGAGATGGTGGGTGGCGTAGCAGTGAAATTTGAAATTAAATTAAAGTTAATGACTCATTTTGAAATTAAATGAACTAATTAAAGTAAATTAAAGTTTAATAACTCGATTGAGATTTCACTGAAAGTTCAGTGACCACAGATGAATTTAGCGAAAAAACCATAAATTAAAATGAAATTTGAAATTAAATTAAAGTTAATGACTCATTTTGAAATTAAATGACCTAATTAAAGTTTAACAACTCAATTGAGATTTCACTGAAAGTTCAGTGACCAAATTAAAATGAAAATGGCGTCGCCCGGGTTCGAACCGGAGACCTTCAGTGTGTTAGACTGACGTGATAACCAACTACACCACGACACCTCTACCTGTTGCATTTGTGTAATAAAATTTTATAAAACAATTTAAATAGTGAAATGGACAAGTTTTAAAATAATTCGACCGTTACCTCAAACCCACTAAGAATTAGAAACCCAACAAAAAAAAAAAACTAGCCGTTGCCCTCTGCCCTCATTTAATTTTTTTTGGTTCATTTTGAATGTAGTTTTATGATTGAGATTCAATTTGAATTTGATTTTCCTTTTCAGTATACCTGTACAATCGTGGAGTTACCCAGAAGAAAGTTTGCCAAAGGTCAAAATATGGGCTTCCAATGCTGTACTCAAAGATGAAGGTGTCAAATCTGTTTCATTTCAAACTTAACTGCGCAGCTTTCTGGTAAGTTCGAGATATTTCCACGTTTCGGTTGAGAATCCTTACAAGCACTTATAAACTGGTCAATCATCATTTTCTTGGCATTTCTCGTGAGATCGCAATTATTCTCTTAATAATTTCTTTTAGGTATCTCTGTCTCGACTACATTCAGTTTATGATTCTTAACGTTTTATATTTGAATTTGGTGAAGAGTAGCTGGAATCTGGGAAGCTGCAGAGGGTAGTTCTGGTGATCATGAGCAAGAGCCACTGGTGAGGTTTTAGAGGTGGAATTTCAGTATTGAGACGGATAACGAGGTTGTCGAAAGGTAATTAGATTAACTTATATAAGTTTCTGAATAAAAGATTTCTTATTGTGGAAATGGTTTGAAATATTTGTTGAATTGGATTTTGTTTTACAGTGTCTCTCAAGGGAGAAGAGTGATAAAGTATGAGAGGAAATTCAAGCAATTATGAGACGATAGCATCAGCATTACATATTTGCCATGCCTTGATGAACCTTGTAAGAATCTATTGAACTAATGGAAACATGTAAGTGTAATGAGATCGTTGTCATTTGGCAGTGCTGCTGAAAATTCTCATCAGATCCCGGGTTGGTGCCCGAGCACCACCTCAGAACTCCATTCGTGATGCGTATTGATTCTTTTGAGTGCTCTTGTTCTCAGTGCCCGAACAACAGCATCATAGGCTCAAAAGTGTAATAGGATTGTTGTCATTTGATGTTGCTAAAAAAATTCACATCAGATCCCAAGGTCGGTGCTTGGGCCTGTCTAATGTTCTTGTTTGATGTGCTCTTGTTCTAGGTGCCCAAGCACCCACCTCAGGGATCGATATAGTGATGTATACTGTTTCTTTTGAGTGCTCTTGTTCTCGGTGCCCGAGCAACAACATCAAAGGCTTCGATATTTGTGATGATAATTTTCAACAGCGATTTTATTTCTATGATATTATCCGGAGTATGTACGGTAAAGTACTCCCTCTGAGCATTTAATTAACAAGTGTATTGAATAATGGGACCCACTCTCCCCAGTCGGACCCAAACATACATGTTAATTAAATAGTGACGAGTAATCTTGAGTTCTATACACTAGGAGTACTAGAGTTTTTCTCGAACAACATCCATCATGTACTATCGATTCTTTTGAGCAATATAATTTGATTTGGTTGTTGTGTGCACTGCAGGTGTTTTGATGTGTTAGCCTACACAGACACACAGGATGTTGCAGTCCCATTTACTTGGATTGAGAGTGACCCTAAACTGATAGCCAACCCACAGATGGTGAAACGCATCTTTTGATACCAAGGTAAAATCTGTGAGGCTGATTCTGTTAGCTAATTTGGGTTCGATCTTGTTTTCGTATACACAAAACTTTTTTAAGCGAACTCTAGAAATCGATTATTACATGTGCACATATTCAGGCATAAAGCTGTAGGTAAAGGAGCATTAGAGTTTACGAAAGATTCACTATCTTGTCTTTGAATTTACAGGTATTCTTAGGCAAAAGTTGTACATAAATGAGGCCTTGGCGCTTCAAGTGACTTGTTGCATACATATTTTTGAGCAAAAAGCTGAAAATATAGATAGAAATTTTGAGTTATCAAAGAATCGAGTAACGAAAGAAGATCTCAGGCCTCAGTCATGCGCTATTTTCAACTTTTTATCGCTATTTTGATTCGTCTTAACAAACTCTCTCTTTCACTTGTGCAGATACACAAGGTTGACACTTTGGTATCATACAAGAATGATGAGTGGGATGAGGCATAAAAGCAAGATTTCTCCTTCTTTTCTCTGTGACTACTTTGAGACATTCAGTAAGTGAATCATTGATTCATTTGAAAGATTAAAACAAATGGATGGATTCAGTGATGAATCACATTGATTCACATTGTATTTCAGTTGTACGTGGAATTGCAAAAAAAATGTAACGATGTTTCCCCTTTCCTAGTTTTTTTTTCTCGTACATATTCAGGGGTTTCAATTCGACAATTTCTTAAAAAGGAATCAAAGAGTTGAAAAACACACATCTAACTGAGAGCAACATACATTCTCTTAGCTAATGAAATGTTGCATATGACTCACAAAATGTTATTGATAGTGTTAGTGAATAAGAAAAGGAAAGAGACACGAGAAGAGGCGTAATGAGGGAAGAGTGCAGAAGAAGAAGAAGAAGAAGAAAGGGTTAGGAGCGCGACGGAAGAGTGCCAAAGTAGACAATAGTTTAATAAATTTAATTTATCAATGAAATTTTGTCAATAAAAATATTAAAAAGAAAACTCCGTTGTGAATAAAATAACAATTAAAAACTTTATTTATCGGTATATTATAAAGAAAAAAACTTTATTTATCGGTTTATATCCCATCTATAATTTATGAAAAATGAAGAAATATAGAAAGAATAAAATTTTGTCGGTAATATCAAAAAATTTTCCATTGACAATCAATGATTAAATTACCATCAAAAATTGACAATGGTATCAGCTGATGAATGTAAATCGATAATCACTTTTTCATAATTACGATTCATATATTAATTTCACATTAGAATCACCGATAAATAATACCATAACGACGATCCTGTGAAATTTCCTCCAATGCTCCATAAATTTTTATTTATTATTATTGTATTTGGAAAGGCAATCACCAACAATTTTGGCTGATTTCCTGAATTGCTTGAGTCATCTCTACTCACGTGTTATATAAAAAATGGGATTAACGGCCCGCCCCGCATGTCAAAAAGAGGCTTGAAAGTTTACACTTGTAGCAGAACTATCTACCTACCAATGAAGATGGTCGTGCGTTGCCCAGTTTTAAAACTACCTAGCCATGTTCGACTTCTACTAAAAAAAATTTGAATGTCTTGGAAATGGAGATTCCTTTAGTGAAATTTTGAACATTGATGTAATTTTTTGAAACTTTCTGCATTTTTACATTCTGAAAAAAATTGAAAAGTCGATAAAATAAATGAAAAACCGATTTTTGAAAAAAAAAAAAAAAAAACCCTACAACAAAAAAACCCATTTTGTTATATGGGCTTGTTTGTGTGCAAATCGAATCCTCTCTTTCATTTTGGTAGCAATAGACCCCTAACATATCCAAATTTAAAATGCGAAAATGGTCATTGTGAGCGGATTCCGTTAAAATCTGTTAAACAACCTCTAACGTATCACGTTAATTATTACCCAAATGGTCCCCTAACCTTTTCATTTTGGCATAATAGTTCCCTAACATATCCATTTAGGTTACAAAAATGGTTCCTTGTGGACGGTTCGTTAAAAATCGTTAAACCGAACCTTCGTTTAGGTCTGTGTAAATGATTCCTCATTGTTTTTGTCTTTATTAGTGGGGTAAAATTGTCAAGTTATATTTTTATTTCAATTGGGCGCAGAATTGTCCTGCTTCTTTACCATTTTTGGGCGCAAGTCCCTAACCTGATTATATTTTAGTGCACATTAATCCTTGTTGATAAAAAGACAAAAAATATCCTTACTTTTAATTAAAAATTTGCAATTGGATTCTTAACCTTTAAAAAAGTGAAAATGAGTCCCGATACTTTTAATTAAAGAAAACTAACAACTTGACAATATACTAAATTATTTTAGTATATTTCGAACTATTATAAAATAACTAAAATTTAAGCTCATAATTATTAACGATATGTGCTAATTAAAATTATTTTATTATTATTAAGTAATCATATTATTTAAAATTCAAACTTTAATTTTAATGTTACAATATAAAGAAAATAAATTTGTCACGAATAAAGAGTTTTAATTATGCTCAATTCCTAATTCGATTTTACTCTGATCTCATATTTCTTGAGTCAATCCCGACTTTTTTTGAGCTACAAGGCTACTAGACCCAGTTTTATTTTAGAATTTTAATTTAGTTTATATTTAAAAAAAAAGTTTCACCATCTTCACCACCCTTCTAAAAATCGACCGAAGGAGGTCAGCGAAACTGGAGTTCTCTACCACGGTTTCAGCGACTGTTCAAAGGAGGATTTCTCCCTCACGGTGCATGGGAGGTGGGGTGTGGTGGGTAATGGTGGGGTGTGAAGATAGTGAAACTTTTAAAAAATGCAAAAAATAAATTAAAATTTAAAATAAAAACACGTATGTCTTGACTCAACGGCAGTTGATTGACGAAGGTAAACTATGAGGCTATGTAAAATCAAGCCAGGAGACCGAGGCATAATTAAAGCTTTGTTGTGATAAATTTTATTGCTTTTATATTGTAAACGTAAAGTCAAAGTTTGAATTTTAAATAATATGATTATAATAATAATAAAATAATTTTAGTTAGCACGATGATAATAATTATGAGCTTAAGCTATAATGGTTTCCCAGTAATAGTAACAAAATATACAAAATAATTTAAATATATTATCAATTTGTTGATTTTCTTTAATTTTTTAATAAAAAGAATTAAGTGTGGGACTCATTTCCACTTTTTTAAAGATGGGAATTCGGTGCAAATTCTTTAGTTAAAAGTGGATATTTTGTCTCTTTTAAATCAAATAATGATCAATGTGCAGGCAAATATAATTATGGGTTAGGGACTATTTGCTTCAAAAGGTAAGGATTAGGGACCATTTGACGCCAATTGATGAGAAAAAAAATGTAACTTGACGATTCTTCATCTAATAAAGACAAAACACGAAGGAACCATTCTGCACCTAGATGAATGGATTATGGACTATTCAGCAAAATGAAAAGGTTAGGGGACCATTCTTGACTATATAACGTTACACGTTCAAGGACCATTTGATCAATTTCCTATATATATATATATATATATATATATATATATATATAAGAGGTTAAATTTTTTCTTTGTTCATTTTTCGTCCAACATCTGAGTCGTTTTACAACTATCATTTGTTTTATTACCTACTTGATCCATCTCTCTACCTTTTTAAAAGCCACTTGTTTTCATTTGAAACTTGAAATTTAGCAATCTTCGTCTTCTTAGTGTTTCATACTTTCCATTGGAGCTTAGAATTTAGACTTTCAAATTGTAAGTGTATATATTTATATAACAATAACAAAATTTTGAAGGTTTAGTATTCATTTTTTTGGTTCAACACTGTGATTACAACTATCATTTGTTTTATTACTGCTTCAATCCTCTCTCTACTTTTTAAACCCTTTGTTTCTATTTGAAACTTGAAATTTAGCAGATCTTCGTGGTGTTTCATACTTTCATTAGAGCTTAGAATTTAGACTTTCATATTGTAAGTGTATATTATTTGTATATGATAACAAAATTTTGAAACAAATTTCATTCTTGTTTAACAACTATTTTTTTTTTGTTCCACCATGTTATTAGTAGTTTTCCATCCATCTTTGAGAGTTTATTATTTGTATAACAATGACAACATTTTGAAGTCGAACTTCTGTCATTCTTTTTAACAACAAATTTGTTAGTTGGTTCATAGTTTTGGGAAATTTCAAATCAAATATTTATGTGTACTTTCGGTTGAAGATTACATTTCTCCCGAATTAGTACATTTTGTGTTTTATTTGTATTGGATTGCTTGATATTCGACAATATTGTAGAGCTTTGTCATAAAAAGCTATTAACCAAGCTAATTACAGCTCGGTTGATTGCTTGAGAGTAACTCGACAACCAACCGTTGCCGGTAGCTCGGCCTGACCCGATCGTTGTTGCAGAGTCTGTTTGAAACCACTCACAGTTACCGGAGTATCTCGGCAACGAGGTGGTTGTTGCCGGCGAACAACCACCATTCTTGAAACTCCTCGTTGCCGCACGATTGTCGAGCCATTTCGACAAACTTCGAGCGACTCAGCGGCCCGATTTGGTGTTAGCGTTTCGTGTTGGTGGTCGAGCAACCTTGGCTGTTACTCGACAACATTTGCGGAACCTTGTAGTTTCTAAGCAGCCATTTTTTAGCGAGACTCACTAAATGATCAAGTTATATTCAATACCAAGTCGCATTTTTCATGTAGACTCGAGTCTTTGTTTAAATTGGAGAAGAAATTCATATAAACATAACTCTAAAAGCAATAGTAGCTTATTCAAATCTGCATGATTTTGGGACACGGATAACTTGTTTTTTTGTTGTTTATTTTAGTTTGTATGAGTATTTTTATTTGTGTTATTTTATGTAGGTGTTGTAAATAGATGGACACACAAGCAAAAAAAATGTTTCTTGCCCAATAAAGCGATAGAGAATTGTATGCGGCGTGAGACAAATTCAACCAACTAAAGAAAGTAAAATAGATTACTTAATGGGGTAGTTCAAGTATAATGAGACAAATACTCATTAAATTTATATATTATATCATCAATTTTTTTCTAAATACATTATAATATAATAGATTGGATTTCATTTTTTGTAGTTGATAATCAAAGAATGGTTGATGAAGGTGATATAGGCGTTCATGAAGGTGACATTGTTTATGAACATGATATAGTTGATATAGTTGATGATGATATATTAAATAAAATTCTAATATTAATCAATATGGTAAGGATTTTTATATAAAAAATAATCCCACAAAAACTCATATGTTAATAGTACCAACAATTTGTAGGCATTGTCAAGCTACAAAATTTGAGAAAGAAAAGTAAAGGTTTTTTTGTTGTTGTGATGGTAAAGTGAAATTAAAATAAGTTAAATTCACGATGAATTGTATCGGCTATATACTTCCAATTCCAAGAATCATTACATTTTAAAACTAATACACATAATTATAATAATCACTTTGCATTTACATCATTTGAAGTAAAATATGATCGAAATTTGGGGAAATCATACAAGGTATATATACATTTAGAGTTCAAGGACAGTTTATCATTATATAAATCCAATTATACCCGTTGATGACAATCTTCATTTCACAATTATACTTTTATGAGGTGAAAATGAAATACAACATAAGTTACAAAAAGCCCAGATAAATTTTGTGAATATATGTTGAATAGAGTAATAAATATATTAAAGATTAATCCATATTCAAAAAATTTCGCTCATTAAGTAGTGTGGGTTCTTTGGAATTATGTAAAATACAAATTAGATGTGATCTTTGGGCTTGATCGAAGAGTGTACAATACACCTTCGACATCATGATTATTTGCTCAAATGGGTTGATGAAGATCCATCTACTACCTAGATCAAGAGATATATTAATACATTGTCATTTCTAATACTTTACATAAAATACATTACTATTTTAGTTCTTATGATCCACTTCAATATCTATTATTATTTCCTTATGGTGAATCTGGATAGCATAAAGGTATCCAAAAGTCTGATCTAAACAACTTTGATACTTATAATATTGTGGACAATTTGTTAAATATAAATGTTATAAATTACGCAAATGAATTAATTGAAAATCGAGGATCTGAGTTATTATTCTAAACATAATCTATTTTTTTTTTTTTTATTAAAAATTTTATTAATTTTCTTTATTTCTTTGTAGTTATGAAAAAGACCAAAAAGAAGTTGCAAGTATCTTGTCGGGAATATTACTTGTTATAAGTTCCATGTAAGAGCTACTAATAAATGTGTTTACTCCATCTTGGATGACTTTTTCAACAATATGTGGTTGATATGTATGTTAAAATTGAAACAAGTAGATTAGATTATTTTAGGAAAAATCAAAATGAAATAAATCTTGTATCAAGGAATTGTAGATAGTGTAGAAAATGGTGAAAATAGAGGTTATAAAATTGGTCAAAAAATTATTTTACCTTATTCTTTTGTTGGTGACCCCAGAGATATGAAAAAAAGATACATGGATACAATGACTTTGGTTCAAAGATTTGGTAAACCAGATATATTTTTAACAATAACTTGTAACCCTAATTGGGATGAACTAAAAAATGAGTTAAAAATATAATGATATTAGTCAAAATAGACACTGATCTAATTGCTTGTATATTTAGAGTCTAAATTGGAAGAATTAAAAATTGATCTATTAGAAAGACATATTTTTGAACAAGTTGCTTTCTTATATTTATATAGAATTCCAAAAAAAAGAGGCCTTCCATATGCATTTTTATTAATTAAAGAAACTTCAGTTTTAAAGTTAATAACGTATTTAATTGATGAAATTGTTTCATGTGAAATACCTAATAAAAATAAAACTCTCATTTACATTCATTGTAGTTAAACATATGATGCATGGTCCTGCGGTATATTAAATCCGAACAATATTTGTATGAATAAAAATGGAAAATGTAAAAATAAATATCCAAAGGAATTTGTTATAAAACTTTTCTTGGAAAATTATTACCCAAATTATAGAGCGTTACAATACTTATGAAAGCGATTCACGGTTAGATGTAGTTTGATTAGATAATAGATGGGTTGTTCCTTATAATCTATATTTATGTACGAAATATGATTGTCATATCAATGTAGAAATATGTTCAATAGTAAAAGCGATAAAAATATTTATATAAATATGTATACAAAGGACATGATATGATAAGTTTTGTGTAAATAATAATACAAATGATGTTCTGAGTAAATTGAAGATATCAATGCACTAGGTGGATTTCTCACGAAGCAATGTGGAGAATATATAGATTTATTTTATAGAAATTTCTCCATCGAGTTATATCGTTACAATTACATCTTGAAAATAACCATATAGTGACGTATAAACATTACGAAAATTTGTCAAATATTATTGATCAGATTATGAAGAATAACAATATAGCTGAATTTTCAAAATGAATACATGTAATGAGTTAGCAAAAATATTGTTGTATAGAGAATTTTCCCAATATTTTGTGTGCGATGCACAAAGTGAGGTATGGACAAAAAAAGCGTGGAAATGTAATTGGAAGATTAGTTTGACTAATATAGTTGAAGGCGAAGATATTATTTACTAATTTTTGCTCAATCATATTAGGGGACCAACATCCTATGAAAGTTTAAAAAATAGTAAATGGTGTTTCTATGCAATCTTTTAAGTAGGCGGTTGTTGCATATGTCTTACTAAATGATGACAATTATTGTGAGATGTGTTTAGAAGAAGCTATTGCTTATCAAATGCCTTCTTCTTTCAGCGATTTATTGCTACAATATTAACTTTGTGTGGACACGATGGTCCAAAATCATTATAGATTAAATTTCATAAGCTTTATGTCTGAGGATTATGTCAATGAATGTTTATCTATTATATATCTTTGAAATTAAAGCTTTACATTAATCATATATTAGAAGAAAGTGGTAAAAATATAAATGAATATTCCGCATGCCCTTTTAAATAACTATGGAAGAAGAAGAAAGATTGGTTAATATCATTCTTGAAGAAATGGCAAATCTTGTAAATGGAGCTTGTGATATGTTTGTATACAAATATGTTAAATAAAGAACAACAAATAGCTTATGATGAAATTTTGGAACATGTATTAAGCAAGGAAGCACGAAATGTTTTTTATAGATGGACCGGGTGAGTACGGTAAAATATTTTTTATATAAAGCCTTACTTACATGAGTTAGATCCAAAATCTTATAGCATTAACTCACGCTTCTTCCGGAGTCCATGACTTCTTTGTTACAGGAGCACAAGCGCGACATTCAAGATTTAAAATTCCTTTAGAAATGAATAGTTGATATTAAACATTCGTTAGTAAACAATGCATTATGCATTTGTTTGAATAACAAATTTAATTATTTGGGATGAGGCACCAATGGTGCATCCATATGTATTGAAGCTATTTGACAAAATGTTAAAAGATATTAATGGAAGTGATTTATCATTTGGTGAGAAAGTTGTTGTTACAGGTGGAGATTTTAGACATGTTTCTACGATTATTCAAAAAAAACAAGAGAAGATAATGTTAGCAAGTTTAGTTAGCTTATGGCCACATTTAGAAAATTTCAATTAGTCAAAAATATGAGAGCACAATTAGATCCATTATTCTCTCTGCTACTTGATATTGGTGATAGAATTGAGATTGAACATACTTGTGACATGATTAAGCTTCTTAATGAAATAACTATACTATTTGAAGAAGAATACAAGTCTTTAAAAATTTAATTAACATTGTATTTCCAAATTTAAAAGGTTATATTACAAATTTAGATACAATGATTAATAGTGTCATTTAACTCCTAAAAATGAATGTGTTGATTTAATAAATAATATTTTATTTAAAAAAATACCCGGAAACATGTACATATTATGAATTCACGATGGAAACATTGGAAAAAATAGATCAAACTATCTATGAAGATTTTCTAAATACTCTAACCCCAAATGGTATTCCACCATATGAACTTGTGTAAAAATAAATTGTCACCATTATATTACTAGAAATATTAACCCTTGAGAAGGATTATGTAATGGCGAGATTAATGCATCGATCATTTGAGCGTAATGTTATTCATGCTGAAATTTGTATTGGAGAATATAAAAGGAAAAGCATGTTTTCTTACCAAGAATTCCATTTATACCTCTTCAAAGTGATAAAAATTCATTTCCTTTTAAAGAACACAATTTCCTATTCATCCATGCTTTGCAATGACAATAAATAAAACTCAAGGACAAACTTTAGATTTTGTTGGTTTATATCTTCCAGTCTGTGTTTCACATGGACAATTATATGTAGCATTATCTAGAGCAAAAACAATTAGTTGTATTAAAGTGTTGATAAAAACCAATTCAAAATTCACATTTGCATTTAGATGTAAAAAATGTTGTATACAAAGAAATTTTAGCTTTTGGTGCATTTGTAGTGTACTTATCATTGTTTACAAGATATTTTTTGAAATCATTGATTGCTATTCTTCCTTGGAACTGCGTCGAGAATAATATTGTAAGTACTTTATTTTCTAATTTTTGTCTCAAATTTAGAAAATATGAAGCATTCCATTTAAATCATGTTTCTATATAATTGAAGGATTTAATTTGTTTCTTTGATGACATTACTTCTTTAGATCAATACTTTCGCTAATCGGTAATACCTTCCATATAGATAATGTAAACAAATCAACAATGCATATACAATTTAGAGTCATCTGTGAACTATATTGCATATTTATATTTATAGTATTCATACTTGTTCTTTTAAAAATATAGGCATAGAAATTTATTATATATTATATGGATCTATGATGAGATAAAAAAAAGCATGTATACTTTATGCCTTTTTCCTCCTTTATAATATACAATGTTCTCCTTTGAATTAATAATAGATAAAAATCGTAAAGGCAATTAGTTGCTCAATTTTGATTATTGGCTACATTTTTCCTCTTAGGATCTCTGGTCCCAAATATATACCGTCAAGCTTTGGAAGCTTTGGAGTGATTAGTTCATTCTCCAAATAATCATGGCTCCTTGTCAAGGCAATTTAACCTTCTTCTTTGTATGTTGATATTCTTTGAGTCGTGCGAAATCTCCTCATTCTAATCCACGGTAGTCATATTCAATAATAAGTATGAGAAACGCCTTAATTGAAACCATTAGGCATTAGATTGAAATGATTGAGTTTGTTGATTCAATTAATCTCATATATCTTCATTCATACAGGTTTTTTATGGCGGATGGATATTGAGCATCTACATAGTTTCATCTTTTTGTTTTATGAATAGATTAAGGACAAACTACGATTCATTTATATCTTCCGATAAATCTTTCATACAAAAAGATATTATATGTAGCATTATCTTAGAGCTAAAGCACTTTATTGTATTAAAAGCTTATGATCAAATAAATTCAAAATTCAATACTACATTTAAGATTTGTTTATAGCTTTGGTGCATTTGTATACTTATAGATTTTATTTAGTTACAATATATTTTTGAAATCACAATTATATATTTGGTGGGTATTTGATTTTCTAAATTGTATTTGATATTTGTATACAAATAATTTTTTTTCTTAGAGTTTGTCCAATATTAGTGTAATGTTGAAGGATTATCCGAACATGTTACTAATTGAAGATTGATTATACTTGGATACTTGGATATCTAAGCTTCTACCAAGTTGTCCTCTAATTTAAATATTTTGGCCTATGAATATTTTTTTAAAGGATCTTGATTTGATAAACTATTGTGCCAACATTATTAAGTAATTATATTACTTGTTATTCCAACTATTTATGTTAAAAATCCCGGCATACCCATTCTTTAAAGTAACAATTAACTCTTAAAAACTTCGACAAGGTTGTGGACCACACAGTGATCGCTGTATTTCGGCAACCCGATTGTGAGTCACCGAAAGTTGCTCGTGACCCGATCTTGGTTGCGAGGTTTCCTTCAACCGAGCTTAGTTGCCGAGAAACCAGTTTCATCGCCAGCAAGTCTTGGTTGCGAAACGCCAACCAAAACTTCGGCAACAAAATGCGTTTTGGTTTCTCGACAACCAAAAGCGGTTGTCGAGAAAAAGGCGGTTGCCGAGTTTGATGCGGTTCTTGAAAAACTTCGGCAACCTTTCTCCATAAGTTATTTCATTTATTTTTTAATTTAATTTTAAATTTACAAAATATATATTCTTATAATGAAAATTAAAAATTGATCACTTGTATTCTATAATAATATAATTTCATTAATTAGAACTACTAATATAATTAAACCTAGAGCACAGAATTGGAATTCATTAGCCACACAACCAAGCTAAGACGGCCGTGTTGGTTGTCAACTTAACTTCAACAACCAACTTGAACCATATACTATACCTATATTTAAACTATTTCTCATGTGTCCAATAAAGCGAGTTTAGAAGAGCACGAGTAAATATTTCATAGTAACCTCATTGAACCATATCAATTTTCTATTTTTGTATATTTTCATAATATTTTAATTGTAATATTTTTTTATTGAATATTTTTTCTTTGGCTATTGTAATGTATAATTATTATGTCTTAGGATACTAATGAAATTCTTTTTCTATAATATTTTTTGAATATAATCTACACTTTCCTACTTTTACTCAAATTAGGTTTTGATATCTCAAACCATACTTCTAAATTCTAAATTGTAGTCTACTGCTAGCATGGTGTTTGATTTCTACAAAACAACGGCATGTACTTTATGTGTGAACTCAACTAATAGTAGTCTCGAACTAATACGATGCTTTATGTATGGTCTTAAAATAAATCAATTTTGCAAGTTACTCGGTATTTGATTACCTTTGCCGCCCTAAATTGTGATGCTTTGATGTATGGTAATAAATTATAGCCTATTTGATTAGTCCATGATCTCCAATTAATACACGGTAATTTTGAATCACGTGTTACCTCTGTATTTAATTTCTCCAGTGCCATCATGCTAAATTGTATTAAATTAAATTGTACTTTTTATTTTCTAAAATTTACAGATATATATTTTTTACTAATGAAAATTGATACAAATTATTATATAATAATATAATATAATTTAATTAGAACTAATAATATGATTAAAAGCGTTAGTCCTTTGATTAGAAAAACTTGAACGAACTTACAAAAATCGTTATGAAGCTTGAGCAGGCGCATTGAAATTCACAGGACTTATTAGCGACTAGACCAAGCTAAATCGTCAGTTAGCTCCCGTTGTCGGGGTTTCTCGGCAACCCTTTGAATCTTGGTAGGCTCGACAGTTTGTCGAACGACTCGAGAACTAAGTTTGTCGAGTTGGTCCACCATCAGTCTTGAACCATATGAATATCCACAATTTAGCTTATTTATTCAAGCTGTAACCAATGACTAGATTCAAATAAAGAAACCTCTTATTAGATTTGCTATTAGAAAGAAAAAAATGCTCCTCAAAATGATTGCATAAATTTGGGTTTTTGACATCAAAATAGTACGGCAGCGGAATCGTGCCTTGTATTTAGGATCTATTAGTTGAAGGTAAAATACATTAGATTATGGAAGCATACAACAATGCTCTCAAGTTGATCCATATTCATATTAGATGCATATAGCAACCCACGTTTGCCACATGAAAAGGACATAAGGCATCACTTGATTAAATTCTTCATTACTTTACAAACAATTATACATGATTCAAATTACCGATCCCGCGGTATGATAAGCATCATTAAAACCCCAAATTCTCCAGTTAAAGTTATACTTGTGTTTTAGAATTATGATAACCATTAGTATATAAACAACAATATCGAAACCTATCCCATTCATAAAGAACAATCATAGCAATGTCGAACCATTACCATTTCTTTGTTTCCATTGATATTGCAAAGCAAAAGAAATTCCGGCCCATTCCATACGCTCCAAAGTACAATCAACAATAAACAACATATTAAATACATCAAAATCAATTGCACCCGTGAATAATTACGTCTTAGCTTCAATTGAATTGAAGACACTATCAATTTCATCAATTTGAGTTCACGTAAGTACATATTGTTTAAAGTTTATTTTTTTCAGCAGACCCGAATAGAAAATAAATCAAGCAAGCAAAGGAAATTCTTAGAAATCAAAATTCAAAGCAACAGTTTTCTAGCTTGATGAAGTCTTGGTTGCGAAAAACTTGGCAACAAAGCGGTTCTTGAGAGAAAAAGAGCGGTTCTGGGTTTCTCAATAACGATCTTGGTTGCCGAAAAAACTCGGCAAGTAATTTCGTTTATTTTTTGTTTGTTTAATTTTCTAAAATTTACAAATAAATATATTTTACTAATGAAAATTAAAAATTGATACGTATTCTATAATAATATATTTCATTTAATTAGAACTACTAATATAATTTCATTTAATTAGAACTACTAATATAATTAACCAAGAACCTGACACGATGAATATAGGCATAATTGAAATTCATTAGCTACAACCAAGCTAAACAACAACATGTTGGTTGTCAAGCCAACTCGACAACCAACTTGAACCGTATAGTTATACCTACATTTAGCCTATCTCATGTCTCCAAACCCGAGGCTTAGAAAGCTGAGTAAATATTTCATAGTAGCACCATATCAATTTTCTATTTTTGTATATTTTCCATAATATTTTAATTATAATATTTTTATTGAATCTTTTTCTTTGGGCTATTGTAAAGTATAATTATTATGTCTATGATACTAATGAAATTCTTTTTCTATAATAATTTTTTGAATAAAATCTACACTTTTGCCTATTTTTTACTCAAATTAGGTTTTTTGCTATCTCCAAGCCATACTTCTAAATTCTAAATTGTAGTCTTTAACATCACAGGGCCATAGTATTTGATTTCTACAACAACTTGACATGTACTTTATGTGTAGTCTCATTAATCTGGTGCTTTATGTATGGTCTTAAGAAATTAAATCCAAGTTTTGCACATTACTCGGTATTTGATTACTCGGTGTTTGATTACGGCTGCCGCCCTAAATTATCGGTCCACTTTGATGTATGGTAATGAATTATAGCCTATTGATTTGTCCAAGTCTACCCGTCTGATGAATTTGAATCACTTACTACGTATTTGATTTCCTCCAACCGCACTAAATTATATTAAATTAAATTGTACATTTTATTTTCTAAATATATATTTTCTTGAAAATTGATACAAAGTATTATATAATAATTTAATTTAATTTAATGATGATCTTGAAAATCTTGAACAGTACTTACAAAAATCGATATGAGCATGAATGCAATTGAAATTCACAGGGAGTTATTAGCCTTGGACTGAGCTAAATCGTCCAATTTGCTCCGGGTACCGAGTTGCTCGGCAACCGTGTTGTTGATTGCCGGTTGGCCCTGACATACCGGTTGTCGAGAAACTGACTCGAACCAAGCGAAGTTTGTCGAGTTGGTACCAAAAGAAATGATGGACACGGTATAGATTCTTTGAGTAAAAATTTCCATTAGAATTCATTAAATCGTTATCTATTTTCTATTTTCTAATATGTTTTATTGAATCTTTTTTTTTTGCTATTGTAATGTATGAAATTATTATCATTGTGTCATAACATCATTGATACTCTTGAACTTCTTTTTCTATAATATTTTTTTGCATAAAATATCGAGTTTTCCACTTTTTACTCAAATTATTTGATATCTCCAAACCATACTTCTAAATTGTGGTACGATGTTGTACAGCTAAGCGAGAGTATTTGTTTCTACAACACAATGAGGCATGAGTAGTTTTACTAATAAAGTACTTTTTATGTATGGTTCTTAAGAAAATAAATCAAGTTTCACACGTTACTCTACGATTACTCTTGTATTTGATTACTACAAGCGCATAAATTGTCGGGTATTTGATGTATGGTTATTAAGAAAATGAATGTAGCCTATTTAATTTCTCCAAAAATAGTCTTGCTTTGACTCTGATAATTCTTAAAAATGGATCAAGTTTCACAAGTTACTAAAATTGCTACAACTTTGAAGTATGATGCTAGGGTACTTATAAGCATACTTAAGTATAGTACTTTATAAATATAAATCAAGTTTCACACGTTGAGTGTCTTGTACACATATATCTATTTATATCCCTACAACAAATGAACTTTCATCTCGTTCACTCGGCTAAATTTTAATAGTTGTCTTCTACTTCTCTTCATCTTCTCTACAAATATAACAAAATTTGGACAAGTATCCCACAATCTCACAATGGTAATAAGTTTCAATTAATTAAGTAAGAAGTATCTCCGGGAACTATTGAATGAATGAGTTAATGTTATAATTCTTTCTTGAAATTTTCACATAGAAATTGCTTTCGAAAAGTCCAACAAAATATCAAAATTTGATACTTATGGACTCAAAGGCAAATTTTATAGATACATACTTCACTTGTTATATCAAAATTTATAGAAAATTATTAATTTACGAAGTTTCTTTTTTATTTACTAGGATCAGCAGTTAGAACTTAGCGTTGTATGGTCAAAACATTACAATTTTTTTCAAGATGAATTGATATTAGGAAAAACTTATTTAATATCAAATGCGGTTAAATTAACAAGTCACGAGTACAAAGCAAAATACGGAGAAGTGCAATGGACAATCTCGGCGAACTAGAATAAACTAAGTCATATAGTGAGAAAGAAAACAATAGCAACACCTGTTAATTTCTACTTATAGCTTTCTTGATTTGAAAAAATCTTCCAAGTATATGGATTCTAATATAGACATAAGTAAGTAAATAGTACACTTTTGAACATATTACACTAAAAGGTGCTAAAGGTTAATATGCATACTTTTTTTTTATAAGGCGTCATTATGAATGATAATTGATATATCAAACCTCGAAGGGTTATTCAAACCTACGATTTGGGAAGGAATGTCAGTACAAGATTTGGTGCTCATAAATAAAAAGTATGACTATAGTTCTATATTTATTACACTTCATACACATATTTTAATTTTACTTTTGTATATGCTATTACACAGGAAATATATAAAGAATAGTTTTGACCTTTGTTCTCTGTACAAATAATAGATTTGACACTATTCTCTTAACAATGTGGGAGGCATTTGTGGATAACAAATGCAAATACATATCTCAGAATCTTAAAAAAAAAAAACCGGTTCTGATTGGAAAGCATCTCAAAGTAACCTTATTCAATGGTAATCCATCATCTTCAATAAACTTATCATTTTAATCTTTGCATAACTAATAGATATATTAATATCTCCCATTTGTTTTTGCATCTTGAGTTTATCACTATCAACAAAGACAGACGAGTTCTTTCTTCCTGAGGCGGAGAATTTGAAATCATGGAAGAGTTTAAATCTTGGTAAATATAGATTAATTATTTGTTCTTCTATTATACTTTTTAGTTATTGCATTCAAATTACAACTTATCTATTGTTATTGTACAACTAGGGGAACACTTTCAAATTACGAAATGATTGATGATATTGTATATGAAAAATATTATTTAAGTTTGACACCATCGAAGCTATCTTCCAAGCTCTCTGTTCCAGCGAGATGAAAAAGACTTCACAATCGGGGGCATTCAACAATGAAAGACTGTGGTGCAATACTTTATACTTTAAACTAATTGTTTACATTTATGAAATTGTTCAATATTGATGATTTATGATTTATATATTGTTATATTGCGAAACAATTTTTACGGATAAAGAGAGAACATCTGTTAAAGTTAAAACCAAACAAACTTGCGGTATATGAGTTACAACAATTGCAACAAAATTTCAAGTGAAAATTATGGTGATATATACCAGTGTGTGTTGTAAATGTGTTAGCGCAAAAAGCAATTCGAAGGTAATCACACCTTATTTAGTTACCAAATTAAATTTTTTACACTTTTATTTGGATATATTTTATTTATATTTCATAACACAATTTATTTAATTATGACATTTACTTATAGAGCCAAGGTGTACATGCAATTGATGAGATCCTCTGGATACATTAATGCTCATGACTATTAGAAATCGGTAGAATATTTCTTGCAATCAAGTCTTTGAAAATATGATGGAAGCAAGCATTAGTATTTATTTTTACTTTAAGTTTTACACTTATTTGTTTGACAACATAAAATTTTATATTAATAACACATACACCAAGTGCTGATTCAATGCGTTTATCAATGGATGAAGATGAGATCTTTTATGTGAAAGGCTATATACGATGCGTCTCCTCGGTGAAAATTTGAAATACTTTTAATTGTGAATCCATCACAAATAGTGAGGAGATAAAGACAAAGGAAAAGCTCGTTGAGGATATAGGCGAACCTATATAGCCTCCTAGAGACTAATAGCAAAAAGATCTTTGTTCCATTCGTGGATTCGAGATGATGCCGCAGTTACTAAGAAAAAAATTTGGCAAGTCCGAATTGAGAACAACAAAAAAATCAATGAATTTCAAAACCTTATGCTTGTTCAATTCAAATGAAAAAAAAAAAAGAATGTTCAAATTTTGAATTAAGATGTATTTTGAATGTATTTTGTTGGCATTCTTCTCGCACGTCTTTGGTTTTATAATTATATTATATAAAATTTGCTGAAGTCTTTTTGTTTCAAGTGTTGGTTTTAGCAACCTTTTGCAACAAAATCATCGTCCAAATCCTTTTTCTTCTAAATATGACTTCTACTGGGAAAAAGGACCTATGGAAATTTAGCTCAGGCAATTTTTTTCAGAATCTTTGTTGATAAATATAAACGTCTTTTAGCAATTGTTCAACTATTCTTCCAAAGTATTTATCCGAACATGTTACTAAAGATTGATTATAATTTGAACTTTAGCTTTGTCATTGAAGCTAATTTTCTCCTCTAATTTTAATATTTTGGCTAAGGAGTAAATTTTAAAGGATCATGATAAACTATTTGCCCACATTATTTTGGAAGTATGTGCATTACCAAATTTCGACGAATTAACTCTGAATTTTGGAAGTGTGTGCATTTTCAAATCCCGACAATTAAAGACAACCATGAGTGCGCATGTTAATTGCTCGGCAACCAAGATCGGTTGCGTAGTTTTCATTATGGTTGGAGTGTTTGGGATTTTTATTTTATTTTTTAAACAATGTTGCTAAATAATTCGGCAACATTGTGTTTAATTTTATTGTTATTTTTTTTTTACACAGTGTTTCGAGTAACTCTCGAACATTGTGTTTAAATTTTTTTACTTTCGACAACAACATGTTGGGAATTTTTTATTTTATTTTTTTAAAACCCATATTTGGGCATTGTCATTTTTAATTTTATTTTAAAAAATAATTGCATGAAAGGTTCCTATTATTTTAAAATCGTTGAGATATATGCCCATAACCTAAAAAAAAAAAAAATCTTTAATTTATTTTTCTTATTTTTTTTCTTTACACTTAATTTCATTCAATTTTTTACTAATCTTGTTTTTTATTTTACCTTTTAAGTTTACAAAATTATTCTAAATAAATGCCATTATTTTTCCCATAATTTTTTCCTTTTACTTTTCATTCAAATTTTCACCAATTTTTTTTTGTTTGATGGTATAAACAAATTGTACATATTCTTTAATATTTAGGTTTTGAGTCCCATTAGTAAAAATTGAAAAGTTGTAGCCGAAAGTTTTGTCCAATTCAAATTCTCGAAGTGGTAATCTAACAAAAATATAAATGGTCACTTACTCACATCACTTTACCAAAGTCATGACTAATCTTAGTTATTTAATTTTTTATACCTAGATTATGTGCTTATTTGGTTACAGCGCTTTATTATAATTTTAATATTTTACTTAATTAATTGTATTAAATGGTATGTGTTTTTCAACAATTTACAAATATACTTTGAAGATTAAAAATTAAATAACAAGTACTTTTAACACAATTCCTCTTAATTTATAATTTATAATCTACAACTATTTTTTCAACTTTCTCAATCAACTTGTCCATCTACGGTTTTCATGGTTACCGAAATATTTACCAATGTGATCTAATCACGCATTGAAACTTGATATCCTAAATTTTTGTTGCTTGTCAGCATATTGAATTTAAATTCTCTGTAATCCGCAAAACTCATAATTCTACAAGTTGAAGATACCTAATCGCTTTGCTTTGAAGATATTTGACCAAAGGCAAAAGTTTATACTCATAATCAATCACATTCAAATAAAACTCAAACGGCTAAATAGGTTCAATACAATTCAGCTTTAACAAATTAACTAAACAAAACTCTTATTATCAAAATCAAACCACTTAGTAAACATTGTAACATTTTAGTCAACAAGATATCATCAATTACAAATCTTACACATCGGACGTACTTTGTTCAAAAGATTTTGTTCATATGAATGAAAAAACAACTTCTTTATGAAAAAATCGAAACTGAGTTTATGCCCATAATTGGGTATTTTGCCCACTCTATACTTGAGGAGAAAGATCCAAGGAATATTCCAGCTGCATAAACACTCCACATACTTGATTTACAAATATTTCTTAATGCCATCGCAAACAATATTTTGAGGTAATATATGAGTATACATAAATATTATTAAAATCAAATAAATTATTTAAATCTGATTACATATATATTTGAAGTTGAGGTATATCATTCATTGGTTTTCTCCAAAGATTCTAAATGCTCATTTCTTTTTTTATCAAGTTCCCACCTTTTCACAAGATACATACTCTTGTGAATCATATCCTGAAAACTTTTAATAAATGTAAAAACCGAGCCATATGGATGCGTCATCGGAGTGAATTGATAATTATCGGTGATGTGGCTTCTTCTGAAATCCACAGAGCGGACCCGATATTTGTTGTCAATCAAATGAGCATGATGATATTACAATCCTTCCATTTTTGCCAAAATTTTTGAGGAATATAACCATTTACATATCCCATCCATGATGTTATGGAAAGAAAAGTAGAAGTAGCAAGTTGTACAAAAATGGCCTGCAGGATCCGAGTTTTTACCACAACATGTAACGTAAGCAATCCAGTAGAGTTAGCGCATACTTATCACGAAAATATATCCTGAAAATTTCTACTTCTTGCTCTTATCAACATCGTTGCATTATCCATATTCTTGGCACACAATGCAACAAAATAATAACACTTTCCTTCCAAATAAATTAAATTTACTTCCCACCAAAATCATTGAAGAAAAGTTTTTTGAAAGGTAAAAATGCTCGTTTAACCCTAAACATTAAAACAATTAGATAAAATAGAAAAAGATAATTAAAAATTATATCAAACATTATAAATATTATAATTCCATTTTGCAATCCAATAAAAACACTTTCTATTTTTTTCAATGCAAAAAATTGGAATGAAAATATCTGACAGTACCACCATCATCGGGTCCCTCACATTCCATTTATAAAAGGATTTATCCCACCTTTATAATTATCTTACCGAGGTTTCAACCTTCATTTAAAAACATTCCTTGAAATGTACAAAAATTTGGAAATCATCAGAAACCACCAAAATAACTCTTTCAACTCGAAATGATTCAAATTTTGATCTATTATTCCCCAAAATTCTTTTACAAAATTTGGAAATCATCAAACCAAAATAACTACTTTTCACAATGCAAAATTTGTTCATAATCGATTTAAAATAAGTTTTGTTAAAAACGAGAATAATTTTCTTATAACATAAAAGACTCATAACGAACTTAAGGCCCCGAGGATTAATTTTTGTTCATTGTACTATCCAATAAGTAAATTGGAAGGATCCGTGGGTAACCAATATAAAGGGCCAACTATATAATTTCCATCCAACTCTAACGATAACGGTTAGTTTGGTTCGTTGTTGACTGAGGTGCTATATTTTCCCATCCTTTTTCTCCAACTTCATCAAAATGTTGTTCCCATGTTCAAATTGGTGTACAAGGATCAAACACACCCTACTAAAACCATTGTATAACATGGGTTGTTCTAATTCTTCTTGGGTAGAATATTGGTACAACATGAATCCAAAAAATATTGTTGAAATTACAACAATTGTTACAATAATATACAAAACTACACTTTACACATTAATGACAACATTAATGACAAATATATTCACAAAACAAACCCGAGTAGAGAAAAGTTGGAAACATCACTTTTTCTATTTTTGCGATTTCAATTCAAAATATTGAAACCTATTTTGTAATTTGACACCAAATTTTTCACCTATTTGTGGGCATGCCTCAATATCCATAATCAAATAATATAAATAAAATCAATATTTATTAAATAATACAATCCTACAAAAATTAAATACAATAACTAACCCGAAATACAATGGACAACCATATAGGTTATGGCATAATATCACCATCCACCACCCTTTTCAGAGGGCCCATGATTTTAGCAAAGAACGAATGAGTATAAAAAAAATGTTTCCATGGATACTCATAACAAACCTCTAAATTGTCAACCAATGATAATTTTGTATATTTATTTTTTCCTCCCATGGCTTTAGAAATCCTTCAATAAGTAAAGTTAATCCTAACTTATACTTATCATTTTGATTGACAATTCATAAAAGATCTCTAATCCATTCAAAGATATATGTGAGACATTATTAAAATACCTCTTCTAAGTTTGTGTTTTCCCACGACTTATATAACATAGTATCAATTATTATGACTTAACAATTGTTATCAAACAATATTCAAGCCAAATCTAAGTAATTGTTATCTACTTTGAACCAAACTTCATTTGCCTTATTTGTATGTACTACATTGAAAGAAATTCATGGACTAATTTACCACTAAATTGCAATCGCCCCCCAATTTTCAAAATTAGAAAACAACTATTTCTAAATTGATTCAACTTTGCTTATTATAATTTTCAATAACAATTTACATATCTAAAATTACTAATTGTAATTTTTCCAAAAATCTAACATTCTCACCAACAACATATTGTATATCCATATTTGCAAAAAGCACAAAAACTTCATAAAAATATTTCATGTTTCATAATAGATATATAAATAATCATAATATATTCACGTATCACAAAGTAATTAAAAATAATGAAAGCAATTTTAACCATTACAATAATCATAATTTATTTTTTTCTTTAAATTTTATTTATCCAATTACAAATAATTGGACACTAAAATAAATATATTATTTATGTGGATTTAAAACAAACTATGAAAATGTCATACAAAAAATTACTCATCGGAACCAACTTGGTTACCATTGTAACTCAAAAACCGTTGTTGCCAGCCGAACAAGCTGAACGGTTCTAACTTGCTAACTCGATAGCATTTTTTTTAAAGTTTGAAATGAAAACATATTTCATAAATTTACCTTTAAATTATAACAATAAAATAAAATTTGAATATCCAAAATAAATCATCCCTAAAATAACAGTTAAAATAAACATACCGATTTTATAGATTAAATACAAAATGTTGATGGAGTAATAATGGAGATTGAGATGAGATAAGATTGAGATGAGATGGAAAAGATGAAGTGAATAAGGAGGGAGATGGAAAAAATGGAAAAAAGGGGGGGTTCAGGATTTTGTGTTGGTTGTCGAGTTCATTGTTCAAACTCGACAACCAATGTTGTCTACCTTTTTTTTTTTTTTTTTCTTTTTTTTTACATTTAGGAAAGAATAAAGACAAAAAAAAAAATAAACCAAAAATAATTAAATTTCCGAGTGAACTTTTAATAATAAAAAATTTTTTCTTTTGTTAAATTTTATTTATTATAATAGAAAAATATTATATATTATTTATGTCGGAGGTTCAAATCAAAATTTCAAAAATAAGAACAAAAAAATTTATATATATATTTTACGAATCAACAAATAAATTAAAAATTTACAAAAATAAAAACTATTATCTAACAAAGAGTTGTATGTACATTTACTTTTTCAAGAACAATTTTTATTTATTTATTTTCTTTCTTAAATTTTATTTATGACTTAATAATGTGGAAAAAAATAAATATATTATTTATGGATTTAAAAAATTATTAGAGGATGAAAATTTTTTATTGTAAGATTAACTATCCGGTTGGAACAAGCAAACTTGTTGCCAATTTCAATTTAATACCTATTTTTTGAAACCGGATTTGACTAGATGATTTTCTCATATATTCAAATAATTTTTTTTTAGCAACTCGCATACTTCGAATCATTTCAAGATGATCTTAAGGCCGGAGAGCATGAGTTATCGATTTTCGATAAAATCAATTTCAAGCATTTAAATCAACATGAAAGAGTACCCAATATTTATCGACCAAATGTGGCCACAACAAATGCTCACATTCATCCCATTTTCTACCATAATATCTAGGAAGAAGAGCAATATATATATGATTGTATCGTAGAACTATGTCCTTCAGATCCAAAGCTTTGTAAGTAAGAATTCATCAAATATAAAATAAAAAGTAAGAACGAATAAGTACTCCAAAAAAAGTCCAATACTCCATACCTTGTTAAAATATGTTTATAATTAAGAGTTCTTGCTCTTATCTAAATCCTATAACAAATATAACAATATAATATAAACACGTCATTCACATACAATAAAATTCATCAAATATAAAATATAAATATTCTTTACCCATTCTCCAATGCAAATTGAGCTTACTAATATCTTTTAACCTTCTTTTGCTTTTTTCCTTTTTTATATTTATTTATTAATAATAATAAAACATAAAATTTTAGAAGGTTTGAAAGACAAAATAAAAAATTAACCAAATATATTTATACATTTGTGCATTAAACTTTTAATAATAAAACAATTTATTGTTTCTTTTGTTAATTTTTTTATTATAATAAAAAAATATATTATTATTTATGTAATTGAAGAGGGTTAAAATTTAAAAAAAAAAAGATATTATATTTGTATAGAATCAACAAAGTAATTAACCAAGTTAACAATTGTCTAAAGATGTAATATACATTTGCTTTTCTAAAACAAATATTTATTTATTTATTTTTTTTAAATTTTATTTATCAGAATTTTTTGGATACAAATATAAATATATTTTTATATTTATTTTTAATATGAAATTTTTTGAAAACCAAAAATTTTGGGGTTGCCGGCAACCAATTTTGGTTGTCGAAATTGGTTGTTTTTCGTTTTTTCTTTTAAGAACAACAATAATATAAACATAATTTTGTGTTATTTTTTGGGGGTCAACTAATTTCAAATAATAATATTATTAATTTATTAAACAAATAAATACAAATATTTAAATTAACTTTGTTCACTTGAATTAAAAAAGAAAAGAAATCATTGGAAAAAATCTAACACAAGTTTCGCCTATAAATATTAATTTTATCTTTACAATAGCATCAAAGCAATCCATAGAAGACACTCCATAGTCCATCGAAGGAACAAATGTGAGTAAATAAAATATCATTACAAATTAAATAAGTATACTTAAAATATATGTATTTATACTAATTTCAATTTATTACAAGGGCCCTTTATTTGATAGATGATTTTCTCCTATATTCAAATGACTTATTTTTTTAGCAAGTTAGTGCATACTTTTGAATCATTTCTGAATAATCTTAAGGCTTGGGAGAGTATGGGTATACCCCGATTTTAGTATAAAACATCCTAATTGTCGATTAGTGTCAACTTTCAAGCATTTAAATCAACATGGAAAACAAATTTATCATACATCATTGGCCACAACAAATGCTCACATTCCTCCTATTTTGGGCCATAATATATAGGAAGAGCACCATATATATGATTGCATTGACATTGGTAATTAATTCACCCTTGTTTGCACGCCCTTCAAGATCCAACCTTTGATCAAATAAGCGAATAGTACTCCAAAAAAGAGTCCAATACTCCATACCTTGTTGAAAATATTTTGGATATTTAAAGTCCTTACCTTATCAAATCAATTGCATAGTCTAAATCCATAACAAATATAACAATATAATATAAAATAACACAATAATTCACATACAATAAAATTCATCCAATATAAAATATAAATATTCTTTACCCATTGCTCCAATCAAATTGAGGCTTACAATATCTTGTAACCTTTTTTCCAATTTAGATGACTTCCCATGGTATTTCTACAATTCTATAACATTTAACATTACAAATTATTATACATTAACTAAATAACACAAATAGATAAGATAAAAACCATATAAATAATATAACACCCGTTAGCACGTAAGGAAAATACCTCTAACTTTATTGATATCACAAATATAGGAATATCTCTACTCGAAGAAGAACCCTTATGCTTCCTGGGTTAATTAAAGGCTCCATTTCACTACTCAACGAAACCACCACCAATTTTTTCCACCATCTTCCCTTTAAATATTCGACAATCTTTGTTTACACAAATCATCACGAAACTATCAAACCAGCATTTCGTCAACTTTTAATGAATTAAATTTTTAATATGCCAGCTTTCATTATATTTATTACCCATACTACTAGATTCTAAATTATCAAACCCCCAATAACTCCTCTTGTTTTAGCAAGGAAATCATTCTTACAAATTGATCATCAAGATAACATTGTTGTCCAAAAGAATTCAAATCTCAGTACATACTGAGCCTTGATGAATGTTTTTCATCAAAATAACAAATTAATAAATCTTTGAACCTTATTTTTTAATTCTTTGAAAATGGGACCCTTTGATAATACCAAATTTTCAACTTTTCCTCCGATTGTATATTCTTGGGAATTTTTGGTTTTCCCATTTCATCCCAATTTTCATAAATTTTATTTAAATCCTATTGCCCAAAAAAAAAATCCAACCACTTTTTATGCCAAAAAAAAGACAAAAAAAAAAAATAACATATCAATTAGTGAAAAATTTAAACCAACTTTAAAATTCACCAAATTTAACTTTAAAAAACTTTTTGAAAATAATAGCTTATATAAACCTCTAATTTTTCTCCTTTCTCCCCAATTCCAAAATGGAATTCAACTTCAATTAAAAAAAAAAAAAAAATTTCAACCATCATTAATATGAAAAAAAAGGTTAAATAAAAAATTTTGGATTTTTAAAAATTCATTAATCAATCCAAGATTTTTTAAATTAATAAAGCCCAATTTTAGAAGAATATTTCAAAAAATTAAATTTCTTTCATTTCTTCTTTTCTATAAAACTTATTTAAAATTTAAGTAAAAAATATAATTTCGTTATTTCAAAGTGAAGTTATAATCAAAAAATTATTTTTTTTATTTATAGATTTTTTATTAATTTCAAGGTATTTATATAAATTTAAATAAAAAATTATATTTTTATTCTATACAATTTTTTTTTCTAATTAAAAATTAAGTAAAATATAAATCTTATAAATTAGATAACAAATAATAAACTTTTAATAGATGATCCAAATTCATGGATTTTTTGCTTAATTCATTTTATAAATCCCATTTTTTCTCCCAAAAAAAGCCCAATTAATGTTAAAAAATTTTAAAAACAAATTGAACCCGACGTGAATGGAACCTTTGATCATCAGACCGCTAATTCGCCAGGATCCACCATTTTTATCTATAAGTTAATTAAAAAAAAAGAAAGAGAGAACAAAAGCCAATTCTACAGTACCCAAAAATTCAAATCCATTATTTTTTTCTGTATTTTTACATTTCTTGAACCTTTTTAATTTAAAAAAAATACAAAAATTTAATCAATTTTATTTTCTCTTGTCAAATATTATCATTTTAATTATATATATTTTTTAATATTTTTTTCAATATAGGTTAAGATTGTAATTGAGATTTTGGTAAAATATTATTTTTCTTAGATTGCCATTTTTTTTTTTTTTGCATTTGCCCTTCTTCTTGACGGAGCTTGCATTTATTTTATCTATAAATAAAATATTTACATTCCTCTTCTATCGGAGCTTGCCAATTCTCTCTCCATCGCCTAGCACTATCTATTTAGCCCGATTTTCAAGTGAGAAAATGATTCCTTTTAGTCCATTTATGTAATACTTTGAACAAAAAGCTTCTTTTGATAATTGTTAATGCGAAGGACAATACATTTCATCAACTTGAAAAGCCATGAAAGTGCATGTCCTTTTATGGATGTCAACCAAAAGCGAGGTATTGTCATCATTAACTTCATACAATGTCTGGCTTATAGCCAATACCTGCGGTGATACAACACTAAAAAACATAATAGCAAGTAACATGGTCTAATCAAATAATATTTGGTACCTATATATCGGTGACCTTCATTTTCTTCAATTCAGTTTTTTTCCTCAATATGTTTTTGCTTCCAAGTTTTGTGAATGTTTCATGCGCATCGCCCCGTGCATGCAAAACAAATTTTGTAACAAATGTCTAAATGACTTCAACAACGCCTTTGCACATTTTTCTTGTGCTTCAATCACTGTATTGACTGATTTGACAATGTTAGATGTCATGGTGGAAAATCAATTATTGGTCATGTATGCTCATGACCACCTTTTGTGACCAACTTCCTCATAAAAAGAGGGTTTTACAATGTTCAAAATTTTCCATGTTACAACATTAAATTATAAGATCTTACCATCTTTCATGATATTTTGTTAATCATGTCAAGCGACTCAATTTTTTTCGTATAAGTTCTTACCGCCTTAAATGGTTGTAATTCTTCGAAGAAATTTTTTACCGGGCTCAAAAAGGGACAATTATGAGTATTTAGTTGTTTTCATTAATTGCATGTTATTTTCTTATTATTTTAAAATAATCAAATTCAAGATCAATCACCAAAAAAAAAAAGAAAGAGAAGAAAAGAGGACTTAATTACAAAGATAAAAGACTTGAAGGACTTGGGATGCAAATGAAAGGGAAAATCAAGAAGGGTCAAGATAACCAATCGCATGGTTATCCAATGGTGAATCGCGGTGAAGAAAAATCAAAGAATGTTTCGTTATACCACGATCGAGGAATAAGCCCAGATCGCAAGGGCATAAGCGTTTGGCATAAACTTGTTTGTATTAAAATTCTACAACCCGTTCAATACAACTACCTAAGCTACGTCTTGGGAGGTGGGAAGATGATTATAAAAGCATAATAGCCATAACAAGAGGGGCGAATTTTGGGAACAAGATACAAGAGAGGATCAAGATCGGCACGGATTGAAGATTCTTCATCCCAGTTGTAATTATTTCTTCTTTTTTTCTTTTCTTTTGTCGGATCATGATGAAGTCAAATATTGTCATTGCAAATCATGTCCCTAATTTACTTTTTTAGGATGAACAATGAAACCTCTGATTTTTAATTAATTAAAGTTTTCCTTTTAGTAATTAATTGCCCGTGGATTGATTATTCTTTATTCCTTTTCTATTATTTTAATGCCCGATCACCATTAGAATATATTGTGATCTATATTGAAGTAGAGATTCAATATAGATTAAGCACGTGGCAATAACATGGGTCCAATAATAGATAGAGATTACTATTATGCTTTATGAAATCTTTTAGGTGTTCTTGAGATTTTAATGCATGTGTTTATGTTGCTTAATTAGAGATAATGAAGTTCCATAACATATAGAATTGATTGACCATCGAGAGGCTTTATTAATTTAGGAACCGATTTTCAATCTATGGTAATTATAAGCTAAACAAAAACGGATATTTGATTAAGGAAAGTGTTGGTGGATTCGCAAATCCTAAGAGTTAGTAGATCTTGAATTGTTTTGCCTTTTTAAAGTTACTTATTGTTATTTTTAGTTTTAATTAAAATAGTTAAATTAGTTTAGAATCACACATCAAAAATTAAACTGTTTCGTTTTTTGTTAGAATTAGAATTATAAATTAATAGGTTAAATTAATATCCGGTCCTCGGGGTTCGACACTCTATTTATCACTTTATTACTTGTCAACGATCCGTCCACTTTGGATTATAATCGCACAACAAGTTTTTGTCGGGACTAGTTTATTAATTGCTACATTAATTGATAGTTTAGTTTTTAACAATTTTTTATTGTTATTTATTTTTATTTTTATTTTGATTTTGATTTTTAGATTATTTTCTTTATTATTTTAGTTCTTCTTTTGAGTTGTATATATTTTCTAATTTTCGGTGTTAAGTGTATGCCACGACAAAGATCTTGATCTATTTGATTTAGATCCAAATTGAACGAAGCTTTCACCCGACAACGTGAAAACGAGAAAAGAAAACCAAGGCCCGGGGAAATCAAGTGCATGATCGATAAATAATCAACCACCAATAGCTCGACCTTGAAGTTAGTGAACAGATATTCTTATGAGTGAGTATATGACCACCGATTGTTGAAAATCGGTCCAAAATAGTCTATCCACCTTATGGACACGACAACTTCGTTGAGGCCGATGTGATGAATTTATTTAACAACCCGTTTTAGGATGGATGAAAATCCTCAACCATATTTTCGCTGATGAATTCGGCAATTTAAATACCACTGTTAACAACCAAAAGATGAGGCTCTTTCCACATACATTGAAGGATAAAGCTAGAGAATGGCTAGATTTCCCACCGAGCATTACTACTTGAGATCCGATCCAAAATTCACATTGAAATATTTTCCTCCCCGAGTAAACAGTTGAAGAAATTTAATTTTCAACAACTGAGTTGGAAAATTTTCAGAGGCATGGGAAAGATTCAAACAATTGCTGTGTCCAAGTCATGGTTTTCCTTTAGCACCGAATCATTATTTCTATTGACTAGCTCCAACCAGTTCTTAGGACTGCGGTGGTCTATTCAAAATAGATCCCCGGGACCTTTATGATCTATTAAACCATGGTGAACAATTTATTATGTGGCCAAAGAGGAGGAAAGAAAGGGAACGGGGCACCAATTCACTTTTATTGGCAAAATTGATGCATTGGCAAAGCGATGGAATCAATAAAATATTCTCATTCACTAATATGGTTCGGATGCTTTACCAATTAACATTGGGCAAACCATCAATCATCAGTGTCCGACCAAAGTTGATATATCATTCCCGAGGTTCATATGCTCAATTTTCAAACGGAATAATCCTTATTCAGCTTCAACCGGATGGAGAAATCATCCAAACTTCTCATATAACACTCAAAATATTCAAAATCCACCAAATCGGGAATGCCACAAGAGAAAAAAGGAGGAGAAGAAATCTTAATTGAAGGAGATGAAAAGAGGGAGGAGATGGAAAAAGAGGGATGTTGCTATCAAGAATATGGAAAATCGAAAGGCCAAAATTGTTGTGAGAGACAACCAGACATGGCCAAGCAATCAAGTCAATCCAAAGGAGCAAAAATGCAATTACCACGAGGGTGTTGTACAGATTCATGGACTAAGCGTGTAGAAAAGGAAACGTAAAACAAGGAGAAAATAAATTAGATGCGGTTGCACAAGGACTCTCCACCACATATTCCACCCCGCCCTCCTATCCCATTTTCAAAGGTTCGAAACATAAGCTAACCAAAATTCAAGAAGTTCCTAGATGTTTTCAAAAGTCGCACATCAATATACCATTCGCCATGCCTTAGCTCAAATGCCTGCTATGCCAAATTTATGAAGGACATTCTTGCAAATAAAAAGTTGGAGGAGCATGAAACAAGGCTTAAAGAATGTAGGATATTGAAAACAAGCTACCCCAAATTAAAAGACCGGGAGTTTTAATATTCTTCACTATTGGTAGTTTATTTTTGATAAAGCTTATGTGATTTGGGTGCTAGTGTAAATCTAACCTTATTCTATTTTAAAAGGTTTAAGAAGCCCGGGAAACAAGAAACTTACTTTGGGATAGAACAATCAAATAGGGAATAGTTGAAGATATATTGGTGAAAGTTGGCAAATTATTCCTTTGATTTTATTATTTGATATGTGTGAAGCAGGATGTACCACTCATTTTGGGTCGACCTTTCGGCCACGGTGGGAATTGATGTTCCAAAAGGAGAACTTATTGAATGAATGATGAACACATTACATTTAATGTGTTCAAAAATTAAATTTCAAGCTCTTGACCCCCGGATTGATGTCATACGAAGGAGGGGCTTAGATGATAAAGTTGTTACCAACACCGGGAGGCACCACTGAGAAGAAGAATATGTGAGAAGAGGGTTTCATCCGTTTCGTGACCAAAGTGATGAAGAAGGTGAAATTTTTTAGTTGAATTCGGCATGAAAAAACAAAATCATATCAAGATGATAAAGGAAAGATCAAGCCGGAAGGTAAATAAAAATTATAGAGTTGATCAAAGCAAGAAGGCGGGGCCTCCAAAGATTTATTCAAAGTGTCTTGGCGATCACCACAAAATAAATCAAAAATAAAGGAACCCATTTTTCCCTTTTAAAATTTGTATTTCAATTTTGGATTTCAATTATAATTTGCACTTTATTGAACAAAATATTTTTAATTTTTATTTTGAGGACAACATTATTTATTCCTTTTAAATTTTTTAAATTTTATTAAAAATAAATAAAAAATTAAAAAATGTTTTTTTTAAAAAAATTTCATTTCGTTTTTTTTAAAAAATTAAAAAATTAAAAAAAAAAAATTTTTCTAATAAATTTTTTCTTTTCTTTTTGGGTCAACCAATGGGGAGATAAAGCAAAGAGGCCCTTTAAGATTTCCCACAAATTGTTTCCAACCCCAAACCTTGTCCCAATTGGGTGTTCAATTTTATAATTTTGAAATTTTTTAATTGGGAACAAATTTTCAATTGGGGATAAAAAAGTTTTCTAATTATTGAAGATTGTTAAAATTTTTAAAAAAAAAAAAATTTAATTATTTTGTTTAAATTTTAATTTTTGGTTTTTATATAATATTTGGCTTAAGAATTTTTAAAAATTTCGAAATCCTGCTTTCAAATTCTTTTTTTAAATGTAGGTAGACCATGGAATTTTTTGGTCTTTAAAATTTTTGTTTTCCCAAATTGTAAAGGAACGTTTAAATTAAAAATCATCCCTCGCAAAAACCTATAGGGAAAATTGGGTTTCCGATAGGTTCTGGTTAGAGTTCCAGGTTTTGAAAATTTTTGAATTAGTTAAGGAAATAAGTTACCAATGGGAAATCAACCCCCCAGAATTATTCCCCAAAAAGAATAAAATTTTATTTTATTGTTAACCCTACCAATTCTTATAAAATCGGGAAAACCCATCCCTAAGGTTTGAAAAAGGGATCATCGACCTCAAGTGTTACTATCTTTAGAAAGAAAAGGGTTTCAATTATTCTTTAAATCATTTGTCCATTTATCAAAAAGGTTTTAGGGTTTTAAAATTTTTTTCCCTTTTTTAAAGAATTTTTATTTTTAAACCAATTTAAATTTTTCATTTTTTCCCTAAATCAATAACCTTCTAATTAAATTAACCAAGATAAATTTTTTTAAAGAAATTTGGGCAACTTTTAAATTTTTTATTAAAAATTTTTTTAAATTGAAATTTAAATTTTTTAAAATATTAAGTTTAAAATTTCAAATTTAATTTCCCGTTTAAAGAAAAGAAAGTTTAATTGAACTTTAGCCCCAAAATTTCAAAAAATTTTTTTTAAATATTTTTTGGAAAAATTTAAAAACAAATTTGAAAAAAAATAAAAAAAAAAATTTTTTAAAAAAAAAAAAAATTTTAAATTTCCCAAACTTTTCCCGGGGTCTTTGGTTATTTTATATTTAATAAAATTTTGGGAAATTTTTTCAAAAATGGAAAAATAAAAATTTTTTTTTTTCTAAATTTGGGAATTTTTAAAAAATTTTGGGAATTTTTTTAATTTTTTTAAATTTTTTTTTAATTAAAATTTTTGGGATTTTTTAAAAATTTTAAACTTTCAACAAATTTTTTTTTTTAAATTTATTTTTTAAAAACCTAAAAATTTTTCCTTAAAAAATTTTTAAATTTTTTTTTTGATAAAAAAAGCCCTTTTTTTGTTTTCATTTTAAAAATTTAAAAGAATTTTCCTTAAAGGAATTGGGATTTTTTTTTTGAAACTTTGTTTTATTTAAAATTTTTCTTTTCATTTTAATTTTTTTTTTTAAATTTTTTAAAAAGGTTTTTTAAAAAAATTTTTAATTATTTTTAAGTTTTTCATTAAAAATTTTTTAAAAAAAAACTTTAAATTTTTTAATTTTTTTTTTAAAACCCAAAATTTTTAAAAAAAAATTGGTTTGTTTTTTAAAAAGGGTTTTTTAAAAAAAATTTTTTTTTTTTTTTTTTTTAAACAATTTTTAAATAATTTTTAAAAAGGGTTTTTTTAATTTTAAATTTAAAAATTTAAAATTTTTTCCCAAAATTTTTCAAACCCCAAACATTTTTTTTTAAAATTTTTAAAAAAAACCCCTTTTTTTAAAATTTTTTTATTTTTAAAAAATTTTTAAAAAAAAAGTTTTCCATTAAATTTAAATTTTATTTTAAAAAAATAAAAAAAAAATCCCTTTAAAATTTTTAAAATTTTTTAATTTGGGATTTTTTTAAAAAAAAAATTTTAAATTTTTTTTTTAATTTTTTTTTTTTTAATTTTAAAATTTTCTTTTAATTTTAAAAACCTTTTTTTAAAAAATTTTTTTTAAAAATTTTTAAAAATTTCCAATTTTTTTTAAAATTTTTCCCTTATTTTTAAAATGTTCAGAAGCTTAATTAGAGATAATGTGAAGTTACATGACAACATATAGAATTGATTGACCATCCAGAGAGGCTTTCATTAATTTAGAGCTGCGATTTTCAATCTATGGTAATTATAAGCTAAAACAGTTAAACGGATATTTGATTAAGGAAAGTGTTGGTGGATTCGCAAATCCTAGAGTTAGTAGATCTTGAATTCGTTTTTGCCTTTTTAAAGTTACTTATTGTTATTTTTAGTTTTAATTAAGATAGTTAAATTAGTTTAGAATCACACATCAAAAAATTAAATCTGTGTTTAGCTTTTATTGTTAGAATTAGAATTATAAATTAATAGGTTAAATTAATATCCGGTCCTCGTGGGGTTCTACACTCTATTTATCACTTTATTACTTGTCAACGATCCGCCTACTTATGGATTATAATCGCATAACACTTACAACCCTTTCTATATGCCTTCTTCAAGTTTTGCATAACAAATGATGAGAATAAAAACCTTATATTACCTCTAGATACACCTTCTCAATTGCATTTGTAATGTTATTATGCTTCATATAACACGATGCAAAATGCTTCACTCAAGGGCCAAATGTTTTCCTTACCATAGCTAGGAATTGTTGTTCTCGAGGGTCGCCAATTTCAAAAAGCTAACACAAATATCAGGTTATTAACATAGTGCATATTGACAGAACAGAAGTCCTAGCGTATTCACCACGCTCAGTGCCACCAACTACAATCCTGTGCCTACAATAACTCCACATTTGGATTGATACTCCCAATGCCATGAACAAGTTATCTAAATGATTGTTTCCATCTTGTAACTGAACTAGGCTTTGTCTTCTCTAACATGTACATGTATGATGGTAGACGCTCATACAATTCTATGTGTGTCACATCATATTGTCTTCAATGTATGTTCTTTCAACTTCTAAGTCTTGTAGTAACTCATAGTCACTCCATATTTATTCAACATGCCATTCATTATGTCTCTAAGAGTGTAGATGGTTCAAGACAACACATAATTGTCTTGAATACATGCAGAAACAACCGAAGCATGCAAAGCATGTTTGGTGATTTCCCAATACGGTAATCATCAAGCATGTGTGGCTATTTTGATTCTCCTCCGTATTTTAAACCTATCGGGCTTGTGTCCAATCTCGCTAAATGAATGACCATTTGCATTTGTGACCTGAACAATGATAACATATTCTTTCTTGTTTGACATGTTTACTCCGAATTGAACATGTTTACTGTTGCATCGATAATATACTCATTTTCAACACTTCCTTATTAATAAATAACCGCTCGACAAACAATTTTATCATCATTCGGTTGCGAAGCTACTATATGTCGATGTCTTGTTTTTCACCGCAATTTCAATTACCGATATGAAGTAGCAAAACAATACCTAGATATTTGTTCGAATGGGGTTCAAAGACACTACTAGTCTTGGGTTAATGAGCTTCATGTACTAGTAACTCCATTATTTCATATTCTTCACAAACAATGTAACAAGTTGGGTTGATGTCTTGAAAACGCGTTCATAAGTGTGACAGTCTTTCCACATGTAATGTCAAGACACAATGGTAATGCCAGATGATCCTTCTCATCTTCATATTGAAATAGAAAATGAGAATATTGTAATGGCAAGAAGGTGGTCCCCAGGCACAGTGCTTAACCATCATTGCTACTCTTATTTATATCCAATGCAATTCGAAAATAATCAAGTCTACAATTTGATGTGACATCATTCGAATATGTCGAAACCAGGTCATGCTCGAAACCAATATATTAGGCGGTAATCTCATCCTCACCAATGGAGGAGATATAAAGTCCACTAGGGCTGTCTCATGGACATTAGACAATTGTTTGACTTTAACGTATTGATCCTTGAATTAATGTCAAATTTACAAATGCTTGATCGTCACATTAAATTGAAATCCCGACTATCATTGATTAATAGAAAACACATTGGGATTATTGATTGGTAAAACTTTTAGTAAATTATAAGTAATAGGTCCTACAATTTGTGTGGATAAGAGTTGTAGATCCTACAAAATGTGTGAATAAAATAATGCTTTATCATTGAGCATAATACTTACAATCACTAACAAACACGCCGCTTGGCATTGACTTTGTAAGTGTGTTCATAAACTTGATAACAAGGTCACAACACTTCATATGGACTCACAATACATCTTCACAACTACGTACCTAAATTATTCATAACTTAAAACACCTCAAAATTATATTTGTTGGAAAGTTTATCCATGTATGCAGCCTGTTGTATAAAGATTTTACATCACATTCAATATAGCACGTCGTATTAGTAACATCTTCTTATACACAACTCTACAATTGAACATTTCTGTCATTACGGAAGTTGATTGGAAGTCACAATTACAAAATAGGCTAAACTAACATCTAATGACAATACCAAAAAAACCCTTAGAAAGGTCACAGTTGTTCCAAAAACTCGCGTAAGAGTACAATGGAGTAGGTCACGATTAATCAAGTTTCAGTCACTGACATCCCTAAGGTCACACGAAACCATATACAACTCCCCGTCATAATTGATCACACAAATGCAGAATTACATTCACAGTTACTGCAATTGGATTAACGCCTAAAGTCATGGTTATTCACGGAACCATAATTCATCCGTTGATTCTTTATCATTAGTCGGTCCAAACCTTCACTTAGTTTTTACGAAGCTTCATCCTGATAATGCAAAGATCTCCGAGATTCGTGTGTTCAGTTCCACATACATGTACCACAAGCCATTTAATCAAAAGAATGTGATAGGTGGAATTTGAATACTATTCAACAAAATTTTATAAATACAACCAAAGATTCCACAGGAGCAAGTGTCATTTGTCCAAGAACTACTTCCACATTTTTCCCCCATAAAACATCAACAACAAGACATACACAACACATTTGAGCAAGATAATTCCAAATAGTCGTTGACACCTTCTATCTCATCACAACTTTAACAATATAAAACTTATCAAGTCAAAACCATGTTACCGTCTGTGGATTAGCTGACACCACGGTATATCACCCAGCGCAGAGCTCGTCCATACTATCGACACTCCGGTAACCATTGTACTCCCTCAAACATGTCCAGCTTCATGTCGGGACAAAAAGTCGCGAAAATCATCTTGATTGTAGAAGGTTTTGTCCTCACCAGGTGCGGGCAAGTGATCCGATCCATCAAACAAACAGATTTTTATTGTCAGGCCTGCAAAGAGGAATATAACTCACTGTTAGCTACATTTTAGTTTTTAATTACAAGAACACTGCTACTCAAAGATATGATATGATAGAGTCGTATGTTAGGAGAAACATAATCATTGGGTTAAGATATCAACCGGATCAATCAACTCTACATTCTTTACCAGCGAAATTTATTCCAGGTTTTCTTTTAGAGGAAATTAGCTCGGAAGGATGGTGAAGAAAAGAGAAAATGAAAAGGCAAACACTTTTAACTTTCTTTGCAACACACAAATTCTAGAATATTCTTTTACAATACCATTCTTCCATTCAACACACTGTTTCAGCTTTGACACCAGCTTCTCTCTCCTACTTTCGCGTCCTCAAGAAATTTCCTCAAAACTTCTTCATTCTTCAATACAACAACAAATCGAAGGCCAAAGTATGGGTTTAAGGGTATGAATGAAAATCAGAGGATTGGATTAAATCATCTTCAGTGTGCTTGAAGTACTCGGTGAGTTTAACTAGTATGTCAAGTACAGTAAATTCAATGAATAATCTTCAATACTCACTGAGCTCGCCAAGTATAATTTTAATTGACCCTCTTTTGAGTGATAGGCTATTTTAACAAGGATATATTAGCTATTGACGATAAAGAAGGTATTAGGAGGAAAAAAAATTAAAACATGGTCGTTTGTCACTTTGACTATTTGTGAGATGGCTATTTTGACAAATTCCTTGTTCTTTACCCCAGAAAAGAGAGCTTCTGGAATACTATAAGCAATTTGCTGGCAATTATAGGGGATGTATGCTCAACTTTACCTTTATCGACCTGAAGAGTGTAGTTACCCAAAGGCATCTCTCTATCAGTGTTGAACCACACTATCTTCGCCTTTCCAACCAAAACGCACGCTTTGTCCTTAGCCTAAAAGCAGACTTGATAGTTTCCTTGATGGCATCGCCGGTGCCATCAATCCCTATCTTTTTGTGTAATCCCCCAATTTCTGTTATAACCCCTGCCATCATATGAGTTGCTCCGCTCAGCTGTCACCAAAAAAAAATTTATTTATCAGCAATCATAGAGGTGAAAAACTGATAGATTGACCCATATCCTACTTTTGATTAAAAGTGGATTTTATTCAATAATGAAATCTTATTGAATCGGGTTCATCTTTTGGAAACCTATAACAACCTGAATCTCTTCATCTCATCAGAAAGCTGCTCCGAGTTGCCAGACTCAGCGAGAAAACGCCAATCATGATTTAAAACATACATCATAATAGTATTTGAAAATTTTACATCACACAATAGAACAAACTATGTAGGCGTGTAATTCAGACTAACCATTTCCTGAGTCTCTCTCCAGCTCACGGAGAAACTGCACCTGCTCCGACAGCATCAGCTGCAGTGATGGCAAGAGGAAGCCCATCATGATCCAAAACGTCTTTCTAAATTGAGAGTTGACCTGCCATTGGCTGTATATCAAGAACTTAGAAGTACTTCCATCATAATGTGCATTATTAAAGAAGAATACACCAAGCAAAAACTAAAAGCAGAATCAAGATGGCCAAATCAGTCAGAAGAGTGATTGAGAAACTTTCTTAGAGCAGAAACAGAGAAATCAGCACTAGAGGAAATGATTGGGATGATTTATCAATAGCACTATCAAAGTAATCAAAATACGATTATATAATTTTCGAGATTCTTTTTTGATTTGAGTTTGGTACCTTGTAGGCATTTAATTATGATGAAAATTAATTAAGAGATTTTCTTTCTTGTTATGAATCCATGGAATCCTTGTAGCTGATAAATAATCTTATTTCTTGGTAGACACTTATATCCTTCAACTTCTCACTGTTTCTTGGTGCCAAACATGACCTTACCCATGATCTCTCTGCGTCTCTGTCTCTATCTCTCTCTAAGTTCGGTCTATGTTTCTTTTCTTCTGGTCACCAGGAAGCTGGTCTTTGGTCGCCTCATTAATTGAGGTGCACTAGTGGAGTAAAAACTGGAGGAGGTTGCTCTACAAGGATCCTACAAAAACAAGGTAGCAGCCTTCAAAAATGAAAACAGTGAGCTTTTGTGCGGCTTTTATTATCACACTTGATTGTTTACCCAACAGGTATTTTGACTACTCACGATAATGGAACTTAAGTAATGAAAGCTATTAAATTCAAATCAACTGAACAGTTTGAAAAACCTAGTGTTAGCAAACATACCTTCCACGGGTCCCAAGGGAATACTGGTGTCATCAAGACCTGCAGAGGCAAAAGGTCCACTTTGAAGTTGATGCAATTCATGTAACTTTTTGTGAACATTTAGCATAAGAAATTAATTATGTCAATACAGAAGAGTTCAATAGGCATCCATCTTAAAAAACATACATCAGGCGGAAATGAGAATTTCTATAATTAATCAACAATAGATGAGGAGAGTAAGAAAATTTTAAGATGAATAGACAGACTTTCGAGAATATAACCACCATTTTATCATTAAAGAGTATTATCCATTGCAAACACATTCCAAGTTAGATCCTTGTATACATAAACCAAATGAAGCTTTCTTGTTCATTTTCAATGTTCCCTGTCATCAAACACCAACATCACACTAAAAATATGGGACAAACAAATTGATCAAATTCTGACAAAATAATAACACACGAAAAGAGATTTAGACACGTGCATTGAAGCGTTGACCACATCCGCGTGAGGAATATTGTTAACTCAACAAATCTATTCACGGCCGACAATCAACAAAACAGATACATAAACAGCATGGAAGACACAAATTTAACACAAACAAGTTCACTTAACTATCTTCCAGGCTTCCCAACCCCAAAAGTAAAATCGAAAAGATAAAAAAGAGAGTATTTCATCAAGCATAATCTAATCAGAGAACTGCATAAATAATCTAAACATTTGTGGCAGAATGGATAATAGTTCTTATAATAGCACTAAACACACAATTTGACAATCGCAATACAAAATTACAAAAACTTCCATATTTCCACCCCAGACGAAAAAATCTCTCCCAAAAAGGGAAAATTAATAAGAACTGCCAGTTCCTTCAGCATACCCCTATCGGAAACTGCATAAATAAAAGACAGCCTTTAAAGCAGAATAGCTTCTATAGTATTACCAAACAAATAAAATGCAGAAATCATAATTCCATGATTTCATATTGCCAACATTTCTCACTAACAATACCAAAAAACCTGAAAAAAAGATACCTTTATCAGCAAAATGCATAAAGCTGTCGACTTTGGAATCGACAGTATTAGGAGGTGTGGGACTCCTATAACTACTAGCTCCATTCTTGCTCCTCTCCCTCAAAATCTCATCAATCTCCTTATAATAAGACATTTTGGCAGACCCATTTCCACTCTTGTCATGATTCTGTTAGATTTCTTGAATTCCTTCAATAAATTCCTCCACTTATCAGTACATTATAGAGAATGATCTATCAAACCCTTTTCCCTCATTTTCAAAGAAATCTGGTCCCACAAATGCTTGTTGGATTTCGAAGTGTTGAACAAAGAATCGATTTCTCTGGGAGAGATATGAGGGTCCGGTCTCTTCTAGAGCCCATGTCTCGGCTCTTTTCTTGGGACCCATTTTGGGTCGTAAAATGATGATGGATTGACTGAGTTGCTGTTGGTGGCAGTGGCGGTGGGAGTTGGAGTTGTGTCATCGCCGCCGCTACTGGTGGTGTCTCCGCCGTCGGTGAGGTGGTGGTGGGGAGGTGTCACTTCGATTATCATGTTGTTGTTTTGGTGGGTTTCTTGCTTGTAGAATTCGATGGATTCTTGTGAATGTGAAGTTTCCGACATGTACATGGTTTCTTTGGTTTCTCGAGTGGAAGGGACTTTTGAGTTTTGACAGAGGAAATGTTGGTTTTTCAGATGGGGTTTAGGGAGGGAATTCGACTAACAATGAACGTTTTACCGGCCGTTTTCTGCACAATTTATAAACCAAAATTGGTTTGTTTCATATATTATATTTGACTTTTCGAATTAGTTTTAAAATGAAATAATTATATTATCTTTAATCAATAAAATATCATTTCAAATTAAAAGAACAATTTTATTATTTTACATTAAAATAATTTTAAAAGTCAATAATTTTGCTTTCAAATAAATCAATATCGATTTATAAATCGATTATAATCTCCGTGAACGAACTCATAGACTTTTGTTTGGTTTTGGAGACGAGAGGAGAATCTCCTTTTCCTTTCTAGGGTGCCACACTTGATAGACCGGCACTATCTCGCCTTCCTCCATACTTAACCTATTGACATAAAAATGATTGAATGGTAGCAAGTTTCAAGTTTGGGTAGGGGTGGCAATTCGTTGGAGTTGAAGTTGGAGTGGGTTGTAGTTCATTTCGGTCTAAGTGGTGAGTCAAGTTTGACCCGTGTTGAGTCAAGTCGAACTTTTTACAGGACTCTTTAGTTCAATCCATGGCTCGTGGTCTATGTTGAGTCGTCCACGAGCCCGACTCGAATTTTTAATATTTTTTTTAAATACAAATTTTCGTGAGCGATTTTCTTTTAAAAAAAATATGGCGATTAAAACAGTCACAAAAGTGACTCTTTTGGCCCACAAGCCGGCTCGTTTTAATTATAAGCCTAACAAGTTCATCTCGTAATTATTATTTTGAGCTCACCATAGACAAGTTCGGCCCTCCATGGGCGTAGTCTAAATGGGCCAAGCCATCGAACCCAATCAGCCACTTGGCCAAAGTGACACCCCTAGGTTTGGGTGAACTTAAAAGTTTGTTTATTTTACTTAAAATTTTGTTAAAATATGTTTCAAAGTCGATAATTAATTTCGATCACACATTTCATATGAATTACAACTTTATCAACTTTCAACTATACATTTGATCGGCTTTTATCAAAATTCACAAAAAAAAATTGTTTTTTTCGCAAAATCAAACGGGCACTTATAAAGAAGAAAAAAAGTATGTAGACAACTTTAAAATTGTTCTTCAATAGATTATATATATAGCTCAATAATTGTATCTATGTATATTTTATTTTCTTAAAATAGAAACAAAACCATGTTTAAAACTAAATATGAAATATAAATATAAATAAAAATTTTCTTTGAGTTAGAATGTTTAACATACTTTTGAATTTAGATGGAGCTTTTAGATCATGTCTATATTTCCTTTTGCCACACTCGGTTGACGAATTCTTACCAAAGGCATTGGAGAGGAATTTTTTAAACACTATCTATTTTGCTTATGTGACAATTTTATTTCAGCAATATGCAGAAGCATTGAAGATGTGCTCTTATAGACTTTTTAAAGTGGCCAACTTTTGTAGAGTTCATTAACTTTTATTTGACTTTTATAATTTTTTATAGAACTGTGAAAAACTTGGAAGCCATTTGTCATCGTCGGACTCAAATGGAGACATGTGCGTTCAATCGGACCAAATAGGAGTTGGTTGATAAGTGTGGTTTTACATTTATCTAGACTATTAAAAGTGAGACGATTGTAAGTACTCTTAAGTGAATTTTGACTTAATTGTATGTTGATTTGATTTTTTTTTTTATCAAAACTCGAGTTCGGATGGAATTGGAGAAAACAAAGCAAAATAGGCGAAGAAGGACCGAAAGCGTATGAAGACTTGACTCACATGTAATCTCATAAAATTTGAAAGACTTGGGTTGCAAATAAACCATGATGAAATTGAAATGAAAGAGGAAATACAGAGACTAAAGTGGAGATATTATAAAATAAATAACTTATCTAAAAATGAACAAAGCCATTTCTATGCCCTTGCGATTGCAAGGGCATTTCCTGCCTCAAATTTTAGTTTTCTTATTTTAATCAAATTCTAGTTTGGTAATTTTTGGGACACGACTTCTACATTAAATTATGATGTTTTGGGACATATAAAGAGAGATCATGATGGAAGCAAAGGGTGAACTATATACAATAATCAAAAGAGAATAGAGAGACAAATTACAAGAATCAAGTTAGGGTTTCAAACTTTGCAAAGAATATATAAATTCTTGGTGCAAGATCTTCATCTATTTTTTTGTTTTTACTTTAAACCCGCTTATGTATTATATTCTCTTCTTTTTATTTTTATTCTTCTATGATGTGTAACTAAATCATAGTTGGGATGAACAATGTAACATTGTTTAGATTTTTAATTTCAATTCTCAAGTTTTGAATATATGTTGATTATGTATTGATTTTATTACTTATCATAATGCTTGAAATAATTGGCCATTGTTTTATTGAATTGTGAATTGTAATAAACCGAGAGGTAAGTTATTAATATAGACCATATAGTAAAAATCCTACAATTGGATAAAAGGTAGAAATATGCTTTTGTTATTGTTGCTTGTCTTAAATTGAATTCTTATAAGATTTAATAGATATAGTTAAGGATTATTCGACTTCACATAGAGATATAGTGAGATGACTTAATTAGATAGGACTAATTTGAACTCTAGATAGGTAAATTAGGTTAAATTCGTGAATTAATCAATACAACATCTATATGTTGACTTGTTACATGTCGCGTGTGCCTACTTTCGATCTCACTTTCATCCCCATCCGTTGAGTCCAAATCATAATGGAATGGCTTGAATTTTGAATATGTGATAGACTTAAGCATGACCTTTTATATGTTGACTTGTTGGTTGAATTTCCATTATCTTTGTACCTATTTTCTCAACTCCAAAAGTAGTTACGTTGATCACTTTTAAATGGTTAGGCGCCTATGTTTTTTAAATTCAGTTTGGGTGATATTTGTCAACTTTTATGCTATTTCCTTCCTTTACACACACTAATATGGGTTTATTTTGTATTGTAGGTAATAGCTCCAAAATGTAGGGTCCCGACCTCTCGAGAAAGGGCAAAAACAAGTCACTAGTGGCACATCAAAAGCGGGCTCAAGTTGAAAATGTTGATTCTTCCCAAGACTTGTCCGAGGATCACAAAGAAAGATTTCGAAAATCACAAGCAAATGGAGTATTTGGGGGTGAACATGGTGGTGCAATTAACAAATTCCCAAGATTTCGAGATTTATAACTTGATTGATACTTGTGACTGGATACAAGTAGCGGACGCACCACACAAAATTTACCCGCGTCAACTAGTCTATAAGTTACGTACAAATTTTAACTTAGACATTGACAACAAAGAGACAAAACATTTTAACCAAACATGGGTGCGGTAAGTGGATAATGTTTACCCCCGCAAGTTATTAATCGGTACTACGGGCTAACCTTCACAACATTGATCCATTACCTACAAAGCTTGACATGGAGGATGTGGCTCGATTTCTATATGGTAGGTCGATCGTGGCCACTTTTTTACTAGAGATTTTGAGCACAACAAGTTGACCGGACTCTCTGCTAATCCTTAACTTGTTTGTAAGTCACAACATCGACCCCAACGGACACCGCACCACTTTTAATGATGCAAAGGCTCGGTTTCTATTCCATTTGGTCCATAAGAGAAAATTGATTTGGGGAGCCATATCTATACATTGATCCGCAACTTAGGCCGCCGATCTAAAAAGTGACACATTGATATCTTCTTAGGACTAATTGGTGGCATCTCAGGTAACAAGCAGCGATACACATCGCCTTTGATGAGGTCTCTGTGAAACCAAAGGTCTCAATAAACTAGAACGCTCTGGAGAATGCTAGGAGGCGTATAGTACGACATAGGAGCCCTACACTAGCCATGGGTGATCAGCATGTTGAGGGTCAGCTGCCTGCACCACCCGCAGCACAGTCTGCTGCACCATTTGGAGATATATTCACCATCATTTGCCACTTGCAAGGTGATGTGCATAGCGAGGCAGACTCATTCTTACAACTAGAACCGAGATAAGAACTATGCGAAGATAAGCCGAGGCTTTACGCACTGTGTGGACACCATTCGGCAACCCAAAGAATCCTGGGACCACGCTTATATGTATGACCGGTGTTGATCGGGATCAAATTCTATCCGATATTGACCGGTCAAGCGGCACATCGATTGATATGCGCCGATCGGATAGATAACATTCATGCACATATTTGTCGACCGGCACCACAATCCGCATCACGACCAGCTCCTTCCTTGCCGATCCATCCGCCCGCCATTTATTTGCCAACTTCATTCGATCCACCTCCCGATGAGTCTCTAAACCTTTTATTTATTTATTTCTATTTTTACTTTTTACATCGAGGACAAGGTGTCATCTTAAGTTTGGGAGTGAGTACAAAATTTTGGGTTCATATTTATGATATTTGTTTTGAAAAAAAAATTAAAATTAAAATTTTATGCTTGCGTGTTGTTAGATAGCATTGTCGATTGATGATGATTCTTTTGGAAATGTTTAAATTCATGACTTGTATACAAAAAGCCACTTGTTTTATTATATTCACAAGCTTATCCATGTTAGATCTTTAATGAGTATGATGGTCATTATGTTCATTATGTAGGTTGGTTGTACTTGTAGAATGCAATAGGGTGCCAAGTTGATCAAGAAAGAGTAAACCAATACCATAGATACAACTCAATCACTTAAGCAATCGAACAAATAGTTTAGCTATGGTTGAGCTTTGGGAGTAGCTATTTAGGAATATGTTGATTTCATGCATGTCAAATATTGGTGTGGAGTAGTTTTGGCTAACAAATGGAAGCTAGGTGATGATTGGATGATAGGAATCTAATCCCCACATATCAATTCTTGCATAAATTGGACATTGCATTTGAGTTATATTATGCGTCTCTTTGTAGCCTTTTGACTCGAGTGATAAATTTTGTAGGATTTTTCAAAATCTGTGCCCTAAGGTTTGTAAAACTTAGGAGCCATCGGCCTAAAACTCGCTACAATGGTCATCTAGAAAGCTTAAGGAAGTGAGGTTTTACAAAAAAAAAAAAAAAAAAATAGAAAAACTTGGTCCTTGGAACAAAAGTAGCAAAACTTGTAAGGTTGTGCTTTTGTGATTACAACTTGGGAATTTAGATAACTAGTGGGTTTGAATTGCCCAGTGGTAACTTGACGATTGAAATACTCAAGAAAATGAGAATCATCACAAACCTAGGTAGTTGCTATTATTGACTAGGCCTATCTAAACTTAAGCGAAAGAATAATGAGTGAATTGAGAACAATTTTCAACATAACACATCGGGTTTGAGAGAAAATATCAAGTTTGTGGAGGAGCGCATCTAACGAGAGGGAAAAGAAAATTGGACAATTGAGGGTCGGGCTATCACCAACTTAGCACACGATAGTGTTTTAGATTGACTACACATACACACGTCGAGCATGTAATAAGTTAAATTTTTTTTTTTTTTGAGGCAGCATTGTTTGAAAAAAATTCATGGATTGTGAGCAAGATCAAATGTCAAGTGAAACGGCAAACTATCTAATATGTGTAATGATATTATTCTAGTTACTTTGTTTCTTTTTGTTTGCATAATTTGAATGATTGTGAGTAAATAGTCATATTCGAGGACGAACAAATGTTCAAGTTGGGTATTTGATAAGTGTTGTTTACACTTATCTATACCATCAAAAGTGGACGATTGTAAGTACTTGATTGTTTTAAGTCAAAACTCGAGTTCAAATAGAATTGGAGAAAAATAAAGTAAAATAGGTGAATAAGGACCTGAAAGCGTATGAAGACTTGGAAATGGAGACCTACATATAATCTCATAAAAGTTGAAGGACTTGGGTTGTAAATAAAAGATGATAAAATTGAAATAAAAGAGGAAATCACAGAACTAAAGTGAATATATTATAAAGATGAAGGACTTATTGTACAAATAATTAGGAACTCAAGTCGCATAAATTTGAAGAAAATATTGTCCCTTGCAATCGCAAGGGGCCAAAAACCTGCGATCGCAAGTAGCATCCGAGAATGAGCACAAGCCCACCCTCTATGTCCTTGGCTACCATTTCATGACCATAATTTTAGTTTTTTATTTTAGTCAAATTCTAATTTGGTAATTCTTGTAGGACACGACTTCTACATTAAATTATAGTTTTTGAGACATGTAAAAGAGATTATGATGGAAACAAAAGAGAGGAACCATATACAATAATCAAAATAGATTAGAGGGCAAATTACATTAATCAAGCTAGAGTTTCAAACTTTGCAAAGAAATAAATTCTTGGTGCAAGATCTTCATCTATTTCTGTTTTTGCTTCAAACCCGGTTATGTATTCTATTCTCTTCTTTTGTTTTTATTCTTTTATGATGTGTAACTAAATTATAGTTGGGATAAATGATGTAACCTAATTTAGATTCTTCAATTTCAATTCTCAAGTTTTGAATATATGTTGATTATGTATTGATTTTACTTTTTCTTGTAATGCTTGAAATAATTGGTCATTGTTTTATTGAATTGTAGATTGTAATAAACCCGAGAGGTAAGTTATTAATCTAAACCATGTAGTAAAATTCTACAATTGGATAAAAGGTAGAGATACGCTTTTGTTATTGTTATGGTCTTAAATTGAATTCTTATGAGATTTAATACATCTAGTTAAGGATTATTCGATTTCACATAGAGATATAGTGGGTTGACTTAATTATATAAGACTAATTTAAACTCGAGAGAGGTAAATTAGGTTAAATTCATGAATTCAATTTAGTATAACATAAGGAAGAAAACTTGAGATGAGAGATTGTATATGATAACTATGGTGAATTAAGTGAATTTTGATGGGGTTAATTACATATGCTAGTGTCCTCAACCTTTGATTATTTGCACTTGTATCCTCAATATTTAATTCTTGGCATCCATCACCCTAACCTTTATATGATTAGTAGCCAATGCTCTCATGTCCTTATATAATTAGCAGCCAAATGCCCCAATGTGAGGGCATTGGCTGCTAATTATATAAAAAGTTGGGGGTGATTGATGCCAAGATTTAATACTGAGAATACAAGTGCAAATGAAGTCAAAAGTTAGAGACACTAGCTGTAATTTATCCAATTTTGATGCTTTAATCATCATATTTGATAAATTATTGATATTTGTGTTCACATACGTTATTACATTGTTTTCTTAAATTAATAGTTATAAGTTAATCGTTCAAATAAACTTATTTCAACTTGTTTTCAATAGATTGTGATTAAAATTAATTGAGCTACTATCTATATAAAACAGTCTTCCTAGATACGATAATCCGAACTTATTAGATCCACTTTATTACTTGTTAACGATATTGTGCACTTGCAATTATTTTCACAACACTCGATCTATTGCGTAGTATGCAACCTCAACACGTGAGTTATTTCTTCACTCGTAGGGAGACGAAGGAGCCGTGGAAGGTTCGAGTTAAATGAACTCCAATGACGCCGGACAAGATTGGTTAATAGGTTGACGCCATCCCGAGGAACTTGATAGTTTGAACTAGTGGCGGCTTGAAAAGAACACCAGTCGAGGTCGAACGACCTTTCTTATGCGGGTTTTAGGTTTCATTATCTGAGGAATAAGGAGAATTAGGGATTGATCTTTGTCTCCCATAGACCTTTTTAGCAATGTGTTGTCATTAAGTTTGTCATCCCAATCCTTACACCCGCTGATGCCACCGTTCCATTTGTTAAACATAAAAGGTCGACTCCTGGTTTAATATAAGTACTAGATTGAGCAGATTGCCCATACACAAGATCTTCCTTTTATAGGTGTAGTTTGATCAATTTAAGATTGCCAATCAACCCAAATTTATGTAACAGCCGATCTTACGTAGAAAGGACATAAATTTGGCATGCTATAAATGCAAACTGCCATGATGCATTACTAACATATACCAAGTGTAAATGTTCCAACTCGGATTGATATCCTAGTTCAACAATCCATTATTATTGAGAAATAAGTTTCAAAGACAACAATTACAAAAAGGAGAATGGAACAAATAATCAAGAGGCCATATTGAGGAATCAAAACTTTTGAAGAAGCGGTAAGACATAACTAATCAAATAGACCCTTCGAAGAGTTTCATATAGACTCCTAAAGAGGTTAACATAGACTTGAGTTGATGTTCATGTATATGGAATTCGTAAAAACGAAGAGATCTCAATAAAATTATGTCACTTCAAAAAATGCAAGGAATCGAAAAGAAAATGTTGTCGACATAATAATCATTGATCAAAATAAAAAGAAGCCATGTATGCACTAACCAAATTCTCTATAGAAATACAAAATTGTTGGAACTTGTTGTTCCAACAATTGAAAATTTTAATCATATAAATGAGTTTTTTTTATAAATATCTATGAATGATTTATAGTGCCAAGAGCAAATAATTTATCCCCATGGATAATTCTCAATCAAATTGCAAATTGTACGTTCGATTATTTCTATCCACTTGAAGTTGGAAAAACTTATGGTCTTGAAGTATAATATCTTAGTTCAATTAGTGCATTGCAAATTGCACTCGACTTATTGTTATCCAAGTGTCATACTAGTTACATTCAAACAGGTAGTCTAACAACCTTATATGAATATGATTTTACTTGGAGACTATACTAAATGAGGTAATATACACGTGCTTCCCGGAAAATAGTTTTCACAAATTTCCTATGATAAAACATTGTCGACATCTATATTCAACTCCAAAATCTTTATTGATTGACATTAGAAAGAGTAGTTGTACTCTTTTTTATTCGTTCAGGGACACTCCAAATTTTTGACAATTAACTATACTATCTTTTCCTTAATTTGACAGTTTTTTTCCCATTGAGTTATTTCCAAACAAAGTTTCTAACGAAATAGTTATTGTATAAATAATCATTGACCCACAATTTTTTACAACTTTTCAATAACACATTTCATCAACTTTTACAACAAAAAATATATATATAATTTTAATCAAAATCAAACACACACTTAATAAGAAACATAAGACATACTTTAATTCTGCAGTTTGACTCTCTTGAAAGTTGGAATCTCTCTCTTATTATTTTATTTTTTCTAGTTTTATAACACAAACTTTAAAAGTTACTTATTTGAAATAAATTAAAAATTTGTTAAAAAATTAAAATTAACAATTAACAATTAATTTTATTTACATATATCAAGAACTCACAATTTTTTACAATTTTTGAACAAACATTTCATTAACTTTTATCAATTTTACAAATAATTTTATTTTAATCAAAATCAAATACGCTCTAAAATAACTTTTTTCGTGAACGTATTTCCTTTTATTTTTAAAAGATTTTATCGCTTTCAAATATCTTCTAAAGCTTCATGTTCAATGTTGAAATTATTTTTAAGATTTATATTATAAATTGTGAGTGAATATTTGGATAAAAAGTAGATTACAAATTCCACGTGGATAAATATATTTGAACTATTTGACTATAAAAAATTATAAATTAAGGGGTTTAAATCAATTTCTTATGTAAAATTCCTCCGAAATTGCTCTACCTCCCCACCGGCCACCCCTGCCGTCTCCGTCTCCCTCTGTGCAACCCCCTTCAAAACCCCTCAATCAACATACTGAAAAGTAAATATTTTTCATCTTAACTTATTCTTAAAGCCACCCACTGGCCTCAATTAAATTCCAGTGGTTAAATTATCTGGGCACATTCATTTTCACCAGCTCAAAATCTTTAATTTACTGTCAGGTACATATACACAGACATTTCTGAAAATCCTTTTAATTATCCTCTTTTGGGACCCAATTCTTGTTTTTCGTTTCATTTCATTTTGCATATGTATTTTTTTGGTTGGATTCGCTAATTAAAATTTGCTTTTGTGCACTTTCATTTATAATAATTTATACATTTGTAGCATCTGGAAGTCTTTTGTATTTGGATTAATGGTTGTATGTTAGAGTATTTGTTTGAGATTTTTTCGTTCTCGAGGAAACATGGATTGGGTTGTTGGGTTTTGGTCTGAATATTGGCTGTTTTGGAATCGTAATTCCTTATCTTGTTGTTGGTCCTTTAATCTCCAGTTGATGATTTTGGGTAGAAAAAGAAGAAGAAGATGAAATTGAACTTAACCCTTGAAGTTGAAGTGCTAAGTCTAACCCTATTGTGGTTGTGAATTTTGTTTCCAGTTATACTTTCATATTGTTCTCGAGTAGTAATGGAATGGATGATTATAAGAATGGAAATTAAGTATTATATCCACACCAAAGCTTGTAGCATAGTAAATAGCTGATGATCTGCTCAGATATTGTATTGAAATCCACTCTGTCCTTTGGGAACACATGTTATGAGGTTTAACTTATCTTTCCTTGTATGACTGTTATACTTAAGATAAGGTTAATTAATGTCTCCAACTAGTCAAGTAAGAAACCCGGGTTGCTTTAACATGCCAGGAATTGTCTTGAGCTATTTCCTTGGACGGCTATACCTTGCCATCTGGTTCAAGATACTCCATTTGCCTTCCCTTGTGCATAGAACACCAATCTTAACGCCCACATGTGAGGCAGTACTTAGATTTCCCCAAACCATGACCACCTTCATTTCTCCACGGGTATCAAATATATAATTTTGATTTTCTCGTCCAAGAAGATATTGTTGTTTAAATTCTCGATTTTATCTTTTGTCATGTGGATATATAATCTCCTCAGTATTTCACATATTCTGCTGCCTCACATTGCCGTTGGTTTTGTGTAGGATATCCTGATTAACTACTTGTAATTATAATCAGTGGCTGAGCAATGACCAATGCCTGCATTGCTAGATCCAGTGACATTAACAAAGCGGCAGTATTTCTTCCTCGGGAAGGAAGTTTGGAATTATTTTCCTAAGAACATTTTCAACCTGTGCTTCACCTTTTCTCCTCCATCTGCCCCGCTCATTTATCCTTCCTCGTCTTTAGTGTTGAATGCCCGCCTCACTCCATCAGGCGCCCCCCAACGCTCTGATGAATGGTTTGCTCTTCGCAAGGACAAGCTAACAACAAGCACCTTCAGCACTGCTCTGGGGTTCTGGAAGGGCAACCGTCGGTACGAACTATGGCATGAGAAAGTATTTGCATCAAATGTAATAGAAGCTTCTAAAAATGGTGCCATGGAATGGGGAGTTCTCAATGAAGCAGCAGCAATAGAGAAGTACAAAAGCATCACTGGCCGTGGCGTGAGCTCCTTAGGATTTGCAATCCATTCTAAGGAGCAACTTGATTGGATTGGTGCTTCCCAGATGGCCTACTAGGATGCTTTCCTGGGGCGGATTTTGAAGTAAAGTGTCCTTTTAACAAAGGAAAGCCTGAGCTGGGATTGCCATGGTCAACTATTCCATTCTATTACATGCCTCAGGTGCAGGGTCAAATGGAGATAATGGACAGAGATTGGGTTGATTTGTATTGTTGGACACCAAATGGTAGCACAATATTTCGGGTCTGTAGAGAGCGCAGCTATTGGGAATTGATTCAAGGTATTTTACGTGAGTTTTGGTGGGAAATGTGGTTCCGGCTAGGGAAGCCCTTTCGTTGGGACTGGAGGAACAAGCCAAGTTGTACAAACCTACATCAACTCACAGACAGACAGGACTGGTAATTGCTAGAAGCGTGAAATTAGCGGTGAAGCAAAATTGCTGTGCAAGGAGATTGCTGGCCACGTGGAGTTTTTCCGATGATAGAATGAAATGAAAGGTCAAATGACCAACACCTTTTCAGATCTATGACTAGTAGACTTCAATTCACCATGTATTTTTCCATTCTGTATTTTACAATGTTCTAAAGCCTGATGAAATTATGATGGTTTAAAGTTTAATGTTCAATGAAAATTTCAAATTTCATGGTTTTTTTTCCCATTAGTTTGATCTTTCCGACGAAAGAACTGATTCCTCATTATGTCGATGAAATTGTAGTGATCTGCTGGTGGTCTGATTTGGTATGAGTTGAATATACGTTGACATAAAGTGTAGGTCAATGTCTCAGGTTCATTTGAATCAAACTGTTCAATTTATTGCTATATTTACGAGGTATGGTATGGATTTCCTCTTAAAGAATTGGACTATTAAGTTTGTGAAGACCAAGTCAAAGACAATGGATGAAAGGACATACTCTGTGTCCCAAAATAAGCGCTTGAGTAGGTGAACTAAATCCATTGGCTAACTATAGAAAATAGCCATATATAGCTAAGATGCGTGTTGATTGAAACAAATATATTGGACTCTTCTTGCAGGAATTCTTGTCTGGGCAATGCAAAGGGGCTAAGGAAAGAAAAGAAGAAATGGACATATACAGCTCCGAGGGGCTATCCTGGGCAGATCAATGGGACCCGGAACCTCTGCCACCTGCACCGAGAATGACAAGAAGAAGAAGAAAGATGACAAAAGCAAGTCGGGAAAGAAGATATTAAGCCTGAAATGGGTGAAAACCTCTGCAAGAAATCTCAAAAATAATGAGAATTTCTTCATTCAGAAGCCTCTTCAAGACATGGAATGGCTTATTACAGTATCAGTAAGCCTTTCCACCTTTATATCATCTTATATGCTTCAATATTAACGTCTAAGCGCGTTTCATATTTTGTAAGAGGTCAACGAAGAATTAGCCCTTGTAGCTTTCTTGTATTTTATATGCTTCAATATTAACTTTTCACGCTCTTCATATTTTGTAACAGGTTAACGGTGAATTTTATATACACTAGCTAAGTTTATAGATCGTGCAGATTTATGTTCTTCTTTTAACTGGGCTTAACCTCAGAGGAAAGAAACCTGTCTGATAGGAATTATCCTTTATTTGATTGAACAGATATTGTAAAATGTTATGTTTCTTATTATTTATACATGGGAAGATTAGTTTTACACGTTTCTCGTTCTTTGTATGTTGTATATTCCTATGTGTTTAACGATATTTTAGGCGAACTAATGTTAATTTCAAGGTATTGAGTAATCAAACAAGTGCCATGGATATGTAATTGCCAGGACAATTCCATGTTGGAAATTCAATAATACAGAAAATTACCCAAAATATTGTTTCTAAGCTTTTGTCATGAAAAGATGTCTTCAGTCAATATCGAAATCAATGTCTAAACAATGGCTGCATGCAACTTGGATCTGGTTATGGAAAACTTCTAAAAACATCTTTGTTATAGCGTGACGGACGATATTGTCTAGCATGATAACAAATAAAAGTTCATTTTTTTTTTTTCTTTCTTAATGTCTGTCTCAATATGCTTAAAAAAAGGGAGATTTTAAAAAGAATTAAAAGAAACCAATTTCAAAATAACAATAAAGTAATCAAATGTGGGCCCCACCATAAATTCAGATTTGCCCACAATAAGACGTCCATATTCGGCAAAACAAATCAAATTGACTTTGGCCCTTGATTTACAAAGTCAAGTGAGTGTATTGCTCCAACTAATACAATGCCTAATCGATAACAACATTGAAATCAAAGAGGATATAAAGTTTATTTGGCTCCTTCCAATGTACACATTCATTCATGTGTCAGAAATTGGTGGAAAAGGTCAAATTGTGGTGGATTTTTTATTGGCTATTGGGACTCACATCATGTGGTAAAAAAAATCGTTTTTTATCTTTTTAATAATTTCAAACAGATTTAATTCGATGGTATCCAATTTAGTATTCCACGCCGATTGAGTCATTTAGATTTGATGACAAAAGTACCACGTGCCATATCGCTCTAATATAGTCGAAGCGTCCAAAGATGACATATAAGATGATGTTCGATAAAAATGGTGTTCTATTATTATTAGAATTTTTAATCGGACTTTTGATTGACGAAGTGCACAACCAATTGTTGTTACCTTCAGATGCGTTCTACTTTTGAGTCTTCAAAATGGCAAATCCAAGTCCTTTTACCGAGATTGTATGGATCAAAACCCAAGTAATGAAATATCTTCAAGGGAATATCATACATATGCCCAATCAAGAAGCAGCAGAAACGTAGATATGGGATTCTCATGGTATGTTTTAGAGGGTTTTGATCTCATTCCTACCTCTTTATAATACCCACGCTGAGGTGAAATTCAATTATATGATCTTACATTCAACAGTAGATATTATAAGTAGATAGGAGAACAAAACCCATATTTTAGATCTTATAAATATGTTGTTATAACTTATAACCACTTTGAAATGAGTTCGACCTTTTTTCAACAAAGTGAACATAAATTTCAATAATTTAAAAATATGTTCGATAAATATTTTTTTAGATTATAAACAGTAAATTCTACAAAGTATATGAACAAAAAATAAATAAAAATTATAGATAGTAGATAAAAATGATATTTGACCCACTTACAAATGCTTATAATCATTGACAAACATATTCTAAATTAACTTGGGACTGTTTGACAAAACTCTTAATAAAAAATTTAAGAGATTTTAATAAAAATTGATAAAATATGTAACTGAAAATTTAATTAAAAAAAATTGTACGGCCTATAAAATTTAGAATTAAAATTAATTGTTGACTTTAATCTCAATTTTAAAGTCGAACAACTTTTTAAATTAAACTAAAAAGACGCTTGGCTTCGAAGAAAAATTTCAGCAATATTTTACAATCTTAGTAGTAATGACATGTCTAGTCGACAATAGTAAATTACAAAATTTCAACTTCCTTTTCGTCTTTGGTACCGCTTCGTCTCCATGCCATACCAATCAAGATATAATGATATATTTTGTACAAAATTCTAGACACGACTTAGACAAGACAAAACATTTTTCTTAAGATTACCAGGCACAATCCTCACAAGAGCATCAAGCTGACACTGTAAACCAACCCAAATTAGCAAGAATATGCTTTGGCCAGGTAAAGCCAATACTTGAAGAAGCAAAACCAAGATATTTAAGAACCTGGAGAAAAATACACATGCATCACTAGGGCCAGACCTGTTTAGATTCAACAACACCATTGAGACTAACCCACCTTCTGAAGGCGGCAACATGCCTCATTTGACAAGAAAATACCATACGTGTATAACAGTATAATATATAAATGTCACTTTACAACCAAATCGAAAATAACGAAACATAGAATGTACCAAGGGACTGCAAAGAACCACCATCTCAATTTGAAACCATAATTAGAAATCCCAGAATCCAGATCAAAGCAGGAAAGATCCTGCAAAGAGTTCACAACTCCAACAAAGCTTCTAATTATCAAAACGCAATCATATCCTCAAATAAGAACCTGCCCGGCAATCCATCATGAGCAGAGAATAAACATCTCAGATTCAATGAGACGAGCTTCAAGAAACATATCTTCCTGATCGCTGGCACCAAATAAATTGATGGCCTGCACTTGGAAAGGAGAGAACAGCCTTCAAACTGATAATAGACATGATGTTTAAGATCCACAGCTTTCATAAGTACAAATGACAAACCTATTGATGATAAAATACCATTCGTTAACAAAATATGCTTGATGAGTACATGATTTGACACTGTCACCATTATTGAATAGTTTCATGAAAGCATACTTCCCATTTTCTTTTTCCTTTTTTTTTTTTTTTGTGTTTTCTTCTTTACGATTTTTTTCATTTTTGTTTTTGTTTTTGCCTTCTTGCTCCATAAATATCATATATTGGAACTGCAAGATCAAATGGCCTTCCAAACTTTCATCTTTTACAGACAGACGTCCAACCTAAATAGATAACCAACATCCCCTGGCCAGGAAGACTGGAGTTAGAACTTGGCATGTGTACAGTGCCATCCTAGAGGATCAACATTCTCGTCCAGTTACTCTCAGTACCTATCCGCTGCTTAAAACAATCTGAGCAGATCAATTCCAAACAGAAATTTTCTTCATATTCAGTGTCGTTAATGCACCGGCCACACTGTACACACCTCGGTATACATAGTGTGCATGCCCTGCATACTTGAGCAGCTTGATCTTCAACCTGACAACCCTTGGCCGTACAGTCATAAAGGAGCCTCAATTTTCCACATCTCGGACACATTTCAATATCAATTGCACGATCATCACCACACAGAAGATAAAAATTTCCCCGATGATAGAAATGTGGTTTGTGATGATTTTGGAGCTTGTGGTTATCGGCACCCAGTAATATCTCCAACTCTTCAAAATGTTCATGTGTCACCCGTATATCCCTCCAATTCTCAGGTGCTTTATACCTTGGACACCTTTATCAGAGTTGAACGCCTTAAGATTATTTAGCATACCTTCAATGGTAAGCCTTGTACATCCAGGAACACACAGCTGCAGAAAAATAATAAGATTTAGCGACTGGGTAATGTACAAACAATGTAGAAAATTAGTGTCTTGCAAACAGAATTTTCACCAGAAAGTAAGAGTAGCATGACTAAGAGCACAACTGATGCTACAATTACTTAAAGTATCCACTTCAAGAAAATAAGAGGGGAAGTGTTGGGTAACAAGAACATCCACAATTCCAACTACCAACTCCATGCATCATAAAATATTCCATCCATGGAAATATCATCACCATACATTACATTTTTAATCTGTGATAGTAACAAATGAGAACAACAAACTAGTATAGATTTGACTTGCTTCTTATCGTTAATGAAGAAACTAGGTTGATTGTAGTTTCATTGGAACACTAAATTAGGTAATAGGACAATAAACTACTATAGATTTGGCTTACATTTTATCGTAAATTAAGAAGGTAGGTTGATTCTAGTTTCATTGGAACACTAAATTAGGTAATAGGTATTTGAAACTATTTCCAGGTTCACCTATTTATTTACTCTTGAAATCTTAAAACCCTGGAGTTAACCCATTAATAAAGAAAATATCATTGAATAACAGTTGCTATCTAAACCATAAAACACCCCTTTCTACATCACTTTTCGAAATCTTAGGACAGTTTAAATAAATAAATAATGAGCTTCTAAATCTAACAATTTAAATCATAATTCTATTCCATCACTCTTTTGAAATGACAGGAACATTATTGATTAAGAGCATCCTCTACCACTAAAGGCACTAAACGATACGCGGACACAATCAAGAGTGCATGCTACAAGTCTTATTTAAGAATCATTCAACCAAAAACCTACCCTTTTAAGCTTAATATCAAGGACCCCATCGTGTATTAAGTTTCGGAGACGGATATGTAAGTCTTGATAGAAGGTTCTATGAGTCTATGTACCCATAGTAACTAAAACGAAGCATAACCTCATTTAGTGCTCCTAAAAATGTAGGATGCAATTTAAACTAGAAGGATGCATTCTCTGAGAAGCGCTATCTTGTCCACACTCCCACTTAACTAGCTGTAGTGACACATGCTAGAAGACAAAAAAAAATATTATTATCCCCTTACACGCCCATTAACACACAGTCGAGTAATGAATATGATCTGATCTTGAGCGTGATAAAATACTATGAATATATATTAAGAAAAACAAATATTCAATTGTATCTTCTAAACAAATATGGTTGCACACTTTTAGTTTGTGCAGGAAATTGCACACAATGAAACAGATTTTCAAGAATTCTCTTCACATTTCATCGATGGTGTGCTACCTACATCAACCTATCAAATGACTTTTGGAAAGAAAATAACGCACCTGCTATTTAAGTAACAAACAAAAATAAGCTGAACATTTAGACTCCATAAATTAATTAGTTAGTTAGCAAGTTTTCCATCTCTCCAAACATTGTCCATGTTAACCGCGTCATCTAAAAGCTTAAAATGTATAAGAGGAGACAAATTTATCTAATGTTGTCTTCAACATTCCCCCTCACGTGCAATCCAGTTTCATTCAATGCACGACACATTACAATTTTTCATAAATGGGTGGCGGTGATAGTGAGACTTGAACCCAAGTCCTAAGTTATCAAGCTTAAGCTTTTAGAGAGGAGACACGTTTATTTGTTAAAATATTGTTTTCAACATGTTATACAAAGCTATTTCTTCAAATCTATTTGCTATCCAACACCAAGTAAACAGCCGAGCAGATGGTCACAACTAACAACAAAGCATACAGCCCCAACCCCACCCCACAAAAAGAAATTGAATACAAATCAAATGTTCATTAAAATGTAGGCATTGGTGTAGTACAAACACATTTTATGCATGTCAGTTGATTCAACTACCAGAAACTAGGAAGCGTGATGAATAATGCATTCCGTATCATTCTTTTATTAGAACTATAACATATAGACAATGGTGGAGCCACTGACCTTAGTCAACCGTGGATTAGTTTCAAGTACACGCCTCAAACCATCATCTGTGATCCTCGAACACTCCACCAAGCTCAGGCATTGGAGATTACCTTGAGCTCTGCTAGCCAAATGCAGCAGCACATCATCTGTGATCCTCTCGTTCAGTGGCTGATCAATGTGGATAGTCCTCCACAACAAGGGATCATCTTGGACTGTGGAACACATTGACCTGCAAACCCTTTCAACGGACAGAAGGTCCTTGACTCCCAGATAACTAAGAGCAAAAGCCAAAGCTTCATGGGGTGCTTCCTCCTCGGCACAACTGTCAGCACCCTCTGCTTTCTCTTTAAATTGCAGCTCAGAGCTGCTACTAGTACTCTCACTGCCAAAGCCCAGAATGCCCCCTGTACTACAGGTAGGTTCAAATCCAAAACCATATTGGGCAGATGCACCAGCCATATCTCTCTCCTCACTACATGGATTCAACTTATTACCCACATTCAGTTTCTCTTCGAAATGAGCATTGTCTGGAAACGACTGGATACACCTGTTCAGATTCTTATCTCCCTGAAGATTGCTCAGAAAAGATTGGATTCCCATATTCAGTTTCTCGTCAAACTGAACATTGCTTGATAGAGATGATTGTAATTTCGTGGCACTATGCCAAATCAAATTCCACCGCGCAAACCAATCACAGTCATCTTGATTGGATACAGAACTGTTGTTCCTCACATATCCTCCATAATTGACATCTAAATCCTCAAGCCATCCTGTGATGGCTGTGAAAGTAGTTTGTATATCCATCCCAAATGGGTCGGAAGGCAAGAGGGTGACAATATCATTGGAAGCTGACTCCGGAGAACTACACAGATCAACTCTATCCGTCCCGCAATTGAAATTACACTCCTCAGTTTCTCCTCGGCTCCCGTGCCTTGTCCAAGTAAAACCTTCCCCATTCTTCACTGGGACACCCTCCACAAGATGACCGTTCACAATCCTCATGGGTGACACCAAACTATCTTCACGAACGTGTGCAGGAAATATTGGCCGATGTGAATAGTTCAAGGCCATCTCAGCAACCCCAAGATTTTGTATCTTTTTCTCTTTTCCAGATATATATACCCAAAGAAAACAATGATAAACAGCAATAAGGCTCTACAGATAAACCCTAGATTTTTTTATTTTTTTTACACCTTTCTCGTGGATTAAGTACCTAAGACTATTAGAACAAGAAAACCCTCGATTTTTAATGACAGACTAAAACAAAGCACCAAAAATTTCACAGAGTTTTTCTTGTACAGAACCCCAAAGATATTTTCAGCTGCAAATATAATCAAGCAACAAAAGAATCTCTTATATACAAAGAATCAATGAATTTCCAGTGTAATTATTTATAAAACAAATATTATATAAAAATTACTACCTCAGCTAACCTAGGGTTTCAAAACAACCAATTTTAAACTCTTAAAACCCTATATATAGAGAGAAGAAAGAAGAAATTAGATGGGAAAAAAAAAAACAAACAAACAAACCCTAATTTTGCTCCGTAGAGAACACAATCGACAGAGATAGATAGAGTCCTTGTGGAAGTGGAATTTGTTTGTGAAAAGGAATCCGATGTGAAGAGGAAAAGGAAAATAGAATGGAAAATGGGATTTTCTGTCGACGAGTTCAATAGAGCGAAGGAAAGGGGAAATTTAGAGAGAGAGAGAGAGAGAATGAGGTAGCGTGTACGATTTAGGGGCGGAGGAAAAAGGGTGTGACACGTGTGGGAGGGGAATTTATTTTCCCGGTATTTGCTAAGGAAGGAAATTTCGTGGCGGGAGAGGAAAAAGTGAAGGAAAACTTTGACCAACCTTGTTTTCGATTTTCAATTAGGGTGTGTTTGATTGGTATTTATTTTCATGAAAAATGTATTTTTTTTTCATTTTCTAACTTACTTGTTTGATTGTCAAAAATTTCTACATAAAAGCATTTTCCATTTTCCTTATTTTGTTTGATTCTGACATTTTTTTCCATGGAATTTTTTTCAAAGTTTTCTCACTTTTGACCATTTTTTCATTTTTCTCAGTTTTGCAAAGAAAATTTTTTCATGTGGGGTAGGAGGATTTATTTTCCATGAAAATTTGTTAACCTTTTCCAACCCATAATTTCTTGGCAATTCATTTCTATGAAAATATTTTCTTTCCACCCAAATTTTCCACTTACAATCAAACACACCCTTAGACAAGTAATTGTGTAGAAAATAAACATTATTTCATTTAGAATTTGTGAATTCATAAATCAAATTCTTACAATAATATAAGAGCCTTAAATTTTTTCCTGTTTATTTTTTCGTCCAACACGCCGTCGTTTTATAACTATTATTTGTTTTATTACGCATACTACGCCCTCTCTCTACCTTTTCTAAAGCCAACGCTTCCATTTGGATAAATAACGCCTCCACTACTTATTACTAATGCAGTTTTCAGAGTTCAATCAACATCAACATTAGCGACTTTCGAGATAATTGATAAGCTCATAAACGATATTTAAAGATTATATTGAGGTGATGAACCATGACAAATGCAGCACTGAGACACTTCTAATAGAAATTTTCAGAATTTGAAGTTCCCTCAAAGTTGGTTCAACTTTCACCAATTCTGAGAATTAAAACTTCAGTATTATACTACTAAAATTTGTTAAAGAATTTCAGCAGAAAGATGGTTGTTAGGCAAAACTTGAATATATCAAGAACAGAAATAACAAGTCAGTTGCAGAGAAACATACACTTGACCGAAAACAATTAATTATAAAAACACGTGGTACGCATTGAGAAGAACAATTCCATGTGTGATCTTCCATGTTGGTTAGCACTGTGCAAGAGAAAGGGAAACAATACAGAAAGGCACACAAATTTTGAAGGGCAAAATATTATTGTACAACTCACAAGCAAGTATTAATCTTTAATAGCATTTCTAAACCAGCATAATGTGAGCTTATTAAAGACCATGCCAAATTTTGCCAAAAATAAAACCCGAGCTTGAACTGAGTTATCTAACAAACTCTAAGGTTCAAAACCAGTCGTGGTTGCCGAGTAGCTCGGTAATCAGCGTGGTTGCCGAGCACAATTGATCAAATCAAATTTTGGCTACTCAAAATTTAGCTTTCAAATTAGCACAACTACGAGTAGGAAAAAGCAAGCTATTGATTGCCAAATTCAAGTCTGTTGATTCATTGAATGGATGGGAAGTTTCGGGGATGCAATTGTCGCCAAGTATGATGGAGGAATTTATTCCAAATTTGAGTTCACCGAGGATGGAGATGCAATTTTCTCAAGTACAAAAATTGTGTGACAACCAAAGCGTGCACGCCTAAAAGCCATATGCTAGGGATGGCAATGGGGGTGGTCCGGGCGGGCCGCCATGTAATGCCCCCGCCCGCCCCGACCATGATGTCAGGGAGGGCGGGCGGCTGCCTTCTCGACCCGCCAACCGCCTCATGAAATATTTTTTTTTTTTCAAACTGAAAAAATAAAAAAAAAAAAATTTTTTTATATATATTTGTACTAAACAAAACAAAAAAAAAATTATAAAATTGAGGTTATGGTGTAGTGGTTAAGATTTGTAGTTTACAAATTTCAACCCGAGTTCGATTCTTCTTTAGTCTATTTGTAGTGAAAATTATAATTTGTATTATATATTTATATTTTATGATTTTTCAAAAAAAAAAAAAAAAAAAAATTCTAGGGGGCGGTCGCGCGGCGGGAGGGGGGTCGGGGCCACCCCGACCCGCAATGGCAGATTTTTTCTGCTTTCAAACCCGCCCTATTGTCCAACCAGGCGGGCGGGCGGTGCTTACGGGGCGGGCGGGCGGGGGCGGGTCATGGTCGTGGGTTTTTTGCCATCCCTACATATGCATGCCTTCTACAATACTTTAGTAAACCACATCTTTCGTTGATACTTTCTAAATGATTTTGCTAAAAGGATATTTAATTCTTGTAAAAGTTGTAGCTCGAGAAAAAATAGAAAAACTTATCATTAATCCACCACGGTAGTAAGGGTAACTCGACAATCCGGATGTCGAGTAACTCGACAAAAATAATTTATAAACAATGTGGAAAAGAAAATAAAGGAAAAAAAATTCTTGTCGAGTAAAATGACAAAGGAAATTGGCTAAAAGCCCACATACATACCAACAAAATGCTTATCTCGCCATGGTTATCGACATGCGGGTTGGGATCTAAAATCATCTTTTGACATGGGTGGTCGTGTTTCAAAACCGAAACAAAAGGTGAAATCAAATACCAAGTACTTCTACAAGTCTTGCAAAATTGGTAGAAAGATTGCCCCAACAGTTCCAGTTGCACATGTTGAACACCTTACTCATGCAAAAAATTATGCGATCGCTTTTTCTGTTCAAGAATTAGCCTCTTTGGACATTCAAAGTAGTGAAACAACCATCTGTTGCATGTCTAAGTTACAAATTCTAACTTTTCAACGTTCCAAATTGCAACAAAACCACGATGAACTTGGGACGAACGGTACAGTTCTCCCCTTTTTTTCCCTCTTTATTGCAAATGTAACCCAAAATATTCATCTTATAACACTTAAAGATTTATTATTTATGAAATGTGTGTTTTTTTTTTTTTTTTAGAGTTTAGTAGCAAATAGATTTTCATTTACATTTTTACTATTTTTTTAATTTTATCTTATAAGCAAATTGTACACAATCCTCTCTAAATTTTTTACATTTTTCAAATTTGTTCATATATTTTTTTTGTCATTTCAACTATATTTAAAATTTAAAAATTTTCCCTTTATTTTCACTTACATACAACACACGTCACTAAGACTAGTATCGATATAAATATGATATTGATTAGAGCGAGATAGAATACTAAATCGTGCACGTCGACTCATTTTTAATAGATATAACGATCAATTTAATAAAATGACGAAAATTATTTATGTCGTTGAATCAAAATTTACTAACAATAATACAAAGTGCCTCTAACAACATAAGTTGTCAAAAAATTTCAATCGTTGTGTGACTCTCAAATGTTTAATTTTAAGAAATTATAATTTACTTCCAAAGACCAGCTTAGTACTTAAAAATTTAGAGTAATGATATTCATAGTCGCTAACTACCGATAGTCTTCCTACGTGATATTACTCAATTGGATGAATTATTCATAATTAATGACTATAAATCAATGGTCTAAAAAGTGTAAAGTTTGGCTAAGCGTGGAGGCCGAAACTTCAACTTTTCGTGCCTAAACAGCAAGTCTGGGCGAAGGGCATGACGAGGGGCGACAAGTGATGCGTGACTAGTCAAACTTTTTAGAATAGTGCTATAAATACACTACTCAATTGGAGTAAATAACTCATCCAATTGAGTAATGTCACGCAGGATGACTATAGATAGTGAGCGACTTTAAATAACATTATTTAAAAAGTTAAGGTAAGCATGTTTCTAATCGTAAAACAATTTAACTAAGATTTGAATTATTATTATTTTAAAAGTTTAGACCAACTTGGTACTGGGTTAATAAATTGGGATTAATATGCAAATTTTCTTTTGTTTAAAAAGAAAAAGGGTGGTCAAAATTTGTATTTTTGTGGAGCATAATATTGAATAATTAATAGCTTTTGATTGATAAAGCATACTCAAACCTTTCGTCTAGTATTCAGTGTTGATTTTACGACGTCGTCCTGTAGTAATTCAAGTGCATAAATAATGCATTTTAATTAATGATTGTTTGACTACGAGAGGAAATCATCAACGTGCTAAAATATCTTTTGTGGATAAACTTCTATTTATATTATAGATAAGACGTAACAGAATTAGAATTCTTGTAAACCATATAAATTAATGGCTTTTTTGCATAAATGGTCCCTGACTTTTGTACTTACTGCAGGTTGAGGACCCATCGTTTCATTTTTGGCAGTTTGGCCTCCATTTCAAATGTTTTTGGCAGTAATGGTCTTTTTCATCATTTTCCGTCCAAATTCCTGTGAAAGTTGACGGAGGAAAATTTTTTATTTAAAAAGTAAATGAAAATTTGCAGTAAAAGTCCTTGATCTTTCAGAAAGTATTGAAAAGTCCCACAACTTTCTAATCCTAACACATATGACCCCAAACTTTTTTGACAATTTAACCCCCAACTTAAATAAATTAAAAATAACTCATAAACTTTTTAAAAAATACAAATAAGCCCTAAATCTTTTTATTTTTTACAGATTTACACTTAAAATAATAAAAAGTATGTTATCAAGTCCCAAATTTTTTAATTTTGTTCACCAAAATAACATTTAAATTGTGTTTGATTAAAATCAGATTTTTTAGTAAAAATTGTTGAAATGTGTGGTTGAAAAGTTGTGGGACCATAAAATGTGTGATTAAAATTAATTGTTGACTTTGACCTTAGCTTTTTATCAAAATCAAAATTGAAGATAAACGGACTCTTAGAGTCTCTACAGATTTTGTCAAGTGGTCCATTAATTAACAAAAAAAATTATACCCATGATCAAAATTTGACCAATTTAAAATTTTAATTGGTAGAGCTGGCAAATAGGCCAGATGAACTGGCTCAACCTGAAATTGGACGGACCACATAAAAATTGGATTGAACTAGCCCTGACCCAATTTTACATGGGGTATTTGTATTTCTTTGACCAACTCAAATTTCGATTTTGAGCCAATTGGACAACCCAACTTATATTTTAACTTATTTTGCAAAATAATTACTTATAATTTAAAAAAAATCAAAATTCACCATCTTCCTACACAACCCCACCCCACCCCACCCCACCCACCTCCCCCAAAATCCGACTACTATAGACGCCGCCCAATTCCTCCTAATCAAGGGCGGCCCGCCATCCTCCTCCTCCTCCTCCTCCTCCTCCTCCTCGCTTTTCATTGTTGCGATTATGCTCCCCTCAATATCTACGCCGAAAGCCCCAATTTCACGATGAATTCTCGAGACCACCATAAATCATATTAATAAAGGTTCGCCTTTGCTCGGGTCCACTTTATTTTTGTTGTCGTGGTTGTTCTTCCGGTACATTATGGTATAAATGATATTGAAAGTAGGTTGAGAATAACCAGTGTTTCGTGATGGGTATGGAAATCCAAGTGAGCCCAACTCGAATTCAAGTGCCATTTTACTATTATGGTTCATGGGATTCCTAAGACTACGGGGTTTATAGTACTCCGTTGGTGGAGTATTTACAACATAAGTATCATGGTAAGATTTATAGAGTGATTGTGCCCATGGATTTGTGTGCATTGGATGATTTGGCAACGGAGTTGGTGAAGGGCATGTAGAATATATCCAAGTTGGTGGCAAAAATTGAGTCACCAAAGGTGGTGGATGAGGCGAGTTTGTTGATGATGGACCCGAAGATAGGGGTGTGGGAGAAGTTGCATTTTCTTTGGAGGAGGTTGAAGGATTTGTGGTATCGAGTGCTTGATGAACTGGGTTTCTGGATGAGAAGAAGCTGAGGAAGTTGCAAGAATAGGAGAATTTTTTCCCCTTTTCGCGGCCACCGGGAGGGGGTTTCTCCCCACAGTCGCCGGAAAAATCGTGGAGGAGAAATCTCCTCCCCTCTCCGATTTTCGGGATGGGGTGAGTGGGAGAGAGAGAGAGTGGGTGGGGTGGGCCTCGAGCTCAGGTGGGGTGGGGATGTGTAGGAAGATGGTGAATTTTGATTTTTTTTTAAATTATAAGTAATTATTTTAAAAAAATAAGTTAAAAATGTGAGTTGGGCTGTTGGCCCAAAATCGGGTTGGGTTGGCCCAGCAAATACCAGCCCATGTAAAATTGAGTTAGGGCTAGTCCAATCCAATTTTTATGTGGTTCGTCTAATTTCAGGTTGAGCCAGTTCATCTAGCCTATTTGCCAGCTTTACCAATTAAAATTTTAAATTGTTCAAATTTTGATCATGGGTATAATTTTTTTGTTAATTAATGGACCACCTGGACAAAATCATGGACTCTAAGAGTTCTGTTTGTTTTCAATTTTGATTTTGATAAAAAGCTAAAGTCAAAGTTAACAATTAATTTTAATCACACATTTTATGGTCCCACAACTTTTCAACCACATATTTCAACAACCTTTACTAAAAAATCTAATTTTAATCAAACACAATTTAAATGTCATTTTGGTGAACAAAATTAAAAATTTTGGGACTTGATGACACACTTTTTATTATTTTAAGTGAATCAGAAAAATACAAATATGTCATAAAAGATTTAGGACATATTTGTATTTTTAAAAAAAGGTTTATGAGTTATTTTAATTTATTTAAGTTGGGGTTAAATTGTCAAAAGGTTTGGGGTCATATGTGTTAGGATTAGAAAGTTGTGGGACTTTTCAATACTTTCTCGAAAGATCGAGGACTTTTGCTTTAAAATTTTATTTACTTTTAAATAAAAATTTTCTACCAATCAACTTTCACAGGAATTTGGACGGAAAATGATGAAAAGGACCATTGCTGCCAAAAACATTTGAAATGGGGCCAAACTGCTAAAAATAAAACGATGGGTCCTCAACTCCCATGATAAGTGCAAAAGTCGTGGACCATTTGTGCAAAAAAGCCATAAATTAATTGTACTAAGATATGATTTATGTAATTCGTTTGTAGCTTCCTATTTATATTTGATTTAATAAATATATAAAGTGTTTCTTTTAAGCTCTAAATACTATTTATAACATGGTACCAAAGAACAACTCAAATGAGGAAAATTTCCACAATCCATCCTCTGCAACATCAATGACTAAGAAACAACCAAGCGGTGCTGTCGACACTTTAGTAGTCAACACTGCTCCACAATCCATTCTTCTTTTCGTACTACCTCTCAAATCCATACACGCATATCTTCTCTCTTGACATATTTGCCTAAGCTCCTATTAAAACTCACAACCAACAACTACACTTCTTGACACATTTAATTCCATACATTACAATCCCATGGGCTTCGTCGACGGCTCCAGCCCATGCCCATCGCCCCCAACTCTCGGCACAATCACTCCTGATCCGGCCTTCGCTTGGTGGATTTGCTAGGTTCAACTCCTTCTCAATACAATTGTTTGGCTTTTTATCTTCAACACTTGCTTCATTCGTTGTTTCCTTAAAAACATCTCGTCGATGCTCGAAATACAATTGCCACAACCTATGTCAAATCTTCTCGAAGGGTGGATTATGCAACTCATCTAACAAAGAGAACACAATCAATCACCGAGTATCTCCAATTCGTAAAGGGCAAGGTGGACGAACTTGCTCTCGTGGATTCTCCCATCCATTGTGAAGACTTGACACTAAAAATCCTTGTTGGTTTATCCCACCGTCAGCACTCGTGACAATGACCTCCATGGGAAATTAATTAATTTGGAAGCCCATCTTTCAACTTAAGCTAAACAGTCTTTCTTCCCCACCTCCACATACATTGCCACAAATTCCTTGGTCCTCGCCAAAACCGCAAATAACTAACTCAATCCCCATCCAACAATTTTGGCGGCTCCAATCAGCGCCACCCGTCATGCTTTGCTTGCTCTCATGCGCCTACCAGGACCCGTCAAGCAAACAAGTCCAGTTGAACAAAGTCTTGTACATTTGTCAGCTTTGTGGCATTCTGCCAAGCGAAGCCCTTCCACCACTGCCACTACCGTTGCCTAATGGGGAAACCACTGCCCTCGCCTCCACAATGGACTATCCCCGCCCCTAATTTTCCACCTAATCATCTTTCTAGTCCATATCAACCAAAGCCAACTATCCTGCATCCACCCTGTGCCACCATCCAACTCCTAGCTCCTTGACTCCTGTCACCATATTACAAGTGGTCTAAAAATCTTTCACTTCATTCACCATACAATGAGACTAACTCCGTGATTATTGGTGCTAGTAAAACTCTTTTATTACTCATTTAGGCCTTGTTTCTCTCTCATCTAGATCATAGTCCTTTAATTAGAGATGGCAAAAGGCTGGACCGCTCGTGATTTGTCGGCCCGGCCCTTCAAAGTCCGCCGCCGCGATGCCTGGGCTCGTCAACAACGAGCTCGGACCGTGGCCGGGCAAAAAATGGTTCACGCATCGAGCTTGGCTTGGTTCGTGAAGTCCACAGGCCGGCCCGTGGTCCACAAATGGACCAAATTGGTCCCCGACTTAAAGCTAGGGACCAATTGTTGCAATATGCAACGGTTGGAAATATGATCGTTGCATGCAACGGTCATATTTCTGACCGTTTACAAATAGGTCCCTTAAATTATTATTATTATTTTTTTAACGGTTATAATTTTTTTTCCTATAAATACCCCCATAAACTTTCTATATTCTTCACAAATCTCCTCATCTCCCAACTTACATTCATACAACAATCCAAAAAAATTATATTGTCAATATAAGCTCTTTTATTGTACAATTTAGTGTTGAATTTCCACATTTCTTCTAATCTTTTACATTTCTACAATTTTATTTTCTACTTCTACATTTCTATTATCTACATTCTACAATTCTTCATGGATCAATACAATTTTCAAGGAAGTGTCGAATCTTTCGAAAACCAAATTCATAAAGATTTTAGTGGTTTAAATAATGTTTCAATTCCTGATTTTGGTGATGATTTTGGGGTTGGAAACACTACTCCAACTATCGATTAGATGATATCGATAAAGAGTTGGAAACGACCAACACTACTCAATCGACTACTAAACGAAGAGCCAGAAACAAAAGGCTAGGTGTTGAGATCATTTCAAGTTAGTGCAAACTGGTGCAACCGCAGACGGATAACCAATCTTCAAGGCAGTTTGTAAATATTGTAAACAACAATTTGCATGGCAAAAAGGTGGTGGAACGAGCCATCTAAATTGACATTTTCTTAAGTGTATACAAAAGCACGGAGGAATTGATACCAACCAAGCTCAACTACAGCTCGGATCTCCAAATAGATCTACTAGTTCTTCTCCTAATCTTAACAACCGGGTTTATTCACATGAGTCTATGCGTCGGGAAGGCATGTGTGTGTCAGTTGGTGGCCAGTGGTGAGTTCCCGCTTAGCATAGTGGAAAGCCCTCATTTTATACGATTTGTACAAAGGTATCTTCAACCCGTATTTGCCCTTTGCTAGAAATACTCTTCGCTTACGATATTATTAGTGCATTTAATAAAAGAAAACAAAATATAAAAGATGATTGAAGTAAATATACTGGTGTTGTATTATTCACTTTGGACTTATGGTCCGGTCTAAATCATAAAGGATATATTACGGCTACTTTATATTATATTGATAAACTATAGATTGTGCATAAAAGAATAATTGCTTTTAAAGTAATTGACTATCCTCATAATAGAATACAAATTTTTAATTTTTTATTGGCAATTATCAAAGAATTTAATTGTGAATCTAGAATTCGCAGTATCACATTTGACAATGCCCCGCCTAACAATATTGCAATAGAAAAATTAATTGAAGAATTGAATCCGAATTTCGGTGGAATTTTGTTTCATGTTATATGTGTATGCTATATTTTTAATTTGATTGTCCAAGATGGTTTAAAGTTTATAGGCCCACAATTAGAAAAAAAAAAATTAGGTATGCCTTAGATTATATTACTGCTTCATCTGCTAGAAAACAAGTATTTTATAAATTATGCGCAGAAAATTCTCTTCGAACAAAATCTATATGTATCGACATACGTAATAGGTGGAACTCTACTTATTTAATGCTTGAATCATGCGAAGGTTATGAACATTGTGTAACTGCTTATTATAATGGCCGACACTCACATATTCCACAATACGATTTGCAACCATGATTGACAAATTGCATTTCATGTTTGAAATTTTTTTAAAGTGTTTTACGACGCCACAAACGCATGTGGTGGTGTATACTACCCTGCTAGTCCATTAGTTTTAAATTATTTTAATTGTATTGCAAATAATTTTAATAGATATAAGACGTATGCAATTTTTTTTATATTGTAGAAGCAATGGAAATGAAATTTAGAAAATATTGGGAAGAAGCTGCTTATGTTGTTCTCGTTAAGCGTCAATTATGGACCGTAGAGTAAATTTACAAAGTACTAAACATGCTATTTCCAAAATTTCTAAGAATTTAAGTTACGGTAATCCCTCAACTTATGGTAATTTAGAAAAAAACATTGTGTGACATGTACGAATTTTATCGGAAAAATCGGTAGGAACGTTAGAAAACCTTTCCACCAAACCCTTCTTCTTCTTCAAATAACCATAATCCCAATTATTATTGGAGTTTCCTTATTCTTAAGGGAATTCAAAATGCTAGTTCTTCTTCTTATTCTTCTTCTTCTTTACTTTTCCCTTTCACAAATGTAGAAACAAATATTAGAGACGTACCGTTAGATTTAGCTAGATTTTTGGTCACGACATGTTTAATTTATTAGATGAAGATGAGAGAAATAATTTCGATATACTTAGGTGGTGGAGACAAAACGAGCGTCAATACCCAATTGTTTCTATTATAGCACGTGATTTACTAACACCTCCGGTATCAACTGTAGCATCGAAGTCTACTTTTAGCACATATGGTAGGATACTTACTGATATGAGGTCAAGACTGAAACTAGACATATTAGAGAGTTTAATGTGTTTGAAAGATTGGGAGGAAGCAGAACTCCGAATCCAAGATAAAGTAAACCTCATATTGGCCGAAAAGATGGACGAACTGAGTACATAAAATAAATGTAAGTAATTAAGTATATTTTGTATAAATTAATTTCATTTTTATTCATTTTAATTTTTCAGTGTTAATAATTAATTTTACAAAAAATTGTACACGTAACAACTTGTTCGTGTACAATTTTAACTCCGTCTACGCTAATAGTAGCCGGCTCCAAGCCCGAAAAAAGGAGGAGGGTTTGAATTTTTAATTTTATCAAATTATCTTAAATCCTTAAATTGTACTATTGTATTCTTATTTCTAATTTTCTTTTTAATTTTACAAAAAAAAAAAAAATTGACATGGGTCCGCGGACCGGCCCGTGTGGCCCGTGGACCACTGGCCGGTCCGAACTCTCACCCCTACTCAACCCATTGCCATCGTTGCCTTTAAATAATCTAATGATACTTTTTTAATTAACATCTCAAAAATACAATCGTCTCCCTAGGAATATGTCTCCCACTTCTCACCTCTCTCGTCTCCCATCTCCTTTGCATTCCTCTTCCATCTCTTTGTTGTATTATTCTTAATTGCATGTCAAGTTCCATTGCACATCTTTTTTTCTCGCTAAATTTCCTAGCCCTCCTATTACATGGGAGTTGCTCGAGAGACTCCCAAACTTATACCTTGTAGTTAGTCGAGAGTCTAGCTCTTAAAAAAAAAAGAGGTGTGGTGTGGGGTGGGATGGACACTAGGAGAAGGGACGTGGGGTAGGAGAAAAAACAAGAAAGGCCATGGAACAAAATGATTTAGTAAAACATTTAACATATAAAAGATGAAATTTTAAATTAAAAGTGAGAATAAAGTTTATCATTTTATTTCTCCTTGGTGCCTTTTATTATCCTTGAAGTGGCTATTTAATATTTACAATTCTTAATGCAATTTGAACCGTTCAACTAGTATAAAGGCCAATTTAATTGAACACTTTTCTAGTTGCAATTGCATTTGTTAGTAGCTAAATTTGTTTAATTGATCAAAATAAGTTTCGTGTACACAGACATTCAAATATAGTCAACATTTTTTCTTACCAACTAATTGATTTTTCTACCCACAGCTCTAGGCAAATTATAAAAGGCACCATAGTAATTTTCGAACAAAATTCAAATAGACAAACTATGCTACAAAACCGACTACACCCTTAATATTTATTTTAATCTCTAAATCTATACTTTCCAATCCAATTTATATTAATAAGAATAATCGATAATTCTAAGTTATTTAATAATCTATTTCAAGTAGAATTAAACGTATTTTCATATCACCCAAAATATTCCTATTTTAAAATCGAATAAACAAAAATGCTTTCAAAAACAAGATTATCTAATTTGATTGCACCAATCATTGAAAATTATTCCTAATTTCTATAGAATTTAGGGCCCGTCTGGTTTGTGGATAACAGTTTTATCATTATCATGTTTGATTCAACTAGGTATAAAAATGAAAAAAAACCAGTTTTAAAAATTTAACTTTTCATAAAAAAGACATTTATATCCTTATTCTTAATTAAATTAAAAATTAAAAGAGAAAAAAATATGTTGAGCGACAACGGTGGTGGGAGGAGGAGGCAAAGGCCGAGGCCGAGTTCGAGGTGGGGCGGGGGGGGGGGGCGGGGGCGGGCGGGTGGTGATGATTATCCTAGGATATGAATGTTCGAAAATAATTTGTTCTATATTATAAATGGTAAGTTCATCTTTTAAAAAAAGTTGAGTGAACTTTTATCCAGATAAAAAAATTTGTCCTCCTCTTTTCGAGGATAAAATTTGTCCTCATTTTGAACTTAAATTGTTATCCAGGATAAAAGTGTATTCGAGACACCAATTACTTAAAACAAGATAACACAAATTTTATCCGTTATCTTTATACATTTGTCATATACCAAACGGACCCTTAGTGTTTAAAACCATAATGAGCTCACCTATTTTGAACATCCCGAAAACAAAAACAAGTCTTAAACACATTCAAACAGGTTATCGATCATTGAAACCGATATTCAAACTATCATAATTCAAAATAATGCAAATTTGGATTAAGAATGAGAATTCATGAATTAAAACAAAAGTAAGACATTAATAGAGAATTCATCACTCGAATTATTTGGTTACAAGTAGAAGTAGGGATGGCAAACGGACCAGGTGGCCCGTCGACCCGGTCCGTGATAGCCCGGGCCCGGACCGGGCTACAAAAATAATCACGGGTTGGCCCGTGGTTTGATCCTTTATTTTTTTAATTTTTTTCCTTCAAACAACTATTTTCTTTTCTTTTTTTTTTCTTATAAATATAAAATATCCCTTAAAGTTTCCATATTCTTCACAAATTCACAACTTTCTCAACCTATACAATTCAAAAAAAATATATTGTCAACATTAAATCTTTTATTGTTCAATTTATAGTTGAATTTATACATTTTAACTATTAAGTTTTCTACATTTCTACAATTTATAGTTGAAATGTCAATTTTATCATAACGTTTTTTTTAACTTTTAAAAAAAATAAAAAAATAAAAAAGTTCACGTGTGGCTCATGGATCATCCACACGGACCACGGGCCGATCTGGGCCACGATTTTTTTGACGGGCCGAGCCGGGCCTGTCTTGGCAAGGGCCAGGCCGGGCCTCTAAGTAGAAGCGTCTTAATCTGAATTTTTCTATACTGAAAATCTTCAAACGAGACCCCCAACAAAGCTTAACCTCTTAATTGCTCTATCTCTAGCTTTCAATTCGCCTAAAGAAGAAATTTCGTCTCAATATTGTATTGTTGTCCTCTTTTTCTCCAAAAATTTGAACTATTTTTTGTCAAAGAGTTCTCCTATTTATGAGTCTTGATTTATGGTTGAAAAACATGCGCAAAAGTCTCAAAAAAGTCTGTTAAAAATAGCTCACGCGGGGATGAATGTCTCGCCGTGATCTATCCGCTTCGAGAGGAGAGATGAGGGGTTTATTTCCTTCTTGGCCCTCTATTTGCCTTGATTGCCTTTGGTCTTTTTTCGTAAGTCTATCCAAGATGCTCGGGTGAATTGCATTGGTCTTTCTAATAAGTGTAATTTATACACTTATATTGACTCTTTAATGAAGGATTTTCATATAATTCTAAGTATTGTAGAGTCAACATATATTGTGTCTTTGATCATTTTTTTAATTGTCGGACAAAATCCCGAACTCAAGTCACATTGGTAAAATTGATGAATAAATGAAAAGAAATTGAGTTTTGAGGTGAATATCAAGAGCCAAACATTGGAGGATGAGAAATAAGATAAAATCAATAAGTTTAAGGTGTGTTGGAGTGACAATGAAAACTTGGAGGGAAGGATCAAACACCTGAAAACTGAAGAAGTGAATTGAGAAACTACAAGTGGAATATATGGGAAAATTAAAGCATAAAGTTTGGTACAAATATCTTCACATGACAAATGATATACCATGGAAATATAATTGAATTACGAGTCCAACACTTTTTACGGATTTCAATTCGGAGTTTCTTACAAGAAGTTATAGTAGTTTAAAAAATAGTCGCGCGACGGACATAACTCTATCCGCTCAAGCGGGCACAAACTATCGACCCAAAAATGGCCGTTTACATGCCTTTCGAGCAAATGGTGTCGTGGCCAAACCTTTATTTGAGTTAAAATTCTATTTTAGGTTTATTTTTGGAGACTTTGGGCATGAAATTCAACCATAATTGGACCCTTGTAAATAGTACACTACAAGAGAATTGGGATTTTACCACGAATTATTTATGATGATCGACATGGCCCTCGTAAATAAGTGTATTTATAATGACCCTTATACCGTAGTAATTATACTTTTTGTTTCTTGACCCAATATATGTGACGAAAAGAAATAAATGTCACATCTAATTTTTTATGATGATTGATTAGTTCCACACAAATAATATCCATGTTTAACTCATTCAAAATTGATTTTTTTTGCAACGGAGATTTCTAACGGTCACGATTCACGAGATTAATTAAAAGTTTCTATACAAAATATATGTGCAATTAACTCTCCCATCCCATTACAAAAACAATTTAAAAAAATAAAGAAAATCACCCGCCAAAAGAGCTCGCTAAAACCTACAATTCTATCTCTACCCAATATGTTTCTCTCAAACACAATCTCTGGCAAATATGTTCCTAATCAATCTCTGCAAATATTTTTCCTAATCCTCTTGTTAATTACTTTTACCCTCACCCCTTTCTCCATATTTTTTTGGAATCCCTAGTTTTCCTAATTCTATCGTCGGAATTGAAAATCGCATTTATCAATTGCTACCACTGGGAACAAACGTCAATCAACTACCGAAGCTAGGTATTTAACAAATTTCTTGATTTTAGCAAAATATATTTGATCGAATTATTTAAAAATTCAAATGAAATTCGAATTCTTCCTTGCCTCTGGGTGTGCAAATTTATGGTTTAAAACAAAAAAAATTGTTTGGATTTCAATTAAATGTTGTGTCTTTTACTTGAAAATAATGTTTATTAGACTATCAATCTGTTTGTAATTAATTTTTTAATTTAAAAATATTTCAATATTTGGAATACGTATATAATTTTCTTTTGGTATGGTGAGGATTTGATTTGGAAAATATGGCTAAGGATGATTATGAATGGTCTGAGTGTGAGTTTGGATGTGTATATTATATTGCTTACCCATTTTTATTGAAAATTGTTGTGTTTCATAAAACAGATGTTGTCTATTCTGCTATACTTATATATCTAGAGTCATGTTAATTGTCCCGGTGACAAAATTGATTTGCTTCTCTTTTTTATTTTTGTGACTTTGATTACATGCTCACAAATAGGGGTTTCCTACGTGTTGTCTAATGCACGAGCTTGATATTTGGGGTCGGGTTTTTCGTTGTTTATGATGTGTTGGCTTTCATATTGATGTAAGTTCTTCTATATTTGGATGGATTAGTTTGGGTTTGAAGTGAAGGATGTGAATTTGATCGTTTGATTTGATTGTATGGTTCATCATTGGCTCATTGTTTGTTTCTAACTTTATTCACGTACCAAAGTTTATTATAAGCAAGATTATGTTTATTATAAAGATAATAAGCAATCTGGCATTAGTGTGCCCCTGTAGCTAGTCTTCGATCCCTTGCAATTCTAATAATATTGTCACAATCATGTGAGTTTTATATTTCTTAAACTATTTCCAAGTTGCCATTTAAAAAATTGACCTCCCATGCTCTTAGAGGAGCTCCCACCCAAAGTTTGTTGGTTCTTTATTTGGGATGATAGTAAATTTTACAAACCTCAGACAAGTAAGAAAAGTGGCGAACATTTATTACTTTACCTTTTCTTTTAAAATTTTAAAGCCACATTCCATGGCTCTATTATGAATTTTCCATGTTCTACATTCTTTTTAGTGCATATTGTAGCAAAATAACATATTTATGGGCATATTCCAATGAGCTTTGCAATATTCCAAAACTTCATGCACTAGATCTCTTCAATAACAAGTATTTTTATCATAATCTCGATGTTTTTGGTTTCTCAAATCTTCTCCAATATATGTAAGCTTGACTTTTTCATGACTATTTCTTACTAAATTCAAATTTTGTATTCTTTTGTTTTGTTTTTTCATCAATTACCTGTATTATGTGCCATATCTTTCTTTGCCTTTGTTAGTAGGTAAATTGTTGTTGTTTGTAAAGTAATGAGCAGGAAGTTGAACAATAATAATAATTCTGATTCTGATGTACCAATTCCTCCGTCCACGTACCATGCTCCCTTAACATTTTCATCTTTTAGATAATATTTTTATTTTTATTTTTGAAAATGAAAGTTAATGGTGGAGATCCCTTTTATCTTGTCTATTAAAGAGTAAAACTTTTATTTTCTTGGAGACATAATTACCTTTTATGGGCTTTGCTTCGTGTGATTAATGATGGTTTCATTCTTTATTGTCTCTCCCAGATAATTACCTTAGTTAATACTCTTGTTTGGGTACCTCTGTTTTTAGTGATTATGACAAGTGATTATGTCCAACAAAATATTATTTGACCATGTGTTGTAATCCTCCTATACTTGGTCAGATTTTTAATTGATGCTAGTGTAATAATCTAAATTGTAGCCTATCATTAGTCCACATTTTTTTACTTGCTATCATATTTGGAAAACAATTTTCTCATCATAGATTTTTTACTTGCCCATTTATCTTTTCTTTGTTTTATAGATATGGACCGGAGTTGGGTCAATTCGAAAGATAGGATTTCAAAATAATATAGGGATAAAGTTCAAGAGTTTTTGAATTTTGCATATAGAAATAGAGCTGAAAACTCGAGAATCTAATGTCCATGTAAGGATTGTGAAAATCAATATTTTGAAACGCGACACGAGGTTATGTCACACCTAATAATGCGTGGGTTCACAAGAGGATACACAAATTGGGTTTATCACGGGGAAAACTATACAGCCATATGTGAAAACACTACAGTCGAAGATAATGGACAATTCAACAACAGGGATAATATAGTTGATATGGTGCACGAAGCATTTGGAATTCCTTGTACAAACAATTGTTCGGCGAAGATATGGATGGTCCCGACGAAAAGAACAAAAGAATTTTTAAAACTTTTACAAGATGCCGAAAGTGAATCGTATCCCGGTTGTCAAAATTTCACCAAGTTGTCTTTCATTGTTCGCATGTTGCACTTAAAAGTGCTACCAAAGTTGACGAACAAGTCGTTTTCTATGTTGCTCGAATTATTAAAGGAGATATTTCCACAATGCGAAAATATACCGAGCTCATATTATGAAGCTCAAAAGATACTTAATGAGTTGATTCAACTATGAAACATGGGATGCGTGTCCAAATAATTGCATGTTGTATCGTGGCAATGACAACAAATTAGATGAATGTAGATATGTCATGCACCTAGATATAAGAGTGGTAGTAAAAGTATTGGTGTAAAGCGAGTGAGATATTTTCCTTTGAAGCCAAGGTTGCAAAAACTGTTTATGTCATCTAGGACTGCTACACTTATGAAATGGCATGAAGAAGGAAGATGTATTTCTAGAAATATTAACGTACCTTGATTGGAGATATTTTTAGATGAATTTCGTAAAATGACAATTTTTCACCAAGCTCAGTGAAAACTCGACATTTGCCACCAATTCTGGCAGTCCTTCATGGCGCATGAGTTCTTGTGAACATATCCAAGTGTTGAGATTGGGACTACCGGACCCGGCTCCTGAAGATCTGAACTAGAGTTGTGCTTGATTTGTTTTCAAACCTCCATGTTTGAATTGACACTTTTTGAAGTGTCTGTTTAGATGGGTCGTGTCTATCACCTTTTTTCAAGCTAACTTCTCTTGATAGTGTTTACACTGTGCTTTGTACTCAGGGACTTTGTCCACTAGTTTACCAGTCGGCACCAACTCAAAATGATGCCATCACTTAGCCTTTTATTTGGTGGCTTTTCGTTTAGTGCTAGAACCGAAGGTTGTTTGTGTATCGACATCTTCTAGAACGTCTTCCAAATCAATTGGATTAGTGCTACCACCAAACTGATCAATAATATCGTCTGGAATTGGAATGTCATTCAGACCACTGTAATTATCATCACTTCGATTATAGGCCATTTGGAATAATATAAAAAGAATAGGAGAAGATGAATATGTAGTAGAAACTAGAAAATAGAAAAATAGAGAATTAGTAGAAGTAGAAAATTAAAATTTCAAATTATAGAGTAATATCTAGATAATGAGATATTAGATATTAATTATAACACTAATATTGAGACTTGAGATAATAAAATTTGAGAATTGTTAATAGATTGATTATATAATAGAATGAGAGATTGAAGTGTGAAAAAAAAATGAGTTTAAAATAAGAGTATTTATAGGAAAATAATGAAATTAAAAACATTAAATTATAAAATAAAAATTAAAAAAGTGGCCAACGGTCACAAATGTGACTATTGCACGCGAACCGAGGCTGGATTTTGGCCGAAATGAACGAGCTCGGCCCTTACTCGTCTGCTCGCCTCTAGACAAGCCCGAGCTCGAGCTAGACCGAGCTTTCATTGGCCGAAATGACGAGCCTATAAACTTTTTTGCCACCCCTAGCTATAATGACAATGTGGAAGCCTTTGCTTCACCTACCCAAGTTTTCTCTAGACACAAATGTCATTAAATTAATTATAGCACTAGATCATATAAAACTTTTTCAACATAATTATTGCTTATTATACAAAGAATAGTCCCTGGATCCTTAATCTATAGAGACAGCTTATTTTGCAAAATTGCACTACATTTTTTGGTCAACATCATTGTTTCACACTCTTCTAGATTTCTTTTATTTGATAAGATTTCTTTTATCAACTTCGCATAGCTGGACATTTGTGCTTTAGCATCTGCAAATGAGATGTTGATGTGTAGCTTCTTAAATACCTTCAGAATTTTGCAAATTGTTTGTCAAGCTTGTTTTTCTGTAATATCTGAAGAAATAGTATGTGTGGCCTATAGGTTTTGACAGAACAATTGTATCAACATTTGGGGTGTCGATGTTTGTTCTGAAGTTTTTTCTATTGTGTGTTTAGACCGTCCCACCACCCCACTTGTTCATCGTCAGTGGTATCTACGTTTTCTTTGGATAACTTATGTCTTGTGACATGAATTTTAGGTAAGTGGACACCATTCCTAGTGGTGATTGCTTTCACCCGTTGTTTTGGATTGAGGATTGGTCTCATTGTTACTTCGGTAGAGTACCCTGAATCTTCATAGATAAAGCTACTGCTATCTGTCCCACTTGAGTTTCTAGATTTTTAATCGAAGCCTTCACGGCCGTGTAGAATGTTATCAGTTTTTCTAATGTATTGATACATTAAATCTTCCAACAAATATTTTTTCTCGTCTTGTTGTTGGAACCATGTGGTTTTTCCTGACTTTGGTTTTCATGATTCTGATTGTTATCCCAATAGAAGTTGTGATGATTTATCCATCTCGGATTATAAGTGTTGGAGTAAGATTGTTCTATTGATATGGAAATTTTGAGCATAGTTGACTTCTTCAGGATTATATATGAAAAAATGGTCGGGGACAAACCAAGTCTCGGTGATTCGTCCCACACCTTCACAAATAGGGATAGCAACGGGCGGGTTCGGGCGGGCGACCATTCCCATACCCGCCCGTCGAGGATTTTTGGAAGCGGGGCGGGGATCGGGCGGGCGGGCGGGCGGGTATAGAAAATCCCCATTTATCGCCCGCTTAATTAATTAATTATATTATTTTTATTTTTTACATACAATTTAAATTTTAAAATATAAAATAAAATAAAATAAACTATTCAAGGCGGGTTCGGGTAAGGCGGGCGATCATCATGATCCCGCCCCGCCCGCCCGCCCCGTCCCGCTTAGTAATCCAAAATTCTCCGCCCCATTAGGGTCGGGCGGGCGGGCGAGGCGGGTCGGGGACGGGTTTTTGCCATCCCTATTCACAAATTAGATTAGGACTATGAACTATCTTAACCGATCGAGTGACGAGATCCATTTTTCTTGTCGAGATTCCATTTGAGCATATAGTGCTAAAATGGTGTCAACATTATGAAGTTCCGTTGTTTTTCTCAGCATTTTCCTTTATTATGGCCACATAGCACTAGTCTCATCCATTCGTTCAAATAGTTCATAAGCTTCTCGAATAGTTTTCATCTTAATCGGCTCGTTCGAATCTACTGTCGATCTGCTTGCTGGAAGTAACCCGGAATAAAAATATTAGACCTGAAGTTCCTTTTTAATGTGGTGATTCGGGCACTTGTATAGTAAATCTTTGAACCTTTCCCAAGCTTCATGAAAGTTTTCTGAATCAAGTTGCCTGAAAATTGATCGTGCTTTAGCTTGGTAACTTTAGTTGGCAAAAATTACTTGGTAGTGAATTTTTGAACGAGGTCATTCCACGTTGTAATACTGTCGGCATGATTAGAGTCTAACCACTTTCTCGTCCCCATCTCTCAATGTATGCAGGAATAGTATCACTCGATGGCATCATCATTCACCCTTAACAAGTGAAATTACTACAAAGCTCTAGAAAATGGAAAATATGGCCATGTGGATTTCCGTTTGATTTTCCATAGAACAACGAGATGATTCTCGAGGTGTAGTTGAAAATTTGTCCGTCCATATGATAGATATGCTATGCTTGATTGATTCTAAATTAAGGTCATGAATTCTCCAACTGGCAGGTCTTCTTCATCAATCACTTCTGGTTGTGGAAATTGAATATGGTCGTCTGCCATTGTATTTTATTGTTATATATTTTGTTTATCCTTTTGTTTGTTTTTTTGTGTTGTTTGAAAGTCCTCTCGATCTCGAGCTCAAATGGGACAAGATCGAAATCTTCTAAGTTTTGCATATATCGAATGCAACCACCTGAAAATATCAAAATGAGTGAGATAGAATGATCACAAGAAAATTAAAAGCAACATAAAGAAAATAATAATAATAATTCAAGGCAAACAAAATTTATAAAATTCACAAAAAACTTATACAAAGGAAATTCCATAGCGTATGTGATCGTTACAAGTAATGGTAAAAGTAAGTTAAGGGTATCGTCCCTACGAGGACTTTGATTTTTGACTTAAATTAAATCAATTCCAAATTTATGTTGAATAAACACAATAATATTTTTGATTAATTTGTGATTTTATATAATTAGACTAACTTAATTAGTTGAATGAAAGACACGTAGTGATTTTCAAAGAAAAATTCAAATCATAAACTATGCTACTTAATCGACTCCACCCATAATATTCATTTTAATCCCGAATCCCTATTTCTCAATCCAAATTGTATTAATAAGGACAATCAATAATCCTAAGTCATAGAATAATATATTTCAACTTTTCAGATATGACTCAAAATAATTCTATGATGAAATCGAATATACAAAAATACTTTTAAAAATAAGATTATCTAATTTGATTGCACCAAGCATAAGAAATTATTCCACTTAGTGTTTAAAACCATAATGAGCTAACATATTTTGAACCTCCGAAAACGAAAACAAGTCTCAAACACGTTCAAATGGTAATCAATTATTCAAATAGATATTCAAACCATGGCATAATTCAAAATAATGCAAATTTGGATTAAGAATGAGAATTCATGAATTGAAATAACATCTAAAGGTTTACATCCTCGTTTATTGCATAATGATACCATTCCTTGATTACAAAATCATGAAATTAATAGAGAATTCATCATCTGGATTATTGGATTACAAGAAGCATCATGAAAATCTGAATTTATATTGGTTGAAAATCTTTAAATGAGACCCCCAACAAAGCCCAACCTCTTACTTGTTCTATCTCTAGCTAGCAATTCTCCTGAAGAAGAAATTCCGCCTCAAGCTTGTGTTGTCGTCTCATTTTTCTCCCTCATTTTGTCTAAGAGTTCTTCTATTTATAAGTCTTGATTTATGGTTTAAAAACGTGCCCAAAAGCCACAAAAGAGTTTGCCAAAAATAGCTCACGGGGTATACGTAATGTTTGCCAGTGAGCCGTTTGCTCGAGCAAATAGATAGGAGAAATTTCCCTCTCTTGGCTCGCTCGAGCGACTAGAGAGGGGGTTATTCATCTTCTCGGCAATTTGTTTGTCTCCGCTTTTTCTCGATAGTTTATACAAGATGCTCGGTAAATTTCATTGGTATTTCTAATGTCATAATCCGTGATTTAGCTTCATTTTACATCCTTCCTCATTGGATGACTATTCCACAGCTAATCATGAGGTATGTGTTTTCCTTCTTATAACTTTATGTCCAAATGTTAATTCTAACGATGCAGCTTTTGAAAACTGCTGTCTAGAATCCGTTAGTTGATAATCAGGATATGAAATACTCTCTTCACGATAGGTTAGGATTCTCCAAATCTTATTCTTATTTTTTTTAATCCCATTTCTGATTTTATTTCTTAACACCATTTATCTAAGACTCGCCTAACCTTTTCCATTCAGTTGTCATCTATTCCTAGTCATTTTCAAGAAGCCTTTGAAAATCCTAAGTAGAAATTTACTATGGTGAAAGAGACAAAGGCTCTCTAGAAGAACTTTAATTTGGGGATAGTCAAACTACATCAGGAGAAAAAGACAATGGGGGTATAAGTCGGTATTTTCAATGAAGTACAAATTAGATGGGACATACATATATAAGGCTAGAATGGTTGCGAAATGTTACACACAGACTTATGGGATATATTATCACGAGACATTTGCTCTGGTGGCTAAAATGAACACTATTAGAGGCATATTATCTCTAGTAGTTAATCTAGACTGTCTATTATGGCAATTTGATATCAAATGAATTCATCCAATGTGGTGAAATAGAAAAAATGCCAATGGACCCACCTCCGGGATTTATATCTCTAGGATGTAAGGTATGTAAGCTGAAGAAGGTCATATATGGTTTGAAGCAATTACCAAGGGTTTGGTTTGATAGGCTGAATTGCTCAATGAAGGAATATGGTTTTAAAACATATGGTGATGGCATTACACTATTTATTGTATATGTCGAAGACATGATTGCTACATATAGTAACTCCAGTAAAATAGAAAAATTTGAGCTATCTAACCAATGAATTTGAAATGAAGAATTTGTGGTCTCTAAAATACTCATTCGGCATTCAAGTATCTCGGTCCAAATAATGATTTCTTCTATATAGTAGATCTCTTGGCAGACACTGGTAACTTAGCTTGTGAGCCTAGACACTCTTATTGTGGTGACTCGTGGGCTATCTATCTACCATGATCAAACTCCTACAAACAAAGAGATATATCAAAAACTAGTAAGGAAGTTGATCTCTCTAACTCAAACTAGACTTGACTTGTCATATACAGTGTTGTGAGTTAATTCATACATAATCTTATTGACTGGCACATGAACACTAAATCATATCTTGACGTATTTAAAATATTCTCCAGTCAAGGATATCCTGTTATCTAAACATGGACATCTAGATTTGCGTGTTACATAGATTACGATTTTGCTTTGGATCGAGATTGGATTAGAGTCTACGCCGGGATCTATATCATTTGTTGAGAGAATAATAAACAAAATATAGTGTTGATGTCTAGTAACGAGGATGAATACTACACTCTTCGTCATGCAACTACCAAGCTTACGTGGCTAAAGATTTTTCTTAGTGAAGATGAATTTGGTCCAAAGAAATCTATGGTTCTCATTTGTAAGAATACAACAGCTATTGAGATTGCAAATAATCCGGTACAACATGATTGAACTAAGCACGTTGAACATGACAAGAGCTATATAAAAATAATCTCGATTCTAAAAGTATAAAAGTATTGTACCATTATCAAGTGCAGATCGACCGCAAATATAATAATGAGAAATTTGTAATTTTTGTCCACAACCTTTTAATTTGTTACTAATCTATCCACCAACAATTTGTATAGCATCAAGAATTCCCAACCTTCCATTTAATTACAAATTACGTCCCTATTGATGAAAGTGACGATTTGTCATCTTTTTTAAATAAACAAAAATAAAAGAAAGCTAAAAACAACAAAAGATGCAAAAAAAGTCCCCCCCAACTTTTTAAAAAGTACAAAATATCATTTTTCCACCCACCACCACCCACCTCATCTTCACCTTCATCCACCACCACCATCAACATCTGAATACAGTCATTAAAACACAAATTGTACAAAAGTGCAAAGAACTCTTGAGCTTAAGCACAAAATGCAAATCGATGCAAGCACTACACCCAAGTGAAGAACACATATTCCAAATAGCAAAAAATCAATGTGTGATGATAATTCAGCATTACTAAGAAACTGAAGCAATTTTCATTAGTAGTAGCACAAATTAGTTGATTTCTCCACTGACTCAACCGAAATATAACAAATTAATTTCGTCTCAAGATTATATACGTTTTAAGCAACCCCATTTCAGTAGGAAAAAATGAAAAGAGAGCGCAATCATGAAAAAAAATCTAAGAAAACAGTAGTTCAGATGAAAAAGATCTTATTATTCTTGCAAATTTTGAATTGTTCCAGAAAACAACACTTGCCAAAGCTCGCCTTGATGCACTTTTGTGCACATGTATTTTCTTGGGCTTGCTTCTAAGAAACATGACAGAATAGAGAGCATAATTGTAAAATACTATCTCGCTGCTCGACTAGGAAATGGGGTGGGGTGGGGTGGGGTGGGGTGGGGTGGGGTGGGTGAAGAAAATGATATTTTGTACTTTTTAAAAAGTTGGGGGACTTTTTTTGCATTTCTTTTGTTGTTTTTAGTCTTATTTTATTTTTGTTTATTTACATATGCGGATAAATTCATTATTTTCATCAATATGAACGTAATTTGCAATTAAATAAAAGGTTGGAGATGTTTGATACTATAAAAATTGGTTGGGAGTAAATTAATAATAGATTAAAAAGGTTAGACACGAAAATTTCAAAATTTCCTCTAATAATTCAAAGTTAAATGTTTGAATAATCACTGAACTTTAGTCTTGTCTTCATTTACTCACTGAGCTTTAAAATGGTGCTGAATACTCACCGAACTTTATAACGTTATTCGTCATTACTCACTCTTGACAACCTATTAATAGCCACTAGACGGAGCAGACTGCGTGGCGCATTTTGAGTGCTCATGTGACATACGCTTTCTACCAACTAATGTTGAGTCATCGTCCGCGCGCCGCAATTTGTATTTTGAATAATCATCGTACTTTTAGTCATGTATTCGTTCATTCACTGAATTTTAAAATGTTGTTGAATGCTCACTCAATTTTTCAAAGTTACACTCCGTTATTCACACATGATGATTCTATAATAGCCCATTGACGGAATCCCCATGAGGTCGATTTTAATGACCACGTCTTCTTCATTTTGTGCCATTAAATCTGCCAACCAGAATAGTCCCATGCCATGTCATTAAACACATTCAAATTGTGTTTTTTAAGATGTCAAAAATGGTGAAATTTGCCCCAATTAAACAAACGATTTCATTCTAATTGATCTCAAATTGATTTATCCTAAACGTTGCACCAATTGATTACTGACTTGTATCTAGCATGGGATGCGTGGATCTGCGCAATAAAAAAAATCACACGCATCTTCATTTCTCCTATAGAATCTGCAACCCCAAAATCGACGCCCAAGGATACATTCCATCCAAAATATCTTCAACACTGGAACATTCCCACAATAACACTACTTTCTGTTCATAATCAGTGAAGAATTAGAGTATTCCATCCTATATTGGTTCGTCAGAGAAGATGGGTTAGGGCTAGAATTTTTGGTAGAACATTTAGGAGAAATCAATTGGAATGAAATCGTTTGCTTAATTGCGAACAAGTTTCACCGTTTTTAGCATCTTAAAAATGCATTTTGAAAGTGCGTTTGATGACATGATGCACGACTATTACGGTTGGTAGATTTAATATCACAAAATAGATGACGATATTCATTCCGTCGACCACGTGGGCATTTTGTCAATAGGTCATTATTGAATCATCATGAATGAGTAACAAAGTGTAACTTTGAAAAGTTGAGTGAGCATCTAGAAATATTTTAAAGTTCATTGAGTGAACGAAGACATGACTAAAAGTTCGATGAGTTAACGAAGACATGACTAAAAGTTCATGATTATTCAAAATACGTATTGTTGATATAGTGAACAACTCAACATTGGTTGGCAAAAACGTATGCCACGTGGACATTCTATCTACCACGTGTGTTGTTCTGACCACTAGTTGTTAATAGGTCGTCAAAAGTGAGTAACAGCGAGTAACATTGTGACGATGAGCATTCAAAGACCATTTAAAGTTTAGTCAGTAAATAAAGACGTGACTAAAAGTTTAGTGATTATTCCAACATTTAACTCAATAATCCGTGTTCTTGCTAGTGTATCAATTTAATTTTTAGGAAAATTGGCACAAATGGTCCCTATTCTTTGCCTTATTGTGCAAATGGTCCACAACCTTTTATTTTTGGTGGAATGGTCCCTAACCTATCCATTTAGGTGTGCAATTGGTCCTTATTTGATAAAAAAACAAATATGCCCTTATTTTTATTTAGAAAAATTTTCAATTGAATTTCTAACTTTTGCAAAAACTACAAATGGGTCCGATACTTTTTTTAAAAAAAATTAAAAGAAACTAACGAATTGATAATATACTAAAATAACTAAAATTTAAGTTCATAATTATTAACAAACGTGTTAATTAAAACTATTTTATTATTATTAAGTAATCATTAAAATTTAAACTTTAATTTTATTATTACAACATAAAAGAAAAATAATTTTGTCACAAACTTAATAATCAAATATTATTATTTTATAGAGTTATTCGTTTATTAACTACAAATATTAGAGCTCAAATTGTATTCTTTATATTTTGATTTATAATTTTATTATCGTTTAAAAATAAAGAACACAAAAAGTGTAAATTAATTTTTGTTAGTATTTTTATGTTAAAAAAATATAATAAGATTTGTTCAATATCATAAAATTATATACGCAATTTTGTTATTTGTTTAAATATACCTTAAACGCAATAATTTTATATTTTTCTCTTATAAAAAATTTATTTGACACGACTATAATGATATATTTAATATCCTAAATTAAATATTATTTAATAAATGTATTGGACTTATTTGCACATTTTGCAAATGTTAAAAAATCCAATTGCAATTTTTTTAAACTAAAATTAAGGTTATTTTTGTCTTTTATCAAATGAGGACTAATTGCGCACTTAAATGGATAGGTTAGAGACCACTCTACAAAAAATGAAAGGTAAGGGACCATTTACGCACTATTGATATACTTTAGGGACCATTTGTACCAATTTCCCTAATTTTTATACATGTTATACCTATTTATGCTACTTCTAAAGGGGCTTAAATGAATAATTATTTTAGACCATTCTACCTTTACAATTTTAAAAATTTCATATTCGTATTCATTAATATATAATTATTTTTAACATTTTATTTATTACTCTTTTATTGTTCGTCCTTATTTTTATTAAATTTTCAACAATTTACGAGAATATGCAATTAAAATTTTTAAACATTTAATTTATTAAATTAAATATAAAAGTAAAAAAATGATCTCAATTTTTTTTTTGTTTTTTGCATTAAGTTTATAAAAGGAATGAGAAATGAGTTTAAAAAAAAAAAAATTGAATGAGAAAATTTGTAACTTTGTTTATTACCGCATTAAAATTCAAATCATAGTTGTCAAAGTTGAAATGAAGATAAAAAAGATTATTTTTAATTCATTATATTACAGTGATTACGAGCATATTTGGTTCAGTTTTTTTTGAAATTCTTTTTTTCTCAAATTCATTTTTAACTACATATTTTATGGGACCTACAACTTTTATTAACTTTTCAACTACATATTTTACCAATTTTTTACAAAATCTTTAAACTCCACCAAAAATATACTATAATTTAGAACTAACGTGTGAATTTTTTTCATTTTAAATTTAATTTAATTTAATTTAATATATATATATATATATATATATATATATATATATATATATATATATATATATATATATATATATATATAGTTTTTAGCCCGTGCAATGCACGTGGCGTATTATAATATGCGATATTTAATATTATATTAATTATTTATTCTATACTATCTTTTGATAAATTTTAAAATCGGTATTCTTAATACATATTGCAGTAAATATTTCTTTAAAAATATAAGAAAACAATTATTAGGTAAATACATAAGAGTAGCACAAGAAAATTGTACTAAAAATGTAATAAACATTAAATGGAGAATGTAAGTGGGAGAATTTATTGTTTTACTTGGTAAGCAAAGTACTCCATCAAGTAAAGTACCATCTCCAATCGTATAAAACAATTTTCATTACTTAGTTAATGAGTGAGAAATATAAATTATTTCAAAAATAGAAACAAATTCATTTGCAACATGCATCTCAATAAATAAGGTACCAATTTAGAGACATTGTTGACTAACAATTATAACACAGTTTGAGTTTTCATTTCAAAAGGAGCCCAATTGAAATTTAACAGTTATATTTGTTTTTTCTTGAAATAATTTCAGAGGTTCTGGGATCAAATGTTCGGATAAATTTATCTGCTTCTGAAATATTGAGGTTAGCAGACCGCATTATTGCAAAATCAAAGGAGGTTCACGATGCTGTGACTTCAGTTCCTCTTGATAAGGTATTATTATTTGTTTCGAACTAGTAAATTTGATTAAATGAATATATACATTTAGCATAATTAGTATGTTTTATAGTTGTCTTGCATTGATTGGTATTTTGTGAATAGAAATATTCTTTTGCTCACTGCATGAAGGATGAATTTGGCAGCATGACCTTGGGGCATCAGGATGTGATTTTGGACATTAGTTTTTTCACTATTCCACTTCTATACCTCGAATTCTGTGCCTAAATATAATTACTTTATTGTTCATGATAGTTCAGTTTGATTCAGTAAAAGCACAAAAGAAAAAAGTTATCAATGCTGAAATGCTTCTGTTTTGTTTCTTCTCTGAATTATTCATTTTCAATTGAGGTAGTTTCTATTCTGAGTCCTGAAACAAGTGAGCTGTTAATGGCCTCATCATTTTTTTCAAGTTCTCTTGTATGCAAATATACCCGAGCAAACTCAACATTTGTTATCAACAGGTCTCTGATGCTTTCATGCCTTTTCTGCCTTTGCTTAACCAAAGGCTTTGGCCATTATCACTTGCTTCAGATCTAAGAACACTCACACGTAAACACCTATTGAGAATCTATAACTTAAAAACTTAGTGAAAGTTTACATCTTTGCACCAAGAAACTGCACCTGAGCAAATTTTTAGTCATTTCAATATGCCCTTTTGTTGTGGAAAAGTTTAGTCTAACATTGGCTATATGATTTTGACTTCGATGCACTGCAGGTCACTTATGCTAATGCTATACTGCCACTGGCAGAATTAGAAGCACAGCAATTTCCACTGATACAGTCTTGTGTCTTCCCAAAATTGGTATCCATATCTGAAGATGTGCGTAAGCGAGTGCTGAAGCTGAGCGAAGAATAGATGCTTATATTTCCACATGCAGGTTTTACTTTGAATTTTGTCTTTTATCCTTCAGGGACTCCTTGTAGTGAAAAGCTAATGATGGTCAGGGATTTCTATAGCTAACTTCTAGTGACTTTTACCTTTAAGGCTAAGAAAATTAATGAATGTAACAAACCTAGGATCATGTGAAACTGGATCAACATCAGAACCACGCTATGGCTGGATCTTGATGATTCCTTAGTTGGGAAGCAGAACCTCTCTGTAACTGTGTCATAGTCTCATAGACTAGCTAGCTGCAGAAATGTCTGGGAAGCTCAACTACAAGTATTCTCTGACGTTGAAGAGATATGTGGTGGATCTTGTTTAATAGCATCTGTGGCAGAATGACACCAAATGGGAATCGTGATTGAGATTTGTTTTATCGGACCATATGAATGCTGATTCACGAGATTTAATTACAAAGCTTTGTTATTTAATAGGATTCTAATTTTGTCTTCTTTCATGCCAACCTTACAGTAAGCGTGAAGATATTTACCGTGTCATCAAAGCTTTTACAGCACGGGGGGACTGGATGAGCAATGAAGTGAAACAATTTACTCAGAGCCTGGTATGAATCTCCAAGCTTATTCTCTAGGGTCCTGACTTACCTTTCTTGGAATAATTTGCTCACTATAAATTTTCTTTACATCTTTAGTTGGGTTAGCTTAATTCCGACTGTGTACAACTATTGTTCCTCTGATGATTATGTTCTATTAGACACCTGATGTTGTGTCCATCTACATGTTCAGAATTTCTATACAAGGAATATAGCATGATAGTTTAACGAACTATTTATAAGAAAGAACATTGATCAATTTATTTAGGTAACAGGAACACGAATCCATCCTTTTACATGAGGAATTATATGCCGAGCAACAATTAGACTGTTATATAGAGATGGAGCCATTCTTTAACTTCCAATTGATCGAATTTTTCTTTTTTGCAAACATACTTGCTGTTTGGCTTTGTCTATGGTTTCTGTTTTTATTTCATTGATAGAATAGATACACTTTTGTTTTGTTTTGTTTTGTTTGGCTGTACACAATTCTAGACACTTTTATGATCTCTGTAATGGGCTACTCATGGATTTGGTTCCATAAAAGGGAAAAGAAAATAAATTTCCATTGTACCATTGTTAGTTGTATTTCTAAACTGATGTTTATGTATGCTTTGCCTTTCCAAAATCCTCACTTACACAAAACAAAAGGAATTAAATTATGCAGATAAGCTGACATGCACTTGTTCGCTAAACATTGAAAACGTTTTTTTTTGTTCTTATTTTGTGTTTTCCTTAGCTTTTATTATGTGTCTCTGATTTGAACAAGAAACTGCTTTATTAGTCCAAAATTTTATTTTTCTAATATTTAGTGACAGATTAGAGACTTTGAACGGAATGGAGTGAATCTTACGTTGACCAAGAGAGAGGAACTGCAGCGGTTGAGGACTCGGATAGATGAGCTAAGTTTACGTACATCCGAAATCTTGATGGTGACAGGTCATTTCTTCTTTTCAGTGAGATGGAGCTAGTTGGTTTGCCGTCCGAGTTTCTCAAGGTTATATTTGGTTTATCTATCCTGTTCTATTGAACTTATCTAATTTGAATGTTACTTTTCAAGTTTTAGACCAGAAGTTCTAGCCTTCCTCTTGTCCTTCAGGGTCAGGTCACTGTTCCTAGATTAGTGTAAAACTTATTTGAGAGAGAAATCTCTTGTTATTTTATTCAATAAAAGCACTACATATTTATATACACAAATATCAATCCTATTAAAGGAAAGAGTTCTATTCTAAGAAGGATACCTAAATAGAATCCTAATCAATTCCTATAATTAAGTTATACTATATTTATTACAATTTACAACTTGTAACACTCCCTCAGTCGAGCATATATGTTTATCATGCCTAGCTTGTTACAAAGATAATCAACCCATGGACCGCTTAGAGCCTTCGTAAAAATATCTCCCGCTTGTTCTCCCTTGTCACATATCCGTGGAAATCAAACTGCTGTATTTTCTCCGAATGAAATGAACAATTTCAATAGCTTAGTTCGTTCTAAAATGGATTAGAGGCATAGTACTACAAGTTATCACACCAATTGGGTGGTATTGAGGCCTTAAGGTCTACTTCATTCAAGAGTCGATATATCCACATTACTTCACATACAACTCAGTCATCTCTATACTCGATTCAAAGACTTGATCGCGACACAACATTTTCGCTTCTTACTCTTCCACGAAATCGATTACCTCCAACAAAACACACAATACAAGTAGATCTTCTATCCTCCTTAGATCCTCGCTCAATCAAGATTCGAAAAACACTCAATCTTGGTGTCACCATGATTTGTACAAAATACCGCTCCATGAGCATTTTTCAAGTAGCACAAAATATGTTCTACAACCGTCCAATGATCAATGTTGGAAATGACATGTATCGCTCACAACACTAACCGAATACGCAATATCCGGACGAGTCACACATAGATAATTCAACTTCCCAACCAATCTCCTATATCTCTGTGATCTTCAAACATCACCTTCTTTTGAAGTTGCAAATTAGGGACCATTGAGTACTACATGGTTTAGCCCTAATTTTCCGCTCGCATAATAAGTCAGCATATTTTCTTTGAGACAAGAAGATTCCTTTCTTACTCTTGTTATCTCAACTCCCAAGAAATATTTTAACAACCCTAAATCTTTTGTGGAACTTAACATGAAGAAAATATTTAAGAGATGAAATACCCTAAGATCATTCCCAGTAATAACAATATCATCCACACAACTAATGTAATGATGCCAAGATCGACTATTCAGAAAGACTGAGTGATCGATTGCTTTTCTTCATTCCAAACTGCTCAACGGTTGACTAAATTTGCCAAACCAAGCACGGGCTTTGTTTTAAACCATATAGAGACTTACGAAGACGACAAACTTTCCCATGCTCTCCCCGAGCAACAAAACCATGAGGTTGCTCCATGTAAACTTCTTCATGAAGATAACCATAAGGAAGGCATTTTGATGTCTAGTCATGTAGAGGCCAATTTGAGCGGCGCCATAGAAAGAGTAACATGCGACGAGAATTTAGCAAGGAGAAAAAGTGTCGAGTAATCCACACTATAAGTTCGAGCATACCTTTAGCAACAAGACGGCTTTCAAACGAGCAACCCGACCCATCGATCGACCTTAACCAGAAACACCCATTTACAACCAATAGCCTTTTTCCCTGAGGTAAGTCTACTGTGCCAAGACCATTGTCATCTAAAGCATTCATCCTCTATCATGCACTACGCCATCCGTGAGTGAGAGAGACCTTCAGAGCTTTTAATAGAAATAGAGTCGAGATGCAATAAAAGAACAACAAGATGATGAAAATGATTATAAACAAAAGACGAGATAGGATGAACACACCGACGCACACTTTACAAAGGTATGGGAAGATCATCACTGAACCGGATCGATGACGAAGGAGTCGCAGACATGTATCGGAGGAATGACGTCGAGTAGACATACGAATGGGAGCTTGAAAGGAGATGGTCCAAGGTTCGTGAGGATGATAAACTAGCAAATCATCATCTTCCCATGTCGTCAAGCTTAGATGTTGGAAAATAAGGAGTTTCTTCCAAGAAGGTGACATCACAGAGACCAAATACTTATTCGACAGTACATGACATCTATAACCTTTTGCAGAATAACCAAGAAGACACATTTCAAAGATTTTGGGTCTAGTTTAGTGACAGAGGACGAACATCTCGAGAAGCAAGTACTACCAAATATCTTAGTTCAATAGGAACAATGATTTATTGGGAAAAAGGATACGTAGGGACTCACCACGAAGAATGACGGCGTACGATTAATCGGAAAGATATGTTGAAACCGCATCGCCCAACATTTTAGGAACATTCATTTGGAATAGAAGGGCTCTTGCAGCTTCAAGAAGATGTCTGTCTTTCGCTCACCTACTCCATTTAGACGGGGTATCGGCACGATGTTTGATGAAGAATGTCATTTTTAATCATGTAACTCGAAAAGATGTCGACAAATATTCTTTAGCATTATCACTCGCAATGTATGAACAGACATCAAATCGAGTTTTAATCTCAAGACAAACTCACAAAAGATAGAAAACAACTCGTAACGATTTTTCATTAAATATAACCAAGTTACACGAGAGAAATCGTCAACAAAAGTAACAAAATACCTATAACCGCTTTAGATAGAATCGGACATGGACCCCAAACATCGAATGATCTAATTCAAACGGAAAACTAGCTCTTTATCGATTCTCGACTAGAGCTAAGACGATGATGTTGCGCAAAACGACAAGACTACATCTAATGAAGACACTTTACTAAATTCGGACACATTGCCTTGACAAGGAAGAGAGGGATGGCCCAACCTACAATGTGCTTCAAATGAGAAAGCGACAGAGAACAAGCATAGATTTGGTATCTCAGGTCGAATGTAGAGACCTCCATTCACGCCTTTACCAATAATCTTCTTCATAAGATCCTCGAAAGAAGCAGAATCGTGAAAATGAGATACAACGCTTAAGCTGAATAAGTTGGCTTACGACATCAAATTAAAGGATAATTGAGGTAAATGTAGAAAGACGACAAAGAAATCAAAGGGTGGGAAATGGGCCAAACCCAAGAACACAAGATAGGGACCCATCCGCTAAAGTAACATTCAAGGGATGTATGTGACTTAAAAGTAGAAAAGAGATTGAGTTACCTCATATGATCCGCGGCACCGTAATCAATGACTCATTTGGAGGATGATGAAATAAGATATGATTGGGTTTACCCGAATCACCATGGCAGTGATAGGAGTGGATGAAGATTTTAATGACTTTGCATCGGGAGAACTTAGCAAATTGTCTGCAGAGATCGTGATTGATTGCTTCGGATGTATCATTTGGATGCAATGGCGTGGGATGCTTTTGATTTTGTTCAAGCTTCCTACAATTACGCTTAACATGCCTCGCTCACGGCAATAATAACACACAACTCCTCAACTCGTGTTCGAGTTTCGAACTGCTTGATTGTCCTCCTCTATTATCACCTTTGTACCGCGATCGCGACTCATAACCATAACTCGACTAACAAGCGCCCCACCGATTGAACAGGGAGTACTTTTCATGCAAGAACTCTACTAAACACATCTCAGAAAGTAGAGATCTCAAAACTAAAAGAATCGAGATTTAGCGCCTCAAAATCGAAGGAAAACCCTAGAAAACTCATAATAGCCATCTGCTCCCGTTGTTTTTCGAACCTTCACATCAAGACTATATGGCATTAACATATTAAGCTCCTCATGATTCTCTTAAAATCCATAAAATAATTAATAAGAGACATTTTGTTTCTCCGCATGGTAGAACGCTTTGCAAACCTTCATAAACACGGAAATATTTCCTTTCCTGAATATAAGAAGTCCGATAATCCAATAATTCTTTAACAAATTCACAATGATTGATCAAACCAATTACCTCACCATCAATGGAATTTCGATCCGCAAGAATAACCTAGCATCCTCTCTAGCCATGCTCAGAGAATCATCTTTAGGATCATTAGTCATATGGTCGTCTGTCAATACTTGCAAATAAAGGACAGCTTTGCTCCAATCCAAATAATTAGAGCCATCGAGTCTATGTTCCGTGATTTTGACATGACAGAATAACATCGACGTAAAACCGATTTTATATCTCCCATAATGCAAGAAAAGAAGAAAGATCACAAAGACAAGGAAGAAGGTCAAACAGGATCGGTTTCACGAAAAACACAAACTGACAACTTTGACCAAACCAAGCACACGAGGTGATGTCGATGGGCGAACCAAGAAGAAAACCGAGAGTTTTCCGACGACGCACTGCCTCACGCCGCAACCAGAAACAAATGAAAAATTACTAACGGCGCGGAGCCTCACGCTTGAAACAAATTTCGATAAAAATAAAGAAACAAGAAATTTAATGTTTGTGTTGTGCTAAAACAAAATATATACTACAAAAACATACCAATGAATCGAGAACAATGGTCCGAAGCAAGAAAATACAACGGAAAAATACACCAACACAAACCCAAAACCGACAATGCTCAGAATCACAAAATAACAATAGAAATTAAATAGTTTCAACATATCTATGAAAATAACTCTTTTATTTTAAACGACCAAAACAAAAACTAAAAACACTACATTAAACAAATAGAAATTTACATAAATATATGGAATGAAGAAGCCGAGGTTTCAAGCTTAGCAAATTTCAAAATATTTTATACCTACATACCAGTAAATGGACAAAATGGCTGCTAGCGAAAACAACGGGCAAAATCAACCAACACTACACAAGAACATCCACCAATGCCCCGAAATCGAAGAGATGATGGTGAAGACGAAATACTTTTAGTAGATTTGTAAGATTTTCTTCTATATTGCAAGTGAATTTGTGTCGGCTAAATGAAGAAGGCGGATAGGGTTTCCTTGCAAGTATTTGGATAGGGTTCTCGGCAAGTGAATTTTTTTCCGGTTTTATACAAAAAAAAAAAAAAGGACCAAAACAGGCGCCTGTTTTGGTTGAAACTAATGAATAGTAAATAGGGTTACACACTTATATTATAGTTAAGATATATATATATAGAACGTTCTTCCATCTTACTTACGTAAAGTCAACAATATTTGTACTTACTTTGTCACAATAATATTCTTACTCGTCCGTCAACAATATTAACACAACATGTATACAAGTATTGACACTTATTTGATTTTTTTCTTACTCACATTTATGACATTTCATTTAAATGACGTCAAATCAAACACGTCTAATAAAAAAAAGAATATATACAAAGAACATTATTCATGGCTAACTATTACTCCAACAAATATATAATATTATGTAGTCAATCATTACATTTTCTCACAATAAAATTAGTAATTATTAATTTTATTCTTCGTAAAATCACCGAGATCATTAATACTATATGATTTGATATTAATAGTTCGTTAATCATCAAAGTTTAAATCACCAAAATATCTTAATTGGATTTAAGTTATTGTTGGTATTATCACTATATTAAACTCATCTTAAATTATAATTGTACTTAGATAAATACAATTATCTTTTAATATTTATTTGTTACTATTTTATTGTTCATTATTATTGTACATTAAATTTTTAACAATTTATTAAATGTACATTTAAAATTTATAAATATTTAATATATTAAATATGAAGGTGAAAAGACGATCTCAAATTTTTTTTGCATTGCGTAGATGAAAGAAATGAGAAACTGATTTTAAAAAAATGAATGGGAAAATTGTAACTTTTTTATTACCTGATTAAAATTCAAATTATGGAGATGAAAATATTGTTTTGAATACATTAGATTATAATTATTATAGTTGACAACAAATATATGAAACTTTTTTAATTTTTAATTTAATTAATAATACATTTGATACGTTTAATAAAAAGAGAACATGCACAAAAAATATTGTTTACAAAGAGTAATTATTCCAAATTTACAATATTATATAGTCAATAATTACATTTTCTCCAATAAAATTAATAATTAATAATTTTTTTCTGTAAAATATAACTCTGGAAATCTCTATTAATACATCATTAAATCTACACGATTTGATATCAATACTTAGTTAATCATCAAAACTCAAATCACCAAAAGCTTTTTATTGAATTCAAGTTACTATTTGTATTAATACTATATAAAACTCATCTTTGATTACAATTGTACTTCTATAAATATAAATAAAATATCAACATCGAACAATACAAAATATCACATTATCAACAACAATATAATTACAAAAACACGTGTAACGCACGCGTGTCAGACTAGATTTAAGCAAGGCTTTTGAGTTTGGTCGTTGGTTGAAATGTCAATTTATTCGTCCGCCCTCATTTCCCTCGCATTTGCCGTCTCATCTGCAAATTAGATACAAACAAAGATACACCCACACTGAGAGTGCGCGTGAGAGAGAGATAGAGAGAGGCTGAAAATGGCGAAAGAAGAAGAAGCAAAGAGAAGAGAGAGAAAGAATATAATAGCTCTCACAGGCGCCGCAGCTCTTCTCGCTATAGCAGTCAACTTTGCCATCTCTACTATTTATACCCACAACAAAAACCGCAAGAAAAAAGGTTATATATTTATGTTTTAGGTTATCTTCTCTTGCTACAGTAGATGAGGAGTGCCCTGTTGATTTTTTTTCCCTGTTTTCGTGAATTTTGTTGGTGATATAAATAGTTTCTATATTTCTATGTAAAAAGGGGGGATTTTGTAGACACAAGCAAATGTATGTGTTTTTGTGCGTAATTTAGGAGTGCCAACCTCTTTAAGCCCTGTTGAATTTTAGAGTTATGCTCAAATTTGTTTCTTTTTTTCATTATTTTCTCTTGCTGCAGTAAATGATGAGAGCCAGTTGATTGTTAGTTCTCGTGAATTTTGTTGGTGAAATGAATTGTTTCTATGTTTTTGTGTAGAAAGGGAAATTTTGTGGACACAGATATGTGTATGTGTTTTGCATGTAAATTAGGAGTTTAGTTTGTTATCAAGTTTGAGTTTTTCATTTCAAAAGGAGCCCAATTGAAATTTAACAGTTATATTTGTTTTTTCTTGAAATAATTTCAGAGGTTCTGGGATCAAATGTTCGGATAAATTTATCTGCTTCTGAAATATTGAGGTTGGCAGACCGCATTATTGCAAAATCAAAGGAGGTTCACGATGCAGTGACTTCAGTTCCTCTTGATAAGGTATTATTATTTGTTTCCGAACTAGTAAATTTGATTAAATGAATATATACATTTAGCATAATTAGTATGTTTTTATAGTTGTCTTGCATTGATTGGTATTTTGTGAATAGCAATATTCTTTTGCTCACTGCATGAAGGATGAATTTGGCAGCATGACCTTGGGGCATCAGGATGTGATTTTTGGACATTAGTTTTTTCACTATTCCACTTCTAGACCTCCAATTCCGTGCCTAAATATAATTACTTTATTGTTCATGATAGTTCAGTTTGATTCAGTAAAAGCACAAAAGAAAAAAAGTTATCAATGCTGAAATGCTTCTGTTTTGTTTCTTCTCTGAATTATTAATTTTCAATTGAGGTAGTTTCTAATCTGAGTCCTGAAACAAGTGAGCTGTTAATGGCCTCATCATTTTTTTTCAAGTTCTCTCTTGTATGCAAATATGCCCGAGCAAACTCAACATTTGTTATCAACAGGTCTCTGATGCTTTCATGCCTTTTCTGCCTTTGTTTAACCAAAGGCTTTGGCCATTATCACTTGCTTCAGATCTAAGAACACTCACACGTAAACACCTATTGAGAATCTATAACTCAAAAACTTAGTGAAAGTTTACATCTTTGCGCCAAGAAACTGCACCTGAGCAAATTTTTTAGTCATTTCAATACGCCCCTTTTGTTGTGGAAAAGTTTAGTCTAACATTGGCTATATGATTTTGACTTGCGTATGCACTGCAGGTCACTTATGCTAATGCTATACTGCCACTGGCAGAATTAGAAGCACAGCAATTTCCACTGATACAGTCTTGTGTCTTCCCAAAATTGGTATCCATATCTGAAGATGTGCGTAAAGCGAGTGCTGAAGCTGAGCGAAGAATAGATGCTTATATTTCCACATGCAGGTTTTACTTTGAATTTCGCTTTTTTATCCTTCAGGGACTCCTTGTAGTGAAAAGCTAATGATGGTCAGGATTTCTATAGCTAACTTCTAGTGACTTTTACCTTTAAGGCTAAGAAAATTAATGAATGTAACAAACCTAGGATCATGTGAAACTGGATCAACATCAGAACCATGCTATGGCTGGATCTTGATGATTCCTTAGTTGGGAAGCAGAAACCTCTTTGTAACTGTGTCATAGTCTCATAGACTAGCTAGCTGCAGAAATGTCTGGGAAGCTCAACTACAAGAATTCTCTAACGTTGAAGAGATATGTGGTGGATCTTGTTTAATAGCATCTGTGGCAGAATGACACCAAATGGGAATCGTGATTGAGATTTGTTTTATCGGACCATATGAATGCTGATTCACGAGATTTAATTACAAAGCTTTGTTATTTAATAGGATTCTAATTTTGTCTTCTTTCATGCCAACCTTACAGTAAGCGTGAAGATATTTACCGTGTCATCAAAGCTTTTACAGCACGGGGACTGGATGAGCAATGAAGTGAAACAATTTACTCAGAGCCTGGTATGAATCTCCAAGCTTATTCTCTAGGGTCCTGACTTGCCTTTCTTGGAATAATTTGCTCACTATAAATTTTCTTTACATCTATAGTTGGTTAGCTTAATTCCTACTGTGTACAACTATTGTTGTTCCTCTGATGATTATGTTCTATTAGACACCTGATGTTGTGTCCATCTACATGTTCAGAATTTCTATACAAGGAATATAGCATGATAGTTTAACGAACTATTTATAAGAAAGAACATTGATCAATTTATTTAGGTAACAGTAACTCGAATCCATCCTTTTTACATGAGAAATTATATGCCGAGCAACTATTAGACTGTTATATAGAGATGGAGCCATTCTTTAACTTCCAATTGATCGAATTTTTTTTTTTTGCAAACATACTTGCTGTTTGGCTTTGTCTATGGTTTCTGTTTTTTATTTCATTGATAGAATAGATACACTTTTGTTTTGTTTTGTTTTGGCTGTACACAGTTCTAGACACTTTTATGATCTCTGTAATGGGCTACTCATGGATTTGGTTCCATAAAAGGGAAAAGAAAAATAAATTTCCATTGTACCATTGTTAGTTGTATTTCTAAACTGATGTTTATGTATGCTTTGCCTTTCCAAAATCCTCACTTTCACAAAACAAAAAGGAATTAAATTATGCAGATAAGCTGACATGCACTTGTTCGCTAAACATTGAAAACGTTTTTTTTTTCTGTTCTTATTTTGTGTTTTCCTTAGCTTTTATTATGTGTCTCTGATTTGAACAAGAAACTGCTTTATTAGTCCAAAATTTTATTTTTCTAATATTTAGTGACAGATTAGAGACTTTGAACGGAATGGAGTGAATCTTACGTTGACCAAGAGAGAGGAACTGCAGCGGTTGAGGACTCAGATAGATGAGCTAAGTTTACGGTACATCCGAAATCTTGATGGTGACAGGTCATTTCTTCTTTTCAGTGAGATGGAGCTAGTTGGTTTGCCGTCCGAGTTTCTCAAGGTTATATTTGGTTTATCTATCCTGTTCTATTGAACTTATCTAATTTGAATGTTACTTTTCAAGTTTTAGACCAGAAGTTCTAGCCTTCCTCTTGTCCTTTCACTGTTCCTAGATTAGCAAGTGACCATGATGCCAAAAAAGGTCAAGGAACACATCTTTACATGTACACAGTGGCGGATCTAGGATTTATAAGTCATGGGGGCCAAAAAAAAAATTTGAGGGGGGGCTTTGATGGGGGTGCTGCCCCCGAAATTTTTTTTTTTTGGACAATCTAATCAATCTACAAGTAAAATATAATAACCAAATTTAATTTACAAATTCACATCACAATTATCAATATACAAAGCAATCAAACAATCATTCATCTATTGACCACCCATCTCCATTTCAAAACAAAAGATATAGCAAAGTTACGGCGTAACATTAATATATTATATTAAAAAACATTGCAAAGTTACTAATAAATTAGAAATATCTATTTCATTAAAAAAAAGAGTAGTCTTTCACACTTGCTAAGATGATTTTTGTGAGACTTCAATTTGATGATTTTGTGATTTCTCCCACCATTTTAATCTTCCATTTTTCGATATGAGAGACGCCAAAGGGCAAGGAAATAGAGTTGAGAAAATAAAAAAAAATGTAAAAAGTTGTGGACCATTTAATAAAATAAAATAAAAAAGTAAAAAAAAAAAAAAAAATGTCAAATGGGCGTGGGGGCCATGGACCCCATGGCCCCCAAGCCAAATCCGCCACTGCATGTACAGAAAATAAGTTTGTTACTAGTAAAAGTGTCTCTGTAAATTCTTTTAAAATTTTATTAGACTCTAACTTAGGTCTATTAATATGGAAGTCGGACATCTTTAGATGTACAGAAAATAAGTTTGTAACTAGTAACAGTGTCTCTGTAAATTCTTGTAAATTTTTTATCAGGCTCTAAATTAGGTCTATTAATATTGAAGACGGGCTAAATTTCTTGAATCAATAATATGCAGGTGGCATTAACTTGTTTCCTGGTTATAACTTTCTAACCGGATAACTCAATGATAATATCTCGGTTTAATATCTTGAGCAAACAATTTGCATGTGGCATTAATGTGTTTACTGGTTATAACTGTCTCACCGAATAACTCAATGATGATATGTCGTTGATGTTTCTTTGCAGAGCCTGGACAAAGCTGAAAATGATAAATTCAAGATTGTACTGAGAAGTAATCACGTTTCACCAATCCTGGAGCTATGTAAGGTAATTTCAATGAGAAATTTGGTATACCGACTCTCTTTTCCACCTAATCCATTCAATTATTTAGTTTGCAGAATTCATTATGCTTTAATGTCTGTAATAAAGAGTATTCCCCTTTATATGATGTCTTATTCATTGTTGGAAAGAAATTCAATTATGTAAATAATGTACATATCTCTAAATATACTCATACCACCGAGAATGGCAGAATCTATCTGAATGTTGGTCACTGATTAAAAAACTTGAAAATCTTACAAAGATAACAAAAAATTTGAAAAACATAAGCATTTGGGTAAAGAATGAGAATATCATCGAATAGTCTAAGGTAGTGTTTTTAAAACCTAAATTTGGTTTTAGTGGAACCTGGTCTGACCAATTATCTTCTCTTAGTTTGGTAGTTGCAAATCCTGATGTTATCCAGATTTTTTCTGGACCAATTCTGGTCTAAATTAGATTTAGTGTAATTCAGGCAGGATTTATTTTGTTTTCTTTTGATCAATAAATGAGGTGTATATGAGCTCTTTGATGATATTAAATGCCTAAATATATACTTTTTTCCTTCTCAATGAGCTGGCTTCATTTGATTTAACTAGTTTTTGATTCAATGATGTTTCAACCAGTTTTTGAGTCAACCACGCTAAACTGGGTTTAATTAATTTTTTCAAACAAAATCTTGTTATATACAGACTATAGAAAGATCGGGTGAAGTTGGATTAGAGTGCATCTAAACTGATCTAGTTTTTGAAGAACTCAAACAGAGCCAATTATCTTCTTAACAATATAGATGCCAGATTTTGCTGCAAGTATGCAACTGTATATACTTCACAAGTTCTTTCCACTGTGAAGGTAGGATCAACCAGGAAGGCTGTGGCTGTGGCTTATGGGCGGAGATGTGAGGTCAATCTTTCCGTGTTAGAAAAGCTGGTAACGTGTAAAATATGCAATTCATGTAATAAGGAAACATTTATATCATTTCTATTGCTCCTCGAATGTGATGGAATTTTTTCTTATAAACTTCATCTTAATTATAAGTTCTATACTGTGCGCATGTGCTGGCAGTACTGCTATCACACACAGATTTCAATCATGTTGACTCCATTATTATCGTTATTCCCACTATTGCTAAAGTGATTTGAATGTACTACGTTGTTGGTTCTATTTAACCTGGATCTCTAGATTTCAAATTACTCTAGTTGCTTACTTATCATTTGACGGGCAATGATCTAATGCCCACATGTGGGCAAAATAAGGTGCCCACCATGTGGGCATTAGATCACCTCCATCATTTGACTCCTGTGAGTTTTTAAACTAAACTATGTCATTAGCTAATAACATACACAAAAAAACTACGCATAAAAATAATTTGTTTTAATTCTAGGAGATAACAAATAAAGAATGAAGAGTTTAAAGAAAGAAGCTGCTCGGTTCCTCCAGATAGTTAATTTCTATATACTACTTTATGGACAATATAGATGATTATTTTATTTAGATAATAATGAATTGAGGGCATTCTTAATCCTATTAGGAGCCATGGTTTGGAAAGAGAAGTTCATCATTAGGTTACTTCTTTTGATTGCAGTTCTATTCTATTATAACTTGATGACGTAGGATGCAACGAACAAAGAACCAGAATTATAGAAGAAGGGGAAATGAGAGAGAAGAAGAAGTGAAGAGAAGCAGAAATTAAAGGGAGAAAATATGTTTGTGTTCAATAATCAAGTCTAACTATTACAATGCATAGTTCCTCTTTATATAGAGTTTAAACGAACCTAATTTAAGTAGGAAACTAAAGAAATAAAACCTAATTTAAGTCAAAACTAGAACATTACGATGAACTGAAATATACTAATATAAACTTGACAAGACTCTACTACTATATCTATTAGGATCTCCATCACTTGCATTCCTTGTAAATTTCAAGCAATATTGTATAGTCATTGAAAGCTTATACGCTGTACTTCAGCACATGAACTTCAAATTTGACTCATAATAGACAAGAAATCCTAAATAGAACATCCCAACAGCTATTGAGCGTAAAAGAAACCAAAATCTCATCTTAAACCTCATAATGCTTACTCCAACCCAGATTTAGGAAATTTTATGTATTCACTTTCTTCTATGGAGATCCTGCATCATTCTTAAGAAGAAATGTTGAAAGCTAGACAAATTGGCATATCAATTTGTTTTCAATGTTTCATCTTTGAATCTAAGACAAAATATTTAACTTTTATTTAAAACTACAGTGTGGTTTAATACGAGATCTTAGCAACCACATTTACTACCGAAAATTATCAAGTTGGTCCATAATCAACTTGTGTCTTACTAGCATCATCTTTCTCTTGTACTTTCAGATTCAATTGCGGCACAAACTTGCCAGGTTGCTCGGCTATGCCAACTATGCAGACCACGCCATTGATCATAGAATGGCTAACTCATCAGCAAAGGTTGTGCACGTTTATTTAAAATGATGTACCGCACTGCCTTGGGTAGTTTGATATTATTATGCCCTCACCCCTACTTCCATGTGGAATTGTATTTGGTTTTTCTTTCCAATTTTAAACTGACCTTCATTTTGATGAAGCTGGTGAAGATCGGTTTTGGAAAACACAAATATTAAATAGCTCTTTAAATGGTTTTCTGGTCATGCACCCGGTTGCCAATGTTGATGAAGGATACCATCTGCATAGTTTAAGAATTTTAAGTGATTTCTATTTCATGTTTTGTCATGCTTTCTGCACTATGCCTTCTGTGTTCTAACATTGCTTTTATGAATTGGCTTAATTATGATGAAGTTGCTTCTGTTGACTTATAGGTGTTTGAGTTCTTAGAGAACATCTCGGCAGCTTAACTGAGTTGGCCTCAGGGAACTTTCTCTGTTAAAAGAAATGAAGGTTGGTTCTGTTTCATCTATGTTTGGTTTGCCATGAATTTGATGCATCATAGAGCTTGAGTTTTAGTTTGAGCCTGGTCCTGTTCCTTGATTACTATCCTTTTGTGCAATTTGTTATGCTGGTGATTCAGAAGAAAGAGGAGGAGAATTTCCTTTGGAATTGAAGATCACCATACTATGTGAAGAGGGCCAAAGACCAACAGTTTGATCTGGACTTTGGAATTGTTAAACAGTACTTCCCCATCAATGTAGCTTTGTCAGGGATCTTCAAAATATGCCAAGATCTTTTGGTAATTTATGTGTGTATTTGATTGAAACATGATTTTACCCATTTTCTTCAGAGATTATATATTCTTTATTTTCCTTGCTTGTCAGGCTTAAGATTTGAGGAAGTCACGGATGCAGATGTTTGGCATCAGGATGTGCAGCTAATTTCAGTCTTTGACTTGAGTTCTGGTGAACTCTTGGGTTACTTCTACCTTGATATATATACCAGGTTCATTTTTGCTTGTTATATTGCCTTTATGGATTAAGTTTAAAGCAGTTATTAACTTCTGATATGCTAACCTAAAATTGTTGCTTCAAGCAGGGAAGGAAAATATGGCCACACCTGTGTTGTGGCTCTTCAAAATGGTTCATTGATTCACAGTGCAAGACAGGTGTTAGTGCGGTTCCAAGCTTGTTAAGCTCACGCTTTTCATGTTATTGCATTAAAATTTTATGACATGCCTAAAATTAGCATTTGGATTACTGTTTTTACTTTATCTATCACACTCCTACTGAGAGCTCTTACCTTAGGTTCATCTTGAGACTCATTTTTGCCCACTGTTGATTGAATGCATTAACTGATGTGTACACAATTATTCAGTGTCTCTGGTTTTGGTTTTCAATCATTTTGTTAGTGATTTAAACAATTATGTGGGCATCAATCATGTACGCTGTTTATTACAAGTTCTACCTTTACTTGAATTGTTTGCCTGTGGTTAAATAACAAGATTTGACAAAATTGTGATTTTACATGTCTACTGTATTTGCAGATTCCTGTGGCATTACTCATTTCTCAATTGCAGAAGGAAGTTGATGGTCATCCTGGGTTGTTGCGATTCTCTGAACTAGTTAATTTGTTTCATGAGTTTGGTCATGTGTACGTGAGCTCCTGCAGAACCTGACCTTATATCCAAAAAAAAAAAAAAAAAAAAAAAAAAAAAGTTTTAGTCCCATCTCCTAATGCTAAAAGCAGAGAGTATTGCATTCTAATTTTGTTATCACGACCCTCTTCATGTAATTGATTACGCTATTCCTTTTATTCCATTTTGATTTATGCATTTCTATGCTTCACAACTTGAAACCATCTGAGACTTGAACTAAAGGTTCAGGCGTTGGTGGTTCGGTAATATGAGTGCTCTTATTAATGTGTAGATGGTATACCGATTAGCTTATTTTTATTAAATATATATTGACATTCAAATTTTAAAATTTGTCTAGTAAATTAATAGATTTTATTTACTTTTGCACTTTTTTTGATTCTTGATCGTTCTAGGTCCATCATATTTGCAATCGTGCACCCTTTGCTAGATTTTCTGGGTTGCGCCTGGATCCTGACTTTGTGGAGATCCCTCCTGGTGTTGGAAAATTGGTATGTATTCAAGTATGTATGGATTTAAATAAACCTGTTTAAAGGGAAATGCATAAAGACACATACTGGTGCTAAATTCTGTAAATATTTTGCCTAGGTGTTATGAAAGCCGCTCCTTAAAATTGATATCTGGTTTCCATGAGGTAATTCAATGTCATTTACTTCACCCCCAAACCCGGGGAGTTTTTGACTGAAGCAACGAAAACATCAAAGTTATATTCTGTTGGAGAACTCTTGTATTCTCCTGAGCATATTATAATTCTTCTGATAAGCGTGAGAGGTGCTAAGCCTTTAGTGGAACCTGGTCTGACCAATTATCTTCTCTTAGTTTGGTAGTTGCAAATCCTGATGTTATCCAGATTTTTTCTGGACCAATTCTGGTCTAAATTAGATTTAGTGTAATTCAGGCAGGATTTATTTTGTTTTCTTTTGATCAATAAATGAGGTGTATGAGCTCTTTGATGATATTAAATGCCTAAATATATACTTTTTCCTTCTCAATGAGCTGGCTTCATTTGATTTAACTAGTTTTTGATTCAATGATGTTTCAACCAGTTTTTGAGTCAACCACGCTAAACTGGGTTTAATTAATTTTTTTTCAAACAAAATCTTGTTATATACAGACTATAGAAAGATCGGGTGAAGTTGGATTAGAGTGCATCTAAACTGATCTAGTTTTTGAAGAACTCAAACAGAGCCAATTATCTTCTTAACAATATAGATGCCAGATTTTGCTGCAAGTATGCAACTGTATATACTTCACAAGTTCTTTCCACTGTGAAGGTAGGATCAACCAGGAAGGCTGTGGCTGTGGCTTATGGGCGGAGATGTGAGGTCAATCTTTCCGTGTTAGAAAAGCTGGTAACGTGTAAAATATGCAATTCATGTAATAAGGAAACATTTATATCATTTCTATTGCTCCTCGAATGTGATGGAATTTTTTCTTATAAACTTCATCTTAATTATAAGTTCCTATGCTGTGCGCATGTGCTGGCAGTACTGCTATCACACACAGATTTCAATCATGTTGACTCCATTATTATCGTTATTCCCACTATTGCTAAAGTGATTTGAATGTACTCGTTGTTGGTTCTATTTAACCTGGATCTCTAGATTTCAAATTACTCTAGTTGCTTACTTATCATTTGACGGGCACGATCTAATGCCCACATGTGGGCAAAATAAGGTGCCCACCATGTGGGCATTAGATCACCTCCCATCATTTGACTCCCTGTGAGTTTTTTAAACTAAACTATGTCATTAGCTAATAACATACACAAAAAAACTACGGCATAAAAATAATTTGTTTTAATTCTAGGAGATAACAAATAAAGAATGAAGAGTTTAAAGAAAGAAGCTGCTCGGTTCCCTCCAGATAGTTAATTTCTATATACTACTTTATGGACAATATAGATGATTATTTTATTTAGATAATAATGAATTGAGGGCATTCTTAATCCTATTAGGAGCCATGGTTTGAAAGAGAAGTTCATCATTAGGTTACTTCTTTTGATTGCAGTTCTATTCTATTATAACTTGATGACGTGGGATGCAACGAACAAAGAACCAGAATTATAGAAGAAGGGGAAATGAGAGAGAAGAAGAAGTGAAGAGAAGCAGAAATTAAAGGGAGAAAATATGTTTGTGTTCAATAATCAAGTCTAACTATTACAATGCATAGTTCCTCTTTATATAGAGTTTAAACGAACCTAATTTAAGTAGGAAACTAAAGAAATAAAACCTAATTTAAGTCAAAACTAGAACATTACGATGAACTGAAATATACTAATATAAACTTGACAAGACTCTACTACTATATCTATTAGATCTCCATCACTTGCATTCCTTGTAAATTTCAAGCAATATTGTATAGTCATTGAAAGCTTATACGCTGTACTTCAGCACATGAACTTCAAATTTGACTCATAATAGACAAGAAATCCTAAATAGAACATCCCAACAGCTATTGAGCGTAAAAGAAACCAAAATCTCATCTTAAACCTCATAATGCTTACTCCAACCCAGATTTAGGAAATTTTATGTATTCACTTTCTTCTATGGAGATCCTGCATCATTCTTAAGAAGAAATGTTGAAAGCTAGACAAATTGGCATATCAATTTGTTTTCAATGTTTCATCTTTGAATCTAAGACAAAATATTTAACTTTTATTTAAAACTACAGTGTGGTTTAATACGAGATCTTAGCAACCACATTTACTACCGAAAATTATCAAGTTGGTCCATAATCAACTTGTGTCTTACTAGCATCATCTTTTCTCTTGTACTTTCAGATTCAATTATGGCACAAACTTGCCAGGTTGCTCGGCTATGCCAACTATGCAGACCACGCCATTGATCATAGAATGGCTAACTCATCAGCAAAGGTTGTGCACGCTTATTTAAAATGATGTACCGCACTGCCTTGGGTAGTTTGATATTATTATGCCCTCACCCCTACTTCCATGTGGAATTGTATTTGGTTTTTCTTTCCATTTTAAACTGACCTTCATTTTGATGAAGCTGGTGAAGATCGGTTTTGGAAAACACAAATATTAAATAGCTCTTGCAATGGTTTTACGGGTCATGCACCCGGGTTGCCAATTAGCGATGAAGGATACCATCTGCATAGTTTAAGAATTTTAAGTGATTTCTATTTCATGTTTTGTCATGCTTTCTGCACTATGCCTTCTGTGTTCTAACATTGCTTTTATGAATTGGCTTAATTATGATGAAGTTGCTTCTGTTGACTTATAGGTGTTTGAGTTCTTAGAGAACATCTCGGCAGCTTAACTGAGTTGGCCTCAGGGAACTTTCTCTGTTAAAAGAAATGAAGGTTGGTTCTGTTTCATCTATGTTTGGTTTGCCATGAATTTGATGCATCATAGAGCTTGAGTTTTAGTTTGAGCCTGGTCCTGTTCCTTGATTACTATCCTTTGTGCAATTTGTTATGCTGGTGATTCAGAAGAAAGAGGAGGGAGAATTTCCTTTGGAATTGAAGATCTACCATACTATGTGAAGAGGGCCAAAGACCAACAGTTTGATCTGGACTTTGGAATTGTTAAACAGTACTTCCCCATCAATGTAGCTTTGTCAGGGATCTTCAAAATATGCCAAGATCTTTTTGGTAATTTATGTGTATTTTGATTGAAACATGATTTTTACCCATTTTCTTCAGAGATTATATATTCTTTATTTTCCTTGCTTGTCAGGCTTAAGATTTGAGGAAGTCACGGATGCAGATGTTTGGCATCAGGATGTGCAGCTAATTTCAGTCTTTGACTTGAGTTCTGGTGAACTCTTGGGTTACTTCTACCTTGATATATATACCAGGTTCATTTTTTGCTTGTTATATTGCCTTTATGGATTAAGTTTAAAGCAGTTATTAACTTCTGATATGCTAACCTAAAATTGTTGCTTCTTAAGCAGGAAGGAAAATATGGCCACACCTGTGTTGTGGCTCTTCAAAATGGTTCATTGATTCACAGTGCAAGACAGGTGTTAGTGCGGTTCCAAGCTTGTTAAGCTCACGCTTTTCATGTTATTGCATTAAAATTTTATGACATGCCTAAAATTAGCATTTGGATTACTGTTTTTTACTTTATCTATCACACTCCTACTGAGAGCTCTTACCTTAGGTTCATCTTGAGACTCATTTTTGCCCACTGTTGATTGAATGCATTAACTGATGTGTACACAATTATTCAGTGTCTCTGGTTTTGGTTTTCAATCATTTTGTTAGTGATTTAAACAATTATGTGGGCATCAATCATGTACGCTGCTTATTACAAGTTCTACCTTTACTTGAATTGTTTGCCTGTGGTTAAATAACAAGATTTGACAAAATTGTGATTTTACATGTCTACTGTATTTGCAGATTCCTGTGGCATTACTCATTTCTCAATTGCAGAAGGAAGTTGATGGTCATCCTGGGTTGTTGCGATTCTCTGAACTAGTTAATTTGTTTCATGAGTTTGGTCATGTGGTACGTGAGCTCCTGCAGAACCTGACCTTATATCCAAAAAAAAAAAAAAAAAAAGTTTTAGTCCCATCTCCTAATGCTAAAAGCAGAGAGTATTGCATTCTAATTTTGTTATCACGACCCTCTTCATGTAATTGATTACGCTATTCCTTTTATTCCATTTTGATTTATGCATTTCTATGCTTCACAACTTGAAACCATCTGAGACTTGAACTAAAGGTTCAGGCGTTGGTGGTTCGGGTAATATGAGTGCTCTTATTAATGTGTAGATGGTATACCGATTAGCTTATTTTTATTAAATATATATTGACATTCAAATTTTAAAATTTGTCTAGTAAATTAATAGATTTTATTTACTTTTGCACTTTTTGATTCTTGATCGTTCTAGGTCCATCATATTTGCAATCGTGCACCCTTTGCTAGATTTTCTGGGTTGCGCCTGGATCCTGACTTTGTGGAGATCCCTCCTGGTGTTGGAAAATTGGTATGTATTCAAGTATGTATGGATTTAAATAAACCTGTTTAAAGGAAATGCATAAAGACACATACTGCAAGCTAAATTCTGTAAATATTTTGCCTAGGTGTTATGAAAGCCGCTCCTTAAAATTGATATCTGGTTTCCATGAGGTAATTCAATGTCATTTACTTCACCCCCAAACCCCGGGAGTTTTTGACTGAAGCAACGAAAACATCAAAAGTTATATTCTGTTGGAGAACTCTTGTATTCTCCTGAGCATATTATAATTCTTCTGATAAGCGTGAGAGGTGCTCGCCCTCTGCCCACCTGCATGTTCCCCTCTTACATTGATTGTCGCCTGCATGCAATTTTAACCATTTATTTTGGACCTCAGGATATCTCTATTTTTTTGTTTATTTAATCATGGGATACCTCTATGTTTATCATTAAGTTATTCTCACCTTCTTTGGTGTTTTAGTAAGCAGACTGTATAATTTTGCTGGGTGATCTTTTTGGTTTTTACCTGAGGCAACTTACGGTTTATAGGATATCACAAAGCCCATCGAGGATGAAATATGCAAATCACTTAAGAGATGGCGGTTTTCCTTCTCAGCATTGAAATTGAAACAAGAAATTCTTTATTGTAAGTCCAAATTTGTCTTTACTTGAAAATCTATTCATTTCTCTTTCTTGAGGGCTATCACTTGCAGACAATTGTGAATAGATTTTTACAGTAAACAATTTGTGCGCCATCTTAAAAATTACACTTTTGGGCCTTGTTTGATACTTAGGATGTATTTGTTTCCAGGTCTCTTTGATCAAATCATACATTCCACTGAAAATGTAGACATTATTGGGTTATTCAAGCATCTCCATCCAAAGGTAAAAGTTGCTAATGATCCTCATAAACAAAGTAACCTAATGCTTTACATGCTCACCTCACTTTTGGAACGCACAGGTTATGTTAGGATTGCCAATGTTAGAAGGAACTAATCCAGCCTCATGTTTTCCTCGCACTGCTATTGGCTACCAAGCTACTTGCTACAGTCGGATCTGGAGTGAGGTTTGTGTAACCTGTATGCTATCTTTTTTGATTGGCGAATGGAGAATTGCACCCTTTCATTTGTATGGCCTCAATACATTTATCGATACATTGATAGGTTTTTGCGGCTGATGTTTTTGCCACGAAGTTCAGTGACGATATCTTCAACCAGCATACTGGCATGCATTTCAGGAACAAGGTAATCAATTCTGAGTACACTTCTGTTCGAAAAAATCAATGTCTACAAGGCACATCTACCTAGAGTTTGATTCTACTCGAAGTTCGGTATTTTTCCTGGCTTCTCATATCACTGAGCCGTGAACCTATATTTCTCTTGTCGTTTCTTGATGTTTTATAGAGTACTACATTTTCATGATTAACTTTCTAAATTGTGTAATGCGACAGGTCTTGGCTCCAGGCGGAGCAAAAGATCCTCTTGAAGTACTATCCGATTTTCTTGGACGGGATCCGTCATTACAAGCATTTGTAAACAGCAGAGCAGATTCAATCTAATGTTTTGCTTCACTATAAAGCAGGAGGTTTCTTTTTAATCCTAGCGAGTCCTGCAATTTTGGTTCTGGGAAGATTCATAATTGTACAGTTTTACTCGAAACATAAAATTACAAGCATTAGACAATAACCTTGAGCCCAATGTACACATACTATGTTGGAATATTTATCGATTTCAGACCAAGGAATAGAAGCTCAGGTATGCAATGCTAGAGAGAACCGTTTCTATATTACTGTTATACTGTACTATCTACCAAGACGTGTCATTAATTTTTGGAAGTTGGACGCGACAGAATTAAAGAAAAGAGGCATGTTACAAAAGTTGCTAATTGTTCGGTCTAATCTTACGTACTAAATAAGCATTATGTTTAGTTGAGGAAATGTTCAAATTCAATTGGTGTGGCCTAATCTAGCAACGTTTTATGAGGAACCGCATGTCTAAAAGAGCATGAACACTGTAAGTTGATTCTTAGCTTTTCATTATTCGAGTTATACAGGAAAAAATTGCAAATACCCATAAATTTTACTCAACAAGCTTACAGGAAAACAGTGCTTTTTACATTTTTATGTTAAGGAATTTCGGCAAGAAGAATTTCTATATGCTAAATTAAACCTTGATCCATGAATAATCATGAACAAAACTTTGAAATTACACGAAACATTTCCTAATTCCGTTAAATAATCTTGTATTATAAAATCGTCGTATTTAAGCAGATAGCACAGTTTGCTTCTGTGGAGAATCCTCAGCCTGCAAGCTCTCATAGTATTTCACCAATACTTGCCATCCTCCAGGACACATAAAACCATCAGGAGGATTTTCACCAGTTCTGGCGTAAGTCCGCATCTGCAATTTAGACAAGAGTAATTTACATGAAACGTTCGGGGTATTAGGCACATTATAGCATTGGGCACTTGTATCTGTCGTGTATCTTCCATGACATATACAACAACAACAACAACAACAACATACTAAGCATTATTTCCAATGAATTAGGATTGGTTACACGAGTCCTTTCCGCCACAATCTCTGTCACCCTGTCTCACATATAACCGCAGAGGTTTGTGCATCGCCTCCACCCGCTCTTTAAATCACTAATCAGTGCACTTTTAGCCTAATAAGTAATCTTTTGTTCTGATTAGTTTTATACGTTGAAGCTTAAAGCAACTCTTTAAGAATTTTGTTTCTACATGCATTCAGGTATAATCTTCTCCCACAAAATAATTTACGGACGTAAGATGTATTACAAAATAACAGACATTTAAGGCCTTAATATACTCAACATTCTTTAAATTTCTTTACCATAAGACGAGCAACAGCTCAGCATGGAGTCAAAATTGCACAGTTACCTTGGTTCCCGATATGAAGAGAAAATCTTTAGCACGCGAGGGTCAAAAATGCCATCTTCTTTTCTACAATATCATATGCAGCTACCTGCATTATTGTGTTAACGGGAAGATGCAGAGAACTCGTTATAATTCCAAGGAACAAATATCATATCAGCATTATGTCAAAAATGGTAAAAGTCATCTGTCAGCATCAAAGAATAAATTATAGAAGGAACGAATTAAAACTATGTGCTAAGAAACTTCGGAGACGAGACAAGCTGATAGACTACGTCTTTTTACTACAACAGTTCATTCAATTCACTCACTTCAGGGTGAAAATATACATGGATAGAGTGAGTATATATTTACAAGTGCTGATAACTCAAAATTGGTTTATTTGGAATGCTGGACTAGACCTCAATGGACATTGATCAAAGAAGGAGAGAAGGAAAAAAATGTTCAGTACTGTATAACAGAGTCCAGTAGCCGGTAGCAAACATGCCCAATATGTTAAGTGGTGATATGAGAAGAGGCGTGAAATAATGGTTTGTGTGCAAGTGACCCAGTCTCGGGAACACTGGATTGGTTACGAGCAAATTGAACATTTCATCTACTATGAAGTCTGAAACTTCTGCAATTGCACATAAAGCTGAAGCAGGTTCATGAATGCACAATATTTAGAGTTAGTTTACTTCCGATATTTCAGGTCATGGAAACAGTAAATGCTCTTATTTCAACCAATCTTACTAAAATTATGTAGAATAATCTGCAACAAACGGTGAAGCCAAATATAAATTGGAAGTCCTAGTAGATAAGATTAGGTTATGCCGCCTACCTTGAATGGCAAGATGTTTAACTTCTCCAGACCTGGAGCCATGCTTAGCACCTTCTTCCCATGATCTGGATCATACAAGTCCCTCTTTTCCGTTGGGTGGCCAATGCCGGCAGGATCACGGCCTACAATGTAGAAATTAGCACCTGCATTTATCCGTGCCTTTGCATGCCATTGTACTTCAGTTGGTCCAGCATAATGCATTGGCGAGGGAAAATAGCCACAATTGTAGTCTCGGGATCAAGAACACCGCCTTCCAGTACCTATGCAAGATAAAAATCTCATATAAATCTGAACGGAAAGTGTGATTTGCTTTAGGGTCCAATAACATTACATATATACACTTGTTCTGAACTCCATGGTAGAAATTTGCAGTCCAAAAAAATCCAACACAGAAATGTAAAGGAAAAAAATGAATTTATCTCCCCTCAAAAAGATGATTATCTTATCCTGAGAAGTGAGAAGGCACTCTACTGTATAATCAATTTATGACTAACATGTTACACATATCAAAACTTCCCGATTAACATGTCCTAACGTTGTTTACATATGTTCTGTTCTTCAGGGATAATTTTCCAAGCACGTGAGGTTGACGCCTATGCTACCAAGTGGCCGTGCTATCCAGTATATAAATTAAATTAAGAGCATGTTCGCTAAGCCTAAAAATTAATAGTAGCTTTCTGGAAAGTAAGTAAAGACTTATAAAAATAAACTTTTGAACTGAAAATCCCACCAAAAGTAACTTCTAAAAAGCTCTAACAATTTTAGCAAAAAGGTTAGAACTTAGAAGTAACTTTTAAGATTAGCGAAACACGCCTGAGATATGATCAAGTGCAGAAGTTATCAACAACAAACCTTGCTATGTTGTTCCATACGAACATCAAGTGGCACGTCATCAGCCTTTACGAAACCTCCTAAAGGATGAAGCAAAAGAATTGGATTCTTGTACCCGCTTTCCAGAAGTCTCCTTCGAGTATCATTCATTAGCAATGCATGACCGTTATGCACAGGATTCCTTAGCTGAAAAGCAAAAACCGCATCTGCTTGGCGTTTATCAAATTCTTTACGGAGTTGTTGTGGAGAAAGTCTGTAGTGGTCGAGGCCGTCATTATATTTGATAGGCTGTAAAACTTCCAAATCTCCACCAATGAGCCAATTTCCAGCCGACGTAATTACCTCCTCAACATAAGGTAATCCAGGAGCCGTGGTTCCCCACGTTCTAGCAATTCTCTCTTCTTTGTTATGCTTGTATATCTCAATGCTGTTACCAAGAATAAAATGTCACAATGCACTCCAAGCGCATGTTTGGCTACACTTTTAAGTAAAAGTTACTTTTAGAATTGTCCTTGAATCCTGCACATTCTCTCTTATAAATTATCAGTTTTGTCCAAAATAAAAGAAATGAGCTTGGAGAGGACTAGTTCTATTACAAGAAGAATTTCATTAACCTTAAATTTGAAAGAAATCAAACAGTTTCTCACTGATAACAGCTGTTTTGACAACTTCAATTTTCCATACAAAGTGCTTATTGTCCATCCCAGTAAGAATAATCCAAAAAAGGCCAAGGAGATAGTGATAAAAAGGAATTAGACTTGACTGTCTGAAGTTTAAGCTAAATCATCGAAGGAGTTATTTATTTGTTTGTTTCAAGTAATTGTGCCACCATCGTTTCTTACTTATTGGGGTATATAATTCGTTATTGTGATTGCAGATATGAAGGGATTGTTCAATGTGCATGTAAGCCTACAAGTCTAGCCTTCCATGAGCGAAGTGAGACTCACAAGTAGTCGACAATCCACCCTTGAACCACCGTCTAGGATGGTCTATATTTCCAGTAGGGCGACTCAATAGAACGAGTCTTCTAACGAAAGTAGCACTCCCAAAGTGCATTTCTGTAGAACTCATCGTTCAAACCGGCTCACAAGGGAAGGGTTCCAAATCTAATAGAAGTTCACAGGGTAGCCTTACACGAGTGATGTAGGATTCAGGAGTAGTCGTTACGCGAAAGAACATCCACAAACAAACATACACACAAAAAAAGAAAAAAAAAAAAAAACAGAGATCCTCGTTTAATATACCAAGTTGTAAAAGAGATACTAACCTTCTAAGAATGCCAACCAAATCATCATTAGGACCAATCAATGCAACATCATTAGACACCACAATTTTTTCCTTAACCTCATCATCAATGGCCAAGACAATAGGAAGTGACATGTTCACCACAGTCCCATCTTTCATTCTCAAACAATTGAAATGCAAACTCTGTAAATACTCATCTTCTCTCATGAACCCTTTTAGTGGGCTAGCCCAACCCTCACTTATAACATGAACCCACTCAAGATCAATCTTTGTAAGCCTCACCTTTGGCATTGTCTCAGCCTCTGAAATCTTTGCTGCCCTTTGGATTTCTGGCACCACAAGATCCACCAATGAGCCCCCATCTGGCTCAATCAAAGAACTTTTCACTACCAGAGGACCCTTATTAGAAGAAGATGATAAAGAAGCCATTTCTTTATGGAAGAGCACAAATGGAGTAAATGGATTGGAATGGTATATGGGTTTGGTCTTAAATTTGGTTCTGCAATGGCATTTCTTGATTGTGGTATGTAACTGTGTGAGACTGGTGATGTGTACTCTAATTGTTAGGGACATTTTTGTCTAATTGTTAAAATGGCTTCTTGTTTTAGTTCTTGAATGATAGAATGAAATTGTATGGGGATCCGAGAAAGATTGTGTGTGTGTGTGTGTGTGTGGGGGGGGGGGGGGGTTTTTGGTGGACACAATTTTATGTGGGGGAATGGGCACGAGGAATATAATGAAAAGATGTCCACAAGTTTGTGAATCCTACGTTAATAGTTGGGGGTGTTTTTCCTTTTTATTTTATAAGGTTCACATGCCTCTCTCTATATATATATATATATATATAACTTTCAAATGTATGCTTTTTATTGTGCTTTAGAATTAGAATTGAAAAAAAAACACGATCCTGCTTTGTACCGCTCCTAATGGACGGAGAATCTCCGCTCCAATTTTTAAATAGGGCGGGGACAGAAATTATAGTCCTCGCTTGAATTCTCTGAGTCTGCCTGAATGTTTTTATTTTATTTTTATATTTTAAAATTTAAATTATATGTAAAAAAAAATAAGAAAAATATATTAAAATTAATTAATTAATTAAACGGAAATGATAAATAGATATTTTTCTATACCCGTCCTGCTCGATCCCCTACCCCACTTTCTAAAAATCCCCGACAGAGCAGGAATGATAATGACCACTCTATCCCTATCCCTATCCCTAGCCCTAGCCCTATTTAGAATTCAATAGTCTAAATTTGTGCAAAGTAGTTCAAAAAGAATTAGTTCTAAAATCTTGTCATCATGACAAGTTGGTCAAGAAAATTTATTAGTTGAGAAATTTGAAAAAAGATAGAACATAGTGGAAAATCGCATCTTTTTATACTATGAAATATTTCTAAACCATACACTATATATCTAATCATGTTGTAAATATCTTGAATCCTATTTGAAATTTCTTAAACGCACTTATAATGATTACTAGGGTTAATTTCATTTGCGGTCAACGTACTTTGACACAATTTTTATTTAGGTATTATATTTCAATTTGTGTCAATGGATAACTTTACTTTAATTTTGTGTCAATTGGATTACTATACTTTAATTTTTCTTCAATTTAGGCAATTTCGCTCAATTCTATCACATTATCTAATGCCAAACATTTACGCCGAATTGAATACTAACAACATCTACGTGATCAGTAAAATTACTTGAAAGAAGTAATATAATCAAAAACTTACGGTTTGAGTTATTTTTACTACATAAATTTTTAATAGTATCACTTTTTCCAGTGTCAATTTTTTTAAAAGTATAGTGACCTAGTTCACACAAAATTAAAGTATGATGATCCAATTGAAATATAGTGACCTAACTAAAATTGGGTCAAAGTATGATGACCACGAATGAAATTAATTGTAAGGTGCTTTGAACGATTTCAAATAGGATTCAAAACATTTACAATACCTTTAGTATACAATAAAAAAATTAATACAATTTTAACTTCTTTTTATTAATTAATTTACTCAAGCTTGTAAAATTTATCTTGTCAAACAATTTATTATAATTTATTTGACACACGGCATTGATTAGTAAACACATTTAAAAGCCTATCTAATTCAATCTACTCTAACGAACCAAACGTACCATTTTCAATATTTAACATGTTGGATTGAAAATGATTTAATGAATAGGATCATGTGAATCTTTATTAGTCTTTGTGTATTATATTCAATCCCACAATGTATTTTAAATATTTGATAAAATATTGTTACCAATCTTAATCTTGGAGCCTGTGTAAGGGTATAAAATATTAATCTTGATTAACAAATACTAGTCAATTTACTATTTTTGACCTTTAGACTATTCTGAAACAACATATTTTTGAACAGTATAATCAAATCATTTTGGTCATGGAATGGAATGTTCCTTTTCAACATATGATTTTGAATCATCACATGCACACAAAAATAAAAAATAAAGATTATGTTTATAAGTAGGGGGGCATAACTAAGAATTTTTGGAGACCGAATTACTATAAAAAAAAATTATATTTTAAGATCGGACTGTTACTAAAAAAAATAAAATAATTTTTTACAATAATTTTTTTTACACTATAAAAAACTATATTTTATGGGGTGGGACCGGACTCCCCCCCTTAAATCGTCCATGTTTATAAGAAAAATGAACCCCATAATGATAATTTACAAATAAGTAAAGAATTTGTTTAATACAGTTGTTGTGAATTAAGTTTTTGGCATTTGTTTGTAAAGATTAAATTGAGTGCTTCGTTGTATAATTATAAAAGTATTTTTATATAAATTTCATATTTAATTGACTAAACAAATTAATTATTTTATATCTCATATTTTTTTATATATATTTTTTTCATGTTCTATAATAACTATTAAAATTAATATATTAATTAAATTATGACAACACAATTATTTTAGTATATATCTATTAATTAAAATTAATTTCTTTAAATCAAAATATATTATGCATAATTTATATTATATTATTTAACACGCCAACATATATATTTCACTTTATATAGTATAAGAAGTGACAATTTGATATAAGTAATTAATGTGGTAAATAAATTAGTTTTTTTTTTTTTTTTTATGTATTTATAATTTTTATTAATTTTTAAGTTTTATTAAATATTAATTGTAACTTTTCAGAAAGTTCTAAAAATTTGTGCTTCTCTAAAATGCTTTTTAAAATTGTTTGTCGATTAAAAATACTTATTAACTTCAACAAACAACATAAATATACCAAAAATACTTTTATACTTTAAGAAGAATTTCAAAAGCTTCTCCAAACACACACTAAGTCTTTAATATATATTAAAACATTACTTAATAACTTAAAAAAAAAAAATGTGACTGTGCTACCTTAAATTTATACTAATTAAACTTTGAAGCAATTTATTATATTGCTTTGAAAAATCTTACAAATACTTAGTCTTTTTGTAACCACAAATGTTATCATTAATAGTGTCAAAACTAGGGTGAATACTCTTCGGTTCAAATCGTTTTCGACCTATTTCTAAATTAAAATATTTAAAAAAGTTTGAAAAAATTTCAAACCAAACATCACCATTTCATTTTCCAAACCAAACCAAATCAAAACATTATTTTACGGTTCGGTTCGATTTTAATATACGATTTACCTATTCACATAATAATAACACGTTAAAATAGGTTATAAGTAAATGAGTTTAAAATTCTCAATACAAGCTTAGACGATAACTTTTTAAATATAAATGTTATATTATATTAATATTTTTTTGAATTGTTACATTACATTAATATTTGGGTAAATTACAACTAGTATTCTCATTTTTGATTATTTTCAAGATTGTATTCTCGAAGATTAAATATTGGCCTCCATCACCCCAATTTTTTATATAATTAGCAGTCAATGCCCTCATGTGGGCATTGACTGCTAATTATATGAAGACATGAGGACATTGACCGCTAATTATATAAAAGTTGGGATGATAGATGCCAAGAATTAAATAAATCTTGAGGATACAAGTGCAAATGAAGTCAAAGATGGGGATACTAGATACAATTTACCCTTAATATTTTCTCGTAGAAAAAAATAGGAATTAGGAGAAATTTGATGAAATTAGTAAATAATTGGGCCCAATAATAAACTTGTGAGTTATGGACTAGTGGCCTAATAGTTTGGCAAAATTAAAAAGTCATTCCAAAGAAATTTAATATTGCATTGTACTTTGTAAATGTGTAAGTAAAATTAATTTAGTTTTAATTAAAAATAAATAAATACAGTTCGGTTCAGTTTAAACAATTTTTTGAATATTGAAACCTAAACCAAATCATTTTCGAATGGTTGGCTTTGGTTCAAAATCAAAATGTTGACGAGTCCACGTGGACTCGAATCAATGGTTTCAAACCAACAAATTCTATTCGACTTACGATCTGAATGTTTTTTTTTTTTTGTAGCCCTAGTTAAAATGGGTAAGTCAGCCTAATCCCGACAGTTGTGTGGGTTAGTTTTATTCTGGCCACTCTGAACCCAAAATCTATTGAACCCTGTTAGTGCAATTTTTATTTTTTTATTTTATTTTTGTTTTACCCATTCCACTAAAAATCATTAAGTATATGTTTGCAAATAATTTTATAAATTATAAAAGTGAGTCTTATGGAACGTGTAAATAAAAAGTAGATAAAAGTGTGGATCCTACAAAATATGTGTATAAAAATAATGTTTAACCAACTTATAAGTACTTATAAATACGGATAAACATATACTAAAACACTCGAAAAATTGAAAAATAGCTCGATTTGAATCTCACCCTTTTTTTCCACGCCAATCTTGGTGTTATTAAGAATGACCCCATCAAGCCCATCCATTTTGAAGCTATATTATTTTAAAATGACATAAAAATTTAAAAAGCTTATCTTTGAATCTATAATTAATATTAAAGATTTGTTTAATTTCATTTAAAATTTTGCTAAAAAATTAAAGTCAGAGTCAACATTTAATTTGATATAGAACATATTGCCTAATGGATTGAAAAAGAATTGAATCAAAGGGATGCAACATGAGATTGCAGATTTGGTGTTCGACCTCAGAATAGATATTATAATATCTTTTTGGAAAGGTCATGACGAGATGGACAAGACTCCTTGCTTTGCTATAATGTGTGGGTGATTTTGGCTTTTTGAGTTCGTCTAGGCCTCGAAAAACGGCTTTTTCAATTTTAGTGCTAATTATGTCATTTGTATTAAATTTGATTTTTACAATCTTAGTTGATTTAGACTAGATTTTCTTAGTTGATTTAGAATAGGTTTTCATTTCTTTTGTAATTTAGGATTGTTAAATCTTTATAAATAGAAGGTTAACTCTTTGTTTTCATCATTCATTCATTAATATTATTTTTGGAGTTTTAGCTCTTTACTCTCTGGTGGATTCCAGATTTTGTGTTTTTAAAATTTTTGCATGAATTCCTTATTTGTATTGTGTCAAGTGATATCAGAGCCGATTTCTCCTTCTCCATATCTTTTATTACTATCTATATTCTTAATCATCCTCAATGGGCGTCACGCCAATTACTAGGGCATATTTTGACGTCCAAAATCTGTAAGTGGGGATCGGTCAACAGATTAATGGTCTAACCACTTAGATTGGGACGATCTGTCAATTGTTGTTACATGCTATTGGGAACAATAGAGGTAATAACAAGGGAAATGATCAACAGGCAGTTGGAAGAAATAACAACGAGAGGAACGTGCAACCTATCATAAGAAGAGTAAACAATAGGAGATTTGAGGTGCAAGAAAGTGATTTGGAGTCGGAGGAAGAGTTCGCAGAAAACCATATTCGTTAAAATCGAAACACTTTTGATGATTATAGAATTAAAGTAGATATCCTTCACTACTCTGGAAATTTGAAAATCGAAGACTTCTTAAATTGGCTGGTGGAAGTCGAGCGATTTTTCGACATTATGGAGATTCCAGATGAAAATATGGTGAAGATGGTAGCCTTTCGTCAAAGGTCAAGACAAAGATTTAGTGGCGATCGATTGCGAGAATACCGTACCCGAGACATGGGAAGACTTGTGTTCAAACATGGATAAAGATGAAACATGTTATGATGGATCGATTCTTACACTTAGATTAGGAGTAGATTTTGTATTGCACGTATCTGGGGTGCACATAGGGCAATTGTACTATATCGGACTACACTAACGAGTTCATGCAACTGACATAACGTAACAACCTCGCCGTAAACTCGAAAATCAAATGGTTGCTGTGTATACCAATGGTTTGAAAGTGTCTATTCAGGATAAAATCAGCTTGAAGACTATTTGGACGTTGTAGGAAGCCACTAGCATAACATTGAAAGCTGAGATGATGGAGACCAACAACATATAGGAGATTTGCTCAACCTACTAAACAATCTACAAACAAAGGTAAAGCCCAGCAACAAACCCTAGCCAATCTTTCAAGTGTTCAGACCAAAAGTGGTGTTGAGAGCATTAGTCGGTTTACTAACAGGAGTAAAATCGAAATCCACCCTAGCAAGAGAATCCGTAAGCTAAGCCAATAACCGACGTTAGCTATCGTTGTAGAATGCCCGACCATCCTTCCAATACTTTTTAGAGCAAAAACAAGCTAACTTGATGGAAGCAGATGTACTTGAAGAAGAAGAAGAAACAATGGCGTATGATGATTATACGAGGTTGAGTTTACAATTGAGGAAGGTTATGAGAGGTCGACTATTGCGACGACTTTTCTTAGAGCCAAAAGAGGAGGGCAAAACACACATCATCTTCCGTTCACTTTGTTCTATAAAGAATAAGATATGTGAGGTGATTGTAGACAATGTGATCGGTGAAAATTTTGTATCGAAGAAGTTGGTGAACCTGCTGCAATTACTAATTGAGCGCAATCCTAATCTATATTCAGCTTGGTTGGGTGAAGAATGGTCCTTCCGCTCAAAGTTGATGAGACTTGTAAAGTATTATTTTCTATTCATAAGCATTATAGAGATGATGTCAGATGTGTGATATTATCGACATAAATGCGTGCTATATTCTCATTGGGTCATCCATGGCGCTTTGATGTGGACTCAACCTTGAAGGGGTGCGATAATGTGGTAATCTTTACATGGAGCACTCATAAGATTACCATAAATCCTCTCAATCAAGCAGAAAAATCAACCAAACAACGATCATAGAGTTTCCTACTCTTACAAACAATGAGAGAAAGAGATTATGGATTCAAGAAAAGAAGGCGGTTGTTTTTAATCTATGGTGGTTAAGGGGCTTTTGACAAGTAAGGAGGATGATGAAATTCACCGAGGTGTAGAAAATTTTACAGACTTTGAGGACTTTATTTCGTATGAGTTTCTAGACGAGTTGCCTCTCATGTGAGATATTCAACACCAAATCGATTTAGTGCCCGGGCTAGTCTTCCAAATTTACCTTACTACCGACTAAGTCCGAAAGAGAATGAAATTTCCATATCAATGATGGGTATTTGTTCAGGGACAACTAGCTTTGTATTCCTATCTCATTTTTACGTGAGAAGTTGATTCGGAATTTGCATTGTGGAGGTTTAAGTGGACACTTGGGGCGTGACAAGACCATAGCCGCCTTGCGGGATAGATATTATTGGCCCTAGCTAAAATGAGATGTTGGCACCATAGTCGAAATGTTATACGTGTCAAGTGTCGAATGGTCAAGTTGAAAATATCGAATTGTACATGCCACTTCCTGTTTTTCAAGAAATTTGGCAAGATCTCAGCATGGATTTTGTACTTGGGTTATCACGAACTCAGAGGGGAGTAGATTCATTTTTTTAGTGGTTGACAGGTTTTCCAAAATGGCTCACTTTATATCTTTTCGAAAAACTTTGGATGCATCGAATATTGCCAAATTGTTTTTCGGAGAGGTTGTTTGATTGCATGGAGTCCCTAAGTCTATCACTTTGTATTGAGATACAAAATTCCTGGGACATTTTTGAATTACATTGTGGAAGTTGTTCGGGATAAGTTTGAACAGAAATCTCTCTTTTATGAGATACACCATCACCAAGTCTCTCTCCTGAAACTATTTATTCCACCGGTGAAAATCAACTGTTGTTTTATACCTAGCATTAATCTTTTCCAACTTCTACTTGACTTTATCACGGATAGCCAATATATCTTCAGCCAACCACTTAGCAGTTACACTCTTACCTTGACTCTTGGGTAGCTTCACCAAGTCTACTACATGATAAGGAACCTGTGTACACAATAGCAAAATGAGATTTGCCTGTAGTAGTGTGAATTGTGCTGTTGTATGAAAACTCTACCTGAGGCAATGCAAAATCCCACTGTTTTGGTTTATTTCCACATGCACCTCGAACCATGTTCCCAAGAGCATGGTTAGTGACTTCAGTTTTGCATCAGTACCTACAACAAGCTGAAGCTCAGAAAGTATGGTCCTTTCAAAGTACTTAAGCGGATCAACAACAATGCCTATATTATTGAGCTACCGGCTTTCATAAAAATTTCGAGTACCTTCAATGTAGCCTATTTATATGATTTTGATGAAGATGATGAGCCACTCTATCCAGATTATAACTCGGGGTCGAGTTCTTTGGAAGTAGAAAGGATTGATGTAGAACAAATGATCGAATGGATTGAAGAAGAATTTGACTGAAAGGATGCAACAGGAAATTGTAGATTTGCCGTTTGACTTCAGAATTGACATTATAATATCTTTTGGGAAAGGTCTTGACAAGACTGACAAGACGGACAAGACTCATCGCCTTTTTAGGATATATGGGTGATTTTGGCTTTTCGAGTTCGTCTAAGCCTCGAAAAATAGCTTTTTTAGTTTTAGTGCTAATTTTGCCATTTGTTTTAAATTCGATTTTTACAATCTTAGTTGATTTAGACTAAGATTTCTTACAATCTTAGTTGATTTACACTTGGTTTTCATTTCCTTTGTAATTTATGATGGGAAATTTTCACAAGTAAACTATCTTATGTTATTATTTATAAAAAAACTGTAACATATTTTTTATTCCAAAAGTACTGGGTTTCATCTAATTTTTAATTAATTATTTAATTGATTAAATATTGTAATAGAATCCTTAATTATCTCATTTACTATTTTGATCAAGATTTTATATATAACTAATTAAGATATTCTCTCTTATCAATCTAATCTCTCTCTTGTTTCTCTCTCTTTCATCATTTACAATCCTAATCATTTCAACATCTCTCTAAAATTACAATAAACTGCAACTCGTCTCGGTCAACTGCAAAGCGTCTTCTTCATGCAAATCGTGTCCGATGATAACATCCACGTATTTATAACCGAAATAGATTTTTATAATATCGTTTGCAACAGATTAATAACAGAGAGAACAAAACAGATTTTTGTAACATTGTTTGCAACACATTAATAACAGAGATAACGAAACAGATTTTTGTAACATCGTCTGCAACAGATTAGTAACAGAGACAATGTAAACTGATTTTGTAACAATGTTTGCAACAGATTAGGAACATGGACAATGCAAATTGATTTTGTAACAATTTTTACAATAGATTAGTAAGCATCTATTCGCCGATGACTTTTTTCAATATGTGCATCCATGTGCGGTTCCTTTATTCGACGACTTCCTTCAATATGTGCATCCAAATGATTTTCTGCTTGGAATGTAATGCATGCTTCTTCACATAGTCGGTGACTCTTTCTTTCTTTGCCGACCGAGTCATTTTATGAGTGGGCGTATCTATGTTGGGTATCTTTGTCCAACGACTAAAATTTATACAAATTGGGTGTTAGGCTTTCACATAGTAATGGAACCCTAGAGATTAGAGAGATAAGATTATCTTGCTTACGAAAATGTCGGTGATATGGATGTCTCAAGAGGGATAGAGAAGATGAATATGGAATTTTCTCTCCCACGATTTTTTTTCTCTCTCTCTGTGAAATTAATGGAGATGTATATTGTGTTTCCTTTTGTAAATATTATATTATATAAATATATAAAATAATATATAAGTAATACCCAAGATTTTTAGAATAAAAACATTAAAAAAGTAAATTTAACAATATATTGTATATACATAGTAATGGATGTAATTTCCTCATTTATGATTGTCAAACCCTTATAAAGGGTTAACTCTTTGTTTTTATCATTCGTTTATTAATGTTATTTTTGGATTTTAGCTCTTTACTCTCTGGTGGATTTCAGATCTTATGTTTTTAAAGTTTTCGTTTGAATTTCTTATTCGTGCTGCGTCATAATTTTAACAACACATTTTATGAGACGCATTTACACTTTTACAATTTTTTTTACTATATTTTCATCAACTTTTACAAAAAAATTGATTTTAATCAAAATTAAATAATCTCTAAATATTAAAAGTACAAATTTCCTTCTTTATTTGAATTGAATAGAAAACGGTAATCGCCTCTTCACAGTAGGAAAGAATCATGTTACCACTGCTTATACATGTGCAATTGAAAAGATTCATCTAACAGTCCGAAAGGAGATCAACACTCTTGAATAGAAATAGATAATCAATGACTCAATGCAAGCTATTTACGACGTCGTTGCTCTTAGTCTCTCAATTTGACCGGAAGCACCTCAGCCGCCTTTTGACTCTGACCTGCCTGTAACAGCTTAGAGCATATTTGGCTAAAGCTTTAAAAATTTCATTTATAAGAAATAAGTAAATTTTAAAATAAATAATTTATTTGATTGATTACTACTTATTATTCAAGCTTAGCCAAACGTGATTGTAATTTGGTGTGATCAAGGAAAAATATAAACTGTGTGACCGACAAGAAATTTCCATTTTCCAAGTCAACAAACAACAATCAAGAGCAAAAGGAAATACTGAAAGCACATTCAAGAACAAAGAATCTTTGCTTTTCATTATTTTTCTCAATTATTTTCTGTAAGCACTTCCCAACATTCTTTTGTTTTGTATATTCTGAAGGAACAATATCATCAGAAAAGCTTTCTTTTGATCACTTATAATTTGTTATTTTTTCTTGGGATTGAATAATTACAGTTGTTTTGCTTATTGTTTTTACTTTAGGGGGTTTTGCCTGTTGCAGGTTTTGCAATTTAAGTCAAAAGATTCAAACTTTGGGCTTTGGGTTTTGGTGAAAAGTTGTGAATTTTGATGATGAACATGGATTTACTTAATGGGTGATTGAGAAATTAGTGGGATTTTTGATTTTTGTGGTTCAGAGTGGGTTTCTGTATCTGGGCTGTCTCTTTATAAAGTTTTTTGATTGCTACTTTTTCTTGTTGAAAAAAGTGATTATTTTGTCCCCTTTCTCTTTGAAAAGTGTAAAGACAACGGAAGCTTGTTCTTTTCTCAAGGATTCACATAAGCAGCTTCTTGGTGAGTCTAATTAATTCTCTCATATTTGATCATTTTTGCATCCAAGTTTGTAGGGATATTAGTATATATTGAAAGAAAGAATAGAGGTCCCTTTGGTGATAGTGATAAGTTTTGATTGTTTTTTAAGCTTGCTTCAATATCATTATTTGTGAGATTTGTGGGTGGAGTTTGGGTGATCCAATTGAAGTATGTTCAAACAAATACTTAATAAGATTCCTAGAAAACATTCGAAATCATCTAAAGACCATAAACTCTCTTCAAGTTCTTCGAATAATTCAAAGAGAAGTGAAGCAGGAAGTGAAAAAATAAGTAGTGCAGTCAATGAAGTTATTTCAGCCCCTCATTCTGTATTAAGCGTTGGGAATAATCCAGAAGACGAGTTTTTTCGAGATAGGAAGTCGAAAGAAAATGGAAATCCGTTACTGTATTGTACGAATCCTTGCCTAGTTTTATGGACGTTCCTAGTTCTGAGAAGCAGAATTTGTTTATTAGAAAACTAAAGTTTTGCTGCACTCTAAGTGACTTCACTGATCCTACAAAGAACCTTAGAGAAAAGGAGATCAAGCGGCAGACATTGATGGAGCTAGTGGAGTATGTGACTTCTGCAAATGTCAAATTTATGGAACTTGAATTGCAAGAAGTTATTAAGATGGTATCTATGAATATATTTAGGGAATTCACTCCTCAGCCGAGGGAGAATAAGATTTTAGATGGTCTTGAATTGGAAGAGGACGAGCCTGCAATGGATCCTGCATGGCCTCATTTGCAAATTGTCTATGAAATTCTGCTAAGGATGGTAGCGTCGCCGGAAACAGATGTTAAAGTTGCTATAGGATACATTGATAAATCCTTTGTTCTCAAATTGATTGATCTTTTTGACTCTGAAGATCCTAGAGAAAGGGAATACTTGAAAACTATAGTACACCGCATTTATGGGAAGTTTATGGTTCACCGGCCTTTCATCAGGATTGCTATCAACAACGTATTCTATCATTTTATTTTCGAGACGGAAAAGCACAATGGCATTGCTGAACTTCTGGAAATTCTTGGGAGTATAATTAATGGATTTTCTTTGCCACTAAAAGAAGAACATAAACTCTTCCTTCAGCGGACGTTAATTCCCCTGCATAAACCAAAATGTTTGGCAATGTATCACCAACAGTTATCTTATTGTATCGCACAGTTTTTAGAGAAAGACTGTAAGCTTGCTGTTATGGTTACAAGGGGACTGTTGAAGTACTGGCCAGTTACCAATAGCTCGAAGGAAGTCTTGTTCCTTAATGAGCTGGAGGAAGTTTTACAAGCAACGCAGCCACCAGAATTCCAACGCTTTATGGTGCCTTTGTTTCATCGAATTTCTCGTTGCTTGAATAGTTTGCACTTTCAGGTATTAAATATCTGTTTTCGCCCTTCTTTTTGTTCACAATTTACGCTGATTTCTTGCAACTATCAGTATATATTTCCATTACAAGACTTGCCTCAAAGGATCTTGTATGCTCATCTAAATATACCACGATTCACCGCTTCATTGAAGAAATATGCACGGCGTCGTTATCCCCTCAAGTATCTTTTAATTGAAGAATATCTTTCAAGTATATATTTATAGTACGGGTTGTAGGTGGTGAACTTTCTACGTATCCCCTCAAGTATCTTTTTCAATGTCACTAATTGTCCATGAAAATGACCTTAGCACTCACTCCCACCTCAAATATGATCACCCCGTTCATCTTTGAAACTGTATTTCAGCTTGTTCTCTTTGGATTAAGGTTTATCGAATTTGGGGAAAGAAAACAACTCTGCTATTTTAATTGATTGAATATCTTTCAAGAGTTATTACTCATACTCTGGTTCTTGCAAGTGTTTACTCATATTTTATATATCTCCAGCAACATTTATTATATTCCAATCATTCATTTTGCATCTTTTTTAATTTTGGAGCATTATATCCTCCTCATAATATTTCAGAATCTTGTACTTCTATTTCCTATTCTGATAAATTGAGTGTTCTTTTAGGCTGAGAATAGGAATGGTGTGTTAAATAAAAATTGACTATCTGGTTGTAATAATATTTTCATGTCCCTTTCATGTTTCAGATCATACAGTTCTACTCTATGAAGTGGAAAAGTTCATATTTGAATGATCAATTGTTGGTTCAAGTATTTTACCACCTGTTTTGACAATCTTTCCCAATCTAAGTCATGCCTTTGAGTTCTAAAATTATGTTATTGTCCTATTTAGATCACTTTCTGTAAATGCATTGGCTTGCGGAAAATGATCAGTTCCATGCTTCGCATCATATTATGCTGTGACTAGATACTGTGGTAAAACATGGAACTGTAAATTGGTCTCGCCAGTTCTTTGGAACCAAGACATACAAAATTTGTTGTTGATGGTGGAAGTATGGAGCTGGAGGCTGGCATCGGAAAACATACGAGTATCATCCTTCTGACTCCATCGCTGGCAGTTTAAAAAAATACACATCAAGAGGGCTATGTAAGAGAGAAATTTCAAATTTTGGAGAAACTTTACGAAGATCGATAAAAGGCTAAATGACAGAGATTCATTAGTTTATTCACAGGGTAACGTCTTACGCTATTGCAGTAAATGTAGACGATATACTTTGCACTGTTGTACGTATATATTTTCTCGTCTTTTCTTAAATGTGTCTACTTGTGCGTGCATGTCTCAGATGGCGGCCTGGGTATCTTCTAGATGTAATGCTGTTAGATTGAGCTTAATCCTCGAAGCTTCCAATAAATGATGATGTGTCAACATGACATGATAACACGATAAGAGGATGAAATTTACTCTTTTCCAGATTATATAAATGTTGGTCGATCGTTTATTTCATTATAGTTCTATGATTCAAGAGAGAGTCTCGCACAAAAAGAAGTGATTGGTTAAATCTTACTTGACAATACCTTATTTTGATTGTGCCTTGTGGAACCATGAATTGATTCATGAGACTGATGCTTGTATTCTTCACTTCAGGTGGCGGAGAGGGCTTTGCTCTTGTGGAACAATGATCGCATTGAGATCTTGATCTTAGAAAACCGTCCGGTTATACTGCCTATAATCTTCCCTGCACTGGAGAGTAATTCTAGACACCACTGGAATCAGGCCGTGCATGGTTTGACGCTGACTATTCGCAAGTTCTTCTATGATCTTGACCCTGATCTAGTTAAGGCATGCTTGCTAAAGTTTCGGGAAGATGAATCAAAGGAAGGCGAGATTAAAGAAAAGCGTGAAACCACATGGAAACACTTAGAAAAACTTGCTGCAGAAATGGATGCAAAGTGATGAAGCCGTGCTAGTTCCATGAAATGCAGACTTCCTTCAACTTCAGCTTAGAGAGAAATGGTACTCTCGTCTTTCCCTTTCACTTGGATGGACGATAACGTTGTCTCATCTTTTCTGTTTATTTTTCACTTTTCGATAATACAACTCCCTTATGTAGTTTTCAGACATAATAATTGCAGTCGAATAGATTAGCAGATAGGCTCTCCAAGCATTGTTATCGATTCATTTCCAATATAAAGTGATTTGGTACTGGCATGTGAAATTATATGAAGGAAAATTCTAGCTTATCACGAACTGCATGTTTGGTATAAACTAGATTGAGTTTCAAATTAAGTTGATGTTAGCAAAGTGTTGCATTTATGTTTACAATACTGAGCGACCCAACCAACTAACGAACTAGAAGTTGGTGTTCAAGAAAAAATATCACGAATGATTATCTTATAAAATTTTCATATCTTTACTTTTAACAATTGCATGGTTCGATACAATCGCCTATGTTTAAGTGAGAGAGGGAATCAATTTACTAATCAAAATGTCAATTACAAGTTTATCATCTCTATCTAATTCTTTCTCTATTGTGCGTCTCTCTTTCTCTTTCGTCTTCACCTTGGCTAGGTCTGTATGATTTAATTTATATACTGATGTACGAAATATCAAGCTCCTGAATCCAAATTCATCAGTGCACTAGTCTGCTAGCATGTATTCTGATTCTAACCGTCTGTCCAAATAAAAGACTTTGCACTAGTCAAGATAATCAAGTAGGAAAAAGTTGCATTTATTGAAGTGCGAGAGTTAGTCTTGAGTAATCTGACCCTATGTATCACCAATATGTAAGGGACGATTTGCCAATAAAGATGACTACCTCAATAATAGAGCGAAAACTACAATGAAAAGAAAAGATCACTATAGGGAACAAAAAGAAAAAAAAAAACAAAGAAAATTTATATCATAATGCAATAAAAAGAAAAATAATAAGTACAGCAATGTCTGGCTAAGTCTTGGACACTACAATTGGGCATTAGAAGACATGTTAGTTGGTTACTCACTTGTATATTTCCAAGTATTGTTCTTGTACGGTTGTACCATAACTTTTTATGTAGGATACCATAGGGAGTGAATTGTAATTTCTGTTAATGTGTGCTATATGAGTGAGGAGAGTTATAAGTGGAACCACACGGTCGGGATTGATAGGTTAGATGTTTGAAAGTTGTTTATGCATGTTCCAATTTGGATTGTAAAGTAGTGATCGGGAGTTGATATTCACACACGCACTCAATGAATGGAATGTAAAGTGCGTGGGGCGTGAGGAGTTAATGCGTAGTTCTTGTCATGTTTCAAAGTTTGTTTTGATCCTTTGCTTAGATAAGCTTTCTGAGAAAAGGATTTGGAATAATCCTCCGAGTTAATTAGAGTTGAGTGATATGTGTCTAAACCGTAGTTTAATTCTTTCTTATTTGTTCTTGTTTTGCTCGAGGCCTAGTAAAAGTTCTAGTTTGGAGGGTGTTGATAAGTGTAATTTTAACTTCTTATAAACCGTTGACTTATACATTTGTGTGTCGCTTAGCTCGAATTTCTATTGATTTTGTTTTAGAATTATCCAAGTTTGACGAGAAATAAGGAGATGAAGGTGAAAAGATGATAAAAATGGGTTTTGATGATTTGAATTTTGAAAGGCTAATGAAGCACAAGAATAAAAAAAAAGAAGCAACACGGAAGCGAATAAAATTGCTTATCCATTGGTTCACTCATGATCATGAGATTTACTTCACGGTCGCGATTGAGAGGACAATTAGAACAAGCATTCTACACTGTTAGTGGTGGATGTTCACAAGCTTTACTTTCGGCTGTGAGATGTGTAAAATTTGTGCGCGTATTTTTTATTTTTGGCTATATTTTAGGAGTTGTTTTGGGAAGTTTTTGTACGAGTTTTGGATCCCCAATTGAGACTTATATATACCACACCATAGTCTTTGATTAAGACACAATTAAAACAAAAATTTCTTGTTAGGATTGAATCAATTTGTGTTTTTGAGCTTGAAGAAAGAAGTAAGGAGCTCATTCAAGAGCAATTGGAGAAAATCAAGAGTTCTAGAAATTTCTTTTATAATTCCAAATTTGAGTGATGTATTCTCAATCTAATTTGTATTTTTGTAATTCGAAGATGCTATACTAAACTTGTTTTCACTAGGATAATGACGTAAACCTTGTTTGAAGTTTTAATTCAAGAATTCTCATTTTTGATTTCTAATTCATGTGATGTTGATTGTTTGCGTAAGTTTTATTCCGCTTTGAATACTTGATTTATGTTTTAGGGTATTTGTGACTTAATTTGTTTCTCGATAGGTTCAATTTGGGTTTAAACATTTTTTACAAATAAAGTAAAGTTTGATAGGGATAGAAATATACTCATATGCTTTATGCAATCTTTGTCGAATGATCTTCAAATTAAATTTGTTTTTTATATATTCGTATCATTTATAGAGATATTTCGTGATTATATACGAAAATAAGTTTAACTTCACTTGAGAAAGGTTGTTGAAAAACTTAGGACCAATGATTGTCAACATGAGCATGAATTGGTTCATGTTGGGTTTTCTCGTACGATCCCAAATAAACCTTGGACTATGATGATTAATTGGGACCTTTTTACTCTTTATAGGCTTTGAGTTCAGGATTGAAAATAATTATATAGTCTGCTCGACAATGTGTCAGTCTAAAATAATATTAAAAGACCAAAAGATTAATATAATGGGTCACTTAAACGATTAACGGACATTTGGGTTGTTGTTCAGTGGCCCAGTGTAATTGATCTATATTAAATCTTGGTGGCTAGGTTTAGGATTACCATTATATTAATCTAATATAGGGAAAATTCAATTGTGAGGCAGAGAGAACAATTCCAGCAGCAAATCAATAAAATTGTTGGTTTGGTATTGTATTTTGTCATTTTATTTTTCTGCAGTCAAGGCTATCATGTGGAATAGTCATTTAGTTTTTGCAATAGAGGTTATCGTGTGGAGTGGCTATTGTCGATTTTAATCCTGCAAGTGAATGGATCGCTAACAAGTAATTTAACGATGAGAAGAGTTGAACACACGAGGACTGTCGATTAATTACCAAATTAATTATAATTTTTCTTTTTATTTATGATTTCTGATATTATCCAATGTTCTAAAAAGCATAAAGCGTGGCTAGGCGTGGAGACCGAGTTTCAAGCTTTTCGAGTCTAGGTGAGTCCTAGGTGAGAGCGAGATAAGGGCAAGGCGAGGGCGATACATGATACGTGGCTAGGCGTGGAGGTCGAGCTTCAAGTCTAAGCGAAGCCTATGCGAGACTTAGGCGGACTTTTTAGAACAGTGATATTATCTTATTATAATTCAACTAAGTTTACATTATCAAGCAAACTAAGATGGAGTAATTATCAAATTCAAGTCTTATGGGTACTAGGACTTACAAATCCACCATCACGTTTCAACAATTAATTATCCGCTACTTCTCTTTGCAAATTATTGCCCTAGGTTGAAAATCGATAATCTTACAATAATCAAAAGCTTCTTTTGACGGTCAATCAATTCTATACCTATATGTGAACTTAACTATCTCTAGTTAAATTTTGAACATAAGATCAATGTTTTTAATCACAACGATCACTCGGAAATATTTCATAAAGTATAATAATAATCTCTATATATTATTGGACCATATATTTTTTATTACCACGTGCTTATATAAATTAAAGCTCTCGAAAGCAAACTAGATCACATAAATTTTAATGGCGATCATACATTAAAACAAAAATAATGAATAATAAAACTCTTTTTAAGTAGAATTCTGTTTTCCGAGTCTGAAATAACCATGCGATCGCATGGTTATACACCTTGTGATCGCAAGGTTATCCCTTTTTTCCATTCTGGCTCACTTCAAAAGGCCTTGCGATCACAACATATATGGCTGGTGCGATCGGATGGTGTTGGCCAACTTCCAACTTTGCATCTCAGTCCTTGGGTATTTACACATCAAGTCCTCCATCTTTCACGAGTTTCCAATTTAGTCCATAGATTTCCTCTTTTATTTCAATTTAGTCCTATTTTATTTAACCTAGGTCCTTCATCTTTCCAAGGTTTACATGTAGGTCCCAAATTCTACTCTTTCATACGCTTTTAGTCATTTTCACTTATTTTTCTTTATTTACATTCAATCATCATTAAGACTCGGGTTTTTCTTACAAAGATCAAGTCAACATGCAATTACGTAGAAAATATACTTACGAGTACTCATAATTGTTCTTTTTTGTAGGCCCTGATTATACTTATCAAACATCCTCAAACTTGAACCTCGTACTTGTCCTCGAACACACTAGCTATTAACACTCACACGCACAAAATGAAATAAAAGTAACAACCACTTCACAAGTTAAATAGCTCACCGCTTTAGCCTCGACTTTTGACACGGCTCATTATCCATGAAAAGTTTCCAGACAATATTACTGCAAATGTTTCTCTAACTTAATCCATGCTTAGTATGTGTGTGCGTGAGTAGTTAATTTGAAGCATTAATGCTAAGTTAGTGATATCCCGACCCTCAATGGCCAAATTTCTTTTCCCACTCGTTGGCTACACTTTCATCCAAACTTGATGTTTTCTTTCAATCCCATGTCAATTCTAAGATGCTCTTGCTTCACTCATTTCTCAAGTTTGGTTGTGCTAGCCAATGATTGCAACTAATTGGGTTCATGATGATTTCTCTCTTTATTGAGTGTTCGATCGACAAGCTTCTACTAAGCAATTCAAACCCACTAGTTGTCTAAATTCTCAAGTTAACTCCGTGACATTGGTAACAAGCTTTAGGCTGATGACTCTTAGGTTTTACGAACCTTAGGGCACTGGGTTTTGAGAACTCTTATGGACTTTATCACTCGAGTCAAAAAGACTACGAAGAGAGGTATTAGATAGAGCTCATTCCAAGTCCTTTGCGTGCAAGAGTTTATATGTGGGGGCTAGATTCCTAACATCGAGTCATCACATAGCTTTCTTTTGTTAACCACAACACTCTACACTAATATTCAACAAACATGGAATCACCACAATTCTATATAGCTACTCTCACAGCTTAACCACTATCAAACTATTCGTTTTACCGGTTAAGTATTTTAGATGTATATGGTATCGATTTGATCGTTCTTGTTCCACATGGCATCCCATTGTATTTTATTAGTGCCCCTACATAGCTAAACATCATCATAACTGCTTGACACAAACACTTGATCTAACATGGATAAGTAGTTTTACATTCAACACAAGTAATACTCATTTCCACAAGTCATGAATTTAAGCAATTCCATACAATTCACATCATTAGCCGGCAAAGCTATTTAAAGTACGCAAGTATACAATAATTAAAAAAACATTAAACACCATAATTTTTTTCAAAAATATTAACCCTAAAAGCAATTTTGAGCCCACCCCAAGCTTAAAGTGTACAATGTCCTCAATGTAAAGGTAATTATTAAAATAGAGAGAGATCAGAGACTTTCTAGAGGTGGGTCAAATGGTGCTGGTAGGTAAAGGGAGTCATGGTCGGCAGATGGTGGATCTTGTTGTGGTGCTAGTCGACATATCTCTACGTAGAGATCATCTAGTTGGCGAGCACATCTATCGAGACGCCTCTTGACCTAGTCATAGTCAGATTGGATCCGACTTACTCTAGGTCACTCGCCGTAGGATATGGTTCTCGGGTCTGCACGCAGATGCCTCACAATGTCCACTCGAGCTTGCAACGATGTACCTCAAACTGCATCATGTGCAACTCGATCCACGTGGGTAGAATGAGCATTGTTTGCTCTGCCTGGCCCTCTAGCAGCTGTCTAATGATGGTCGTGATGTCTCTTGAAGCTGCAATAGATTGGGGTGCGAGAGGTGCAACTAGTCGGCCCTCAAGATGCCGATCCTAAGTAGTCGGGGCTGGTCCCATAGCCTGTGTAGTGTGCCGCCTTGCATTCTCCAATGTATACCAATTGATTGGGGCCTTTAGTTACATCAATAGCTCATTCGAGGCAATGTGAACCCCCTCTGCCTCACATATACCTTGATCAATCCCAAAAAATGGTGGGGCTGGAATCCCAAATTGCTTATCAGTGTGTAGATGTGGTTCTCCAAGTAAATTTTCTTCTCGTAAGCTATGGAACAAAAATCTGGCCTTCATGTTATTAGAAGTAGTGAAGTGCTTGCTCGGTTGATATTGTGGTTCACGAATAGGAATCACCGAATTGGCTATGCTCAAAATCCTCTCTAGTAGTAGTGGCCATGTGTCGTCCCTACCGTTAATAAATCGGGCCACGCACCCCATGTCATGGATAGTGGGTAGTGGATCGACATCATTCGGTATGATCCAAGAGTACCAATAAACTACATGCGGGGTAAACATGATCCATATACCACGCACCCACGCCCCGATTATAGTGCTCGGGTCTCCGTGGTGTCGATGTTCGAGTTGAAGTTGACATAGAACTCGTGGACTAGCTACGATATATCTCATGCGGTGCCTCTTGCTATCCGTGGCCACCCACACATATCAATCAAATGAAATAGTTTAGAGAGAGAAAGTCTCCCAACCGCACTTGCCTTTCTCCCCATATGCTCCAAGTGTCAGGTGACCTTAAGAAATCTCTGCTTGTGATCCTCGGATAGGTAACGAGATGAATCAGTGCTATCCATTCATGCTTTTTTTGATGTACTTTCGGCCACTTTCTTCTTTTCTTTATCGACAGCAGTCGAGACTGGACGTTTTGGGGCCATAATCTAGAAGATAAACAAAGTCATATTGTCCCATATAGGATGAGAGAAATAGCACAATAGTTGGCAAATATAACCCCAAACTATCTCTTAACACATGCAATTATGGTGCAAAAATGCTCGACTTAGCTATTTCGGGTCAAAGAAATGGACTCATCCATAATGTCAATCGACACATTAACATATGAAAGTGCATGCTTTTCTCTACCTCCTATTCAAATTTTAAGTCATTACGATTCATTTGGACTTGACCGAGGGAGGGAGGGAGGGGGAGCGGAGGCGAAAGTGATGACGAAACTAGGTACGGAGCAAGGCCATGACATGCCATGATGTGCCCCATGCCCAAGTGTTGGTTTTTCAAGAAAAAATCATTCCCAATCCCCAGTGAATGATCCTACATGATAAGAATACCTAATGGTCCCAATCTGTGGTCTCGACTTCCCCTAATTTCGCAAAAATAAGGTGGAACATTTTTGTTGAACACCTGGCCTGCACATACTTTCCTCCTTATATTCAAGTGATTTGGACATTCCATGTAATCCCAAAATTTTCTACACCACAATCATCAAAACCTACTCAATTAACATCAACAAATCAAACCCAAGCCTAGTTAATCCTACACCCCTCCACAAATTTCAAAATTTAATAAAAAGTAACAAAATGTAGCACAAAGAAAAGAGATGAGGAAAATAATGATTTTTACTTACATTTGCTCTTGATGAATGACGAATGAAGTAGGGACCTTGCTAGTGTTTTGATTCTACAATGATGCTTGTATGTGGGGATTTAGTGTTTGGAGGGGAAGAGAGTTTGAATTTCAAATTTTATGTAAGGGTAAATGTGGAGGATGTAGGTTTTAAAACTTGATCGTAGGGCGTGCAAATGCTGGACAAATTTGAATCTACCTAGCCCATGCGGTCGCAGGGTTTAAATCCATGCGATCACATGGTTAAAATGGACCCAAAAGTTTTTTGATTGCCTTGCGATCACAAGACGTTAAGAGCTTGCGATTGTAGGAAGGGTTGTTACTGGACATTTGCCCAGCCCATGTGATCGCATGGTACACATTCTGCTCAATTTTTTTTTTCTAAAACCAAATTAAACCAGGTTTTATAGTTGAAGTGTGTGCCGGTGATGAAAATGTGATGACGATGACTAGGCCTTTTCTTAGCTAAAGTTCAATAAGCCTAATCCTAAGTTCTGAAATCATGAAACGTGTCTAACTAATTAATGCAATCCTAGAATACTATATGCAATGAAAACTAAAGTAAAAGATAGAAAAGATGAGTTGTCTCCCATTAAGTGCTTATTTAAAGTTTTAAGCTTGACTTTGCCACGGTGATCACTCCAAATTGCCCAACGTGGTGAATGACTTTTCTTTCAAAAATTCGCCATCCAAGTATCGCTTAAGCATTTGTCCATTCACTTCAAACATGCATTTTGTATCATGAGCAACTTCAACTGCATTGATTAGATACACTTTCACTACCGTGAACAACTCGAACCATCTTGAACGCATTTTTCCCAGAAAGAGCTTAAGGCGTGAATTAAACAATAATACCTTTTGTCTCACTTCAAAGTGCTTCCGTTGGATACGCTTGTCATGCCACTTTTTCGTTATCTCCTTGTATAATTTGGCATTCTCATAAGCCTCAAACCGTAATTCATCAATCTTATTCAATTGAAGTATCATCTTCTCATCGGTCTGCTTTAAATCAAAGTTCAATTTTTACATTGCTCAATAGGATCGATGTTGTAATTTGAACGATAAATGACATGCTTTTCCAAAAAAAAAAATCGGTATGGTGACATGCCAATTGAGCCTTGAATGTTGTGCGATATGCCCAAAGAGTATCATCAATCTTGTTCAACCAATCCTTTTTGAAGTACTGCGTTGAGCTCCAAAATCCTTTTCATCTCCCTATTGGAAATTTCAACTTGGCCATTCGTTTGTGGATAATAAGGTATAGCCACCATGTGCTTCACACCATATTTTACCAAGAGAGCTTCAAGTTTTCGGTTGCAAGTGTTTTCTCCTCATCATTTATAATTGCTCGAGGAGTCCCAAAGCGATTGAAATGTTTTTTTTTTGAGAAAATTTACTACCACTCGGCTATCATTAGTAGGTAAAGCTACATATTCTACACACTTTGAGACACAATCCACGACTACCCAAATATATGAATTTGAGAACAAAGGTGGAAACGGTCCCATAAAATCAATTCTCCACACGTCGAACAATTCCACTTCCAAAATACTTCAAAGAGGCATTTTTTGCTTTCTTGATATGTTTCCGGTCCTTTGGCATTGATCACACTTTGTCACCAAACTGTGAGTGTCTTTAAACAATGTTGGTCAATAGAATCCATATTGTAAAAATTTGATTGCAGTTTTAATAGCACCAAAGTATCCTTCGTATGACGAAGAGTGACATTGTTCTAATACTTTCAATCTCTTCTTTCAACACACATCTCCAAATCACTTGATGAGCCCCACTTCTATAGAGAATATGATCTTCCTAAAAGTAGTATTTAATTTCTAAAAAGAATTTTTTTCGTCGTTTGTGATCATAGTTCGGTGGCACAATGTTACTTGCAAGATTATTCACTTATTCGGCATACCATGGTGCTTCCCTTTCCTTTTCTCGCTCGCTTCTACTCGAAATCGCTCATCTGGGAATTTTTCATTGATTTCATCTTCCTCATTCCTTTCAGGCTACTCCATTCTTGATAAGTGGTCGGCCACAACGTTCTTACATCATTTCTTATCCCAAATCTCCAAATTAAATTCTTGAAGAAGTAGTATCCAACGGATTAGCCTTGGTTTTGCATTCTTTTTGGCAAAAAAGTACTTCAATGCTGCATAGTTCGTGTTACCTTCGATCCAATGGGATTAGATTGAAAATTTTCAAAGGCAAAGACTACAGCTAGTAACTCATTTTCTGTAGTGACATAGTTCATTTAAGCATCATTAAGAGTCTGGATGGTGTAATAGATGACGTGTATGATTTTATCTCTTCGTTGCTCTAAAACTATTGACTGCAAAATCTCCTGTGTCGCACATGAGCTAAAAAGGCAAGTCCCAATCAGGTGACACAATTACCGGTTCTGAGATTAACTTATCTCTAAGGGTATTAAAGGTATTGAGACATTCTCTAGAGAAATCGAACTTGACATCCTTTTTCAACAGGTTTCATAACGGTTTTTTGATCTTCAAAAAGTCTTTTATGAACCGTCTATGAAACCCCGCATGTCTTTAAAAGCTTCTAATACTTTTTACTGTTGTTGGTGGATGAAGTTTCTCTATAACTTGATTTTTTGCTTTATCAACCTCAATTTCCTTAGCCGAAATTTGATGTCTCAACACCACTCTTGAACTAAATTGAACCATAAATATGCATTTTCCCCCGCCCGCCCCCGCCCGCCATGTACCAAATTTGTTTTCCCCGCCACAATTCTCACAATGTCAAGCACAATGGTCAAATTTTTGAGGCACTCATCAAATGATGATCTAAAATTGAAAAGCCATCCATGAAAACTTCAATAAATTTTTCACCATATCTCGAGAAAATAGACATCATGCAATGTTGAAATGTGGCGGGGGACGTTGCAAAGACCAAACAACATTCTCTCGATACGCAAACATACCACGGGGACATGTAAACATAGTTTTCTCCTCATCTTGTAGGGCTATATGTATATGATTATAATCTGAATATCTATCAAGGAAACAATAGTAAGAATGTCGCTTCAATATCTGATCAATGAATGGTAGAGAAAAATGCTCTTTCCGAGTTGCATCATTCAACTTACGATAATCAGTACAAACCTACCATCCTGTAATTAACTTGACTGTTATTAGCTCGTTATTGTCGTTCCTTTCAACTGTAATTCTTCCTTTCTTTGGCACTACATGAACTAGGCTCACCCACACACTATCTGAAATTGGTTAGATAATCCCATCATCAAGTAGTTTCAAAATCGCTGCTCTGATTACCTATTGCAAACGAGGATTTAATTTTTGTTGATGCTGTACTATCGGATTATACGTTTATTTCATAAGTATCATGTGCATGCAAATAGATGGACTGATACCTCTGATATTTGCTATAGTCCACCCAATAGCTGATTTGTGTGCTCGAAGTACTCGGAGTAATTTGTCTTCCTGATCCTGATCGATCAAATTTTCAATTATTACTGATAGAGTAGATGATACACCGAGATATGTATATCGAAGGTAAGATGATAACTATTTCACCGAGGGGTCGATCTTGTTGAATAGAAAGCAATGGTTGTAGAGGTCCAAAGGTTTATTCAATGCACTTCTTCCTTCTTTCCATCGACTCAAAGCTGTGCAAATATCTAGTACATTCCTTAATGACAAGAGAGTCAGACATTACCTCTTGTGAATGTATAATGCAAGTTTCATATAGATTTGAAAAGTTCTCCAATGTGAAAGTGTTGGCTGCCTCATGATCAATAATATCAATCTGGAAGCATGAGTCGGAGGAGCTCAAAAATTGAATTGCCTTGAATACATTGAAAGTTATTTGTTATTCATTCAATCTCAATACTAGTTTACCTTTTCTCAGACATCAATCAAGACTGCCTAGTAGCCAAGAAAAGTCGTTCTAAGATAAATGGTACATCTCTGTTTTTTCCCATATCCAAGATAATAGAGTCGACCGTTATAAACTTGTCCACTATCACTAATATATCTTCAACAACCCTGCGTGGATGTTTGACAAATCGATTTGCCAACTATAGTGATATTGTTGTTGGTTTATCTTCTTCGAGACTTAGTTGCCTGAAAATAGAGTAAGCTATTAAATTAATGCTAGCACCTAAGTCACACAAAGCTTTTTAAAAAAATGAACTACCAATAGTGGAAGAAATAGTGAAACGCTTTGGATCTTTTAATTTTGGAGGTAGCTTGTTTTACAAGATAACGCTGTATTCTTCGGTGAGCATTAATGTTACATGCTCATCTAACTTCCTTTTATTTGAGTGAATTTTCTTCATAAATTTTGCATAGCTAGGCATTTGAGTTAAGGGATAGGCGAATGGTATGTTTATTTGAATTTTTTGAATACTACTAGGAATTTCTCAATTTGCTTGTCTAACTTATGTTTTCACAACCGCTGAGAAAATAGAATTGAAAGGACGCAAGGCTTGACTAGTAGAAGAATATAATTTGGTGGAGGGTTTTTTTTCTTGCTCAACTGTTTCTTCTGATTCACCAAATTTGGTCACTCTCTCTTTGCTGTACTTAATTTTCTTTACAACACCCGGTTTTTTGACATGAATTTATGGTAACTCAACTCTACTCCTCGTGGAAATTGCGTGTGCCCGCTCATTTGGATTTACCTCAGTCTTGCTGGGCCATGTGCCCGGTTGTCTTTCGCTGAATAACTTACCCAACTTCCAATCTGATTTTTCCACATCTGTCATAGAAGCATCTTGTCTTTGTTTCACTTTTCTTAGTTTAGTTACCATATGTTCTAACAATTTAGCCAATGTCTCTTTCTATCCTCATTTCTTTTCCCGGGGTCTTCCATGATTTGGTAAATTTTGAATGTTTTGATTATTGCTATAGGAGAAGTTCGGATGATATTCTCTACTCCGTTTTGTAGTTCCGTAAGTATAGATTGTTTTGCCATTGAAAAAGTTCTCGAGCGTATGATGATTGCTCGGTGATGATGCATCGGTGGAGATTAAAGGACACTCACGATGATTGGTGATTCATCCCACAAGTTGCACACATCGGAAGATATAGCTCAACTATATTCGTGGATTGGATATGCTTTAATGTTTTCATTTGCTTTGCCAACGAATCAATTTTGGCCAAGAGTGTATTGATTTCCACTCGTGCATTTCCGTTATTTTCTTTTGCAAACCTCTATTTGTCTACATCACAAACGGTTCACTTATCATTTCATACAAGTCGTGAAGTTCTTCGACAAATCTATTTTAGTGTAGAATCTCATCAAGAATGACCGCTTTGGAGTCAATCCGTAATGTAACTAATGGTTTTGTGCTACCAAAGGAAAACCATGCCAAAGAATTTTTGAGCGCTCCTTAAATCTTTCCTATGCCTCGTGAAAATTTTCCAAATTAGCTTGTTGGAAATTTGATATTTAATGTTTGAGTTTGTTCACTTTGGCGGGAGGAAAATATTTTAGTGTAAAATTCTCGAACCAAGTCGACTATATAGTGATGCTACCCTCACCGATAATGAATCTAACTATTCCCGAGCTTTATCTTTCTGTGTGTATGTGGAAAAAGTCTCATCTTGAGTGCCTCTTTATTGAAATCTTTGATATTTGAAGTTTCCACAGTATTCTATGTGCAAATTTTCATCGGTTCGCCCATAAAAAAAGCAGACTGTTCGATAACAAATTAATTACATCCGGCCTTAGTTGGAAGTCATCCTACCCATAAGGCGGATATATTATGTTGGACCGATTCTCAACAATAGGATGCATCATGTACTCGCCCATAAGGATATCCCTCTCATTGACCTCGGTTGCTCGCACCATGGCCCGAGAAGATATCCAAGAGCTGCATCTGCGGGGGTGGATCACATATATAGTTGTTGTCACCAATTGTATTCTATTGCTATTTTTTCTTTTTCCTTTGTTCACATTGCCTTTGGTGAAAACTTTGTTCAATTTTTGGATCAAAATCAAGTAGATCAAGATTTTTGGAACGACGCATGCACAATCACAAACCTGAAAGAATGAAAATAAAGTAAATTTAGCATCACAAAAAGAAAGATTTTTTTTTGTTAGACCTAAAAAACTAATTAGCGTGATAATCAATATAATTAGTCCCCGACAACAGCGCTAAAAACTTGTTGTAGATTTTAATCCTGCAAGTAAATGGATCGATATAAGTAATATAATAATGAGAAGAGTTGAACCCACGAGGGATGATGATTAATTACCAAATTAATTGTAATTTTGCTTTAACAAAATTAAAAAACAGTTTATTTATGATTTCTAATATTATCCTATTCTATTTCAACTAAGTCTAAATTATCACACAAACCAAAATAGAGTAATTATCAAATACAAGTCTTACGGGTACTAGGAATCACAAATCCATCATCACATTTCAACAATCAATTATCCGTTACTCGTCTTCGCAAATTATCGCCTTATCTTACAATAATCAAAAGCCTCTCTCGACGGTCAATCAATTCTAGACTTATATGTGAATCCAACTATCTCTAGTTAAATTTCAAACACAAAAGTATGTATTTAATCACAACGATAACTCGAAAAGATTTCATAAAGTATAATAATAATTTCCATCTATTATTGGACTCTATGTTATTTATTACCAAGTAAATTGAATATCTCGAAAGCAAACTAGACTACAAAATATTTTAATGGCGATCGACATCAAAACATAAATAATGAATAATAAATAATCAACCCATAATCAACAAATTTACGAAAATGAATAACTTTTAATTAATAAAAAATATGAGGTTTCATCGTTCATCCTAGATACAAGTAATTTAGTCGGACATGATTTCATAAAAAAAATACTAGACAATAATGAATCACGATCCAAGAATTTAAGATGATAGACTAAACACACGTTATTATTCGTCAAAATCTTGAATTCCACTTTCTCAATCTACGCCTCTTGAATTCTATTCTTGTCCTTGATTGTGTGTTGCGTGATGTGTCTATTCTCTCCCTTTTATAAGTCTCCAAGTTTTCCTAAAAATGTACTAGAAGTCCTGTAATAATTTTTTTCCAAATAGAGTTTTGTTTGCATAAGGAAACAGAAATTTCTGAGCCCGAGATAACCATGCGATCACAAGGTTATCCATTTTTCCATTCTTGCTCACTTCAAAAAGTCCTGGGATCACAGTCTATATGGTTGTTGCGATCGCATGGTGTTGGCCAACTTTTAACTTTGCGCAAACAACCATTGGGTATTTGCACAAAGCAAGTCTTCTATCTTTCATGAGTTTTCAATTTAGTCCATTAATTTCTTCTTTTATTTCAATTTAGTCCTCTTTTATTTTCAACCAAAGTCTTTCATCTTTCCGTAGTTTACATGTAGGTCCCCAATATCTATTCTTTCATACGCTTTTAGTCATTTTGATTTGTTTTTTCTTTCTTTTCGTCCAATCACCATCCGGACTCGTGTTTTTCCTAAAATGATCAAATCAACATGTAATTACGTGAAAAAATACTTACAAAAACTCATAATTGTCCCTTTTTGTAGGTCCCGATAAGTACAAAATTGTACTTATTAGTGGCCATTATGATTAGGATTATCGTGTGGGGGTAACATTGCTTGTTGTTAGACCTGGAGTATAACTTGATGTGTTTTGTGCCTAAATCCTTCGGACTTGACCCGTATCTAGCTTCTTCCTTGACCTGAGAATACAATTCTCATGGAATCTCATGGTTGTAAATTGATGTATATTTTGGAGACCTTACGAAAGTGTGGTTGGCTTGCTACTGTGTTGTGTGCTATAATATGGTTTGCATTTACTTGCTTAAGGTGCTCATTTCCGTGTCTTGTGCATTTTTTGTATGAAAATGACAAGACACCATTTCGATTTGTGGGTCTTTAATGGAAAATGTGATTTTTCAATTTGGCAACAAAAAAATAGAAGAATTATTGTTCAAAAAAAAGGTTTATTAATATAGTGACAACTCTTTTCTAGACATGGTAACTGAGAATCAAAGAAAGAAATATGATGATTAGCTTATACTTTTATTATTTTACACTTGTCTGATTCTGTTTTGAGAAAAGTTGGAAAACTTAATTCCACTAAAGAATTTTGGAAAAAAATTGGAAGAGTTTTATTTAATGAAATCCACTCCAAATAAAAAATTTCTGCTTGAAAGTTTTTTCAGTTTCAAAATTGACTTTTCCAAAGATTTAGATGACAATTTGGACATCTTTATTAAGTTGGTACAAGATATCACAAACTGTGGTGAAAAGGTATGCGAAGAATATAATGCCATTGTTTTACTAAATAGTATACATGAGGCGAATAAAGAAGTCAAAAATGCTATAAAGTACTGAAGGGACACTTTAACACCTGAGATTATTATTGACTCTTTAAGAAGTGAAGAAATGGAGTTGAGAGATAAAAAAAATGAGAGAAGAAGTGGTGAAGTTCATATGACGAGAGGTTTGTCTCATAATAGAAATCATGATAGTTAAAATAATTATGAATCAAGTGGTAAAAAGAAATGTATAAGTCGTTCTAGGTCAAAAACAAAAGCAAAAAGTAAGAACCGTTATAGATGTGGTAAAACTGGATACTTCATAAATGACTGCTATAAAGAGAAAAACAAATAAAAAGAAAAAGTGAGATATGAGGCTAATGTTGTTTCCACTTCAAATGTAGACCCTGGTGAATAAAGAATAGTTTAATAACTTACGTGAATATGAGTGCGGAAATGTGGTAATGGGTAATAATCAAGCATGCAAAGTGGCTGAGATTGGTGACATTACTATTATATTTGATATTGGCTACATGCTTAATTTAAATGGGGTCAAATATATTCCTGAATTGGTTAGGAATTTAATTTCAATAGGAGAATTAGAAAAGAGTGGACAATTTGGTAAAATTGAAAATGAGATGTTAAAAATGATTAAGGGTGCTATCATGACTTGTAAAGAGGTGAGAAGAAATGTATATACATCGTTATCGCTGAAGTATTAAGAGGTTTAAATACCTCTACCTCTACCTCTTCCACTAACACTGATGACACACACAATTGACTAGCACATGTGATCGTTAAGGGACTAAAGCTCCTTAATGATAAATGTGTTTTTGGTAAAGACTTTGTGTCTGACATACCATTTCATGATTAATGTGTGCATGGAAAACATCATAAACTATCTTTCTCATCTGGTGTGTATAACACGATTGGTATTTTAGAGTATATACACTCAGATCTATGTGGGCCTGCTATTAATCCCATTTTAGATGGTAACAAATATTTCTTGTCCATAACTGATGATTTTTCTAGGAAAGTTTGAGTTTATCTTCTAAAGGATAAATTTGAAACTTTTAGAAAATTTAAAATTGGAATTTGCAAGTTGAAAATCAAAATGAAAGAAAATTAAATATTTGAGAACTAATAATGGCCTTGAATTTTGCAATGCTGATTTGATAATATGTGTAATGAATGTGGTATAACAAGATATATAAGGAATATAAAATTGTCTCTTATACTCCCCAACAAAATTGGGCTGCAGAAAGGATGAATGATATTCCCTGCTTGATAAGGGTAGGTGCATGATGTCAAGTTTTAGTATTCCAAAATCATTCTAGGGTGATGCTGTTATGACTGCATGTTATTTAGTTAACTTGACTCCATTTGCTTCATTAAATGATGATACTCTATATGAAAAATGGTTTGGTAAATGTGCTAATTATTCCATTCTTAAAACATTTGGGTGTTCTGGCTTCTCCCATTAAAATGAGGAAAAAATTGAACCTTAAAAGGTATAGGCTATGTGATAGAAGCTAAAATGGAGTGAGAATCATTATAAGTTGAGATGTCACATTTAATGAGTATGAGATGCCCTGTTTGAAGTCAGTTTCTGAGTTGTCGAGTGAAAAACAACATGATTACAATAATGGACAACCCTAGGTAGAATAGGAAAATGTGAGAACCCATATTTCCATTACCTTCAATGAGGTAGAGAGTCAAAATCAGCAAAATCAGCAACCTATAGAAGAAGAGAGAGGTGATGAAGTAGTTGAATAACATCTAGATGACCAAATCCTTTAGTTGATTACCAATTAGCTAGAGACAGAGTAAGAAGACAACATAGAGAGCCTCAATAGCTAGGTTATGAATCAGATTTTTCCCTAGCCTATGCTAGTTATCAAGAGCTAGTTGATAATGAGCCAAACACTTATGAAAAAGCTTTGGAGAGTGAGCAATCTGAGGAGTGGTTGAAAGCAATGAAAGAAGAGATGAGTTCTCTTGATAAGAATCAAATTGGGAGTTAGTCCTTAACCTAAAAATAAGTCAATAGTTGTCTGATAAGTGGACTTTTAAGGTTAAAGAGGGAACCACTGAGAGTAAACTTTTAAGATTTAAGGCTAGATTAGTAGCTAAGGGTTACACACAAAGAGTGGGCAGATTATAATGAAATTTTTGATCCTGTTGTTAAGTATACTATCATTAGGATCATGCTTTTATTAGTTGCATATTTTGACTGGACTGTTGAACAATTTGATGTTAAGATTGCATTCTTACATGGTGAACTTGATGAAAAGATTTATATGAATCAACCCCAAGGTTTTAAAGATAAGCAAAAATCTGATCATGTGTGTTTTCTTAAAAGGTCATTGTATGTTTTAAAACAATCTCTTAGACAATGGTACCATGTTTTGATTCTTTTAGGTTAACCATTGGTTTCTAAAGAAGTAAATTTGATCATTGCTTATACTATCAACACCACGATGTTAATAATGACTCAGATTTTTATTACAAGATGTTGATGACATGCTCTTGATTGGCTTTAATAATAAATTGATAGATAGGATAAAAACAACTTTGAGTAGTGAATTTGACATGAAAGACCTAGGACATGCTAAAAGAATCTTATCCATGGAGATAGAATGAAATAGGTCAAATTCTTTTGTGTTCTTACATCAAGCTCCATATGTGTTAAAGATATTAAAGAAGTTTGGTATGAATGAATGTAAGCCTGTTACATTGCCTTTAGCAAATCACTTTATTTTGTCTAAAGATCAATTACATGCTAATGAAGAAGAAGTAGAATAAATGAGTATAATTCTTTATTCAAATGTAATAGGATTTATTATGTATTTGATGGTGTGTACTAGACGTGATTTAGCTTTTGGAGTTAGTACACTTAGTAGTTTTATGTCTAATCCAAGACCAAATCATTGGGAAGATTTAAATTGGTTGCTTAAGTATTTAAAATGAACTAGTGATGTAGGACTCATGTACACGTTTAGTACAAAATGTGTGAAATTAAAAGGTTTCAGCAGATTATGCTAGATATAGAGATAATAGGAAATCAACATTCTCTTATGTGTTTACTTTGTGTAAATCTTGTATTAGTTGGAAATCTTAACTCCAACACATTGTTTTTCTATCTACTACTGAATCTAAATATATAGCTGTCACATAAGCAATTAAGAAAGCTTTGTGGTTTAAAAGCTTACATAATGAAGTGTGTTTTAGGTGATGATGATATGACTGTATATTTAGATAGTCAATCTGCTATCCATTTGTGCAAGAATCATATTTTTAATTAACGTATTAAACACATTGATATCAAGTTATATTTTATTAAAGATGTTGTGGCTCAAGGTTTGGTAAAACTTGAGAAAACCCTTCGATAATACAATCCAGAGACATGAACACTAAAGTGCTCCACTTGGTAAAGTTTAGAAGTTGTCTTGATCTTATAAACATGGGAAAAAATAATTAAGTTCCAATTTATTTTGAATAAATTGTTTTAGCAATCATTAATTTTGTTGTTTTTGCTTGCCCACATGTTCATTTGGTATCAAGGTGGAGGTTTTCAATTATGGGAATTTGCAAATGAAAATGGATTACTTGGTAGAGTCGAAATCCTAGTGCACTTTATCTTTAATTTGTCTCTAAAACTCAACTACACACTTTTAACTTGCTTTCGTAGAATTGATAGAATAGTATAATTCATCAAAACAATTGAAAATTGTGTGTGAGTTAATGTATTTTTAATTAAATCAAAGCTAAATTCTTATACTTTTCTCATTACTACTATTTTGTCTGTGTACTTGCGGGATTTCTGCTAACAAGTATCTTCCACCGAAGGGTAACCCACTGCCTGCACGCCACCATCGTGTGGCCAAAAGCCCAAAACCACACCCATACTGTCCCATATCACCGCACCTATACCATAATTTCCCATCCTAACCGACAGTGCCACACCTGTGTTCAAAATTAAGCACCCCACATCTGGTGGCCGCCATTACCCCAACGTTCACTTGCTTGAACCTCTTTTATCCTTTCTTGTGGTAGGCTTGACTGTCCAAACTAGTGCACACAACACACAATTATACACACAAGATAACACCATATTTTTACCGTGGTTCAAATACCATAAAATGGTAATCCACATCCACGTTGGGACTCCAATTATGAGCCCTATATGTACTATATCTTTGAAGAATGTACAAACTGAGAGATTACATCAAATGACAATGTGAACATAAAAAAAACTCACAACCGAAGAACCAAAATACTCATAATCTCTACGAAAGACAATAATTGAGAAATGAGCTTTTCTATGTATCAAATGATCTTTCTTTTGTACATGGGCGGGTACAGGAAAAATCCTTTGTACTGGTGTCTCCTTGGTCCAATTTTTTTTAATTATTTTTTTAGCATTTTTTTGGAAAAAAAAATTTATTAAAATATTTTTTTTTCATATATTAGTTCGGTCTAAAATTTTTGTTAGCTCTCATTTGAATCCACCACTGCTTGTGTATACGTATGTGTGGAATCCATTTAGTTTTGTTGCAAATAAAAAATTTGTATAATTTATATCTCTATGCCTTGTTAGTCTTAAATTAATAATGGCGAAGATTGAAGTGTATAATAAAACAAAATCTAAGAGATGTTTGGTTATTCTATAATTTATTTATGGCATGGAAGAAAGTATTTCATTTCAGATTTGGAGGAAATAGAGTTAGATAATGGAGAGCGTTCCTCCTACCAAGCTATTTGACAAATCTATTTGACAAATGATATTGACTATTCATTTGAATTAATCTAACGATCTATATCTATTTCATTAAAATCATTTAAAATCCCAACATTCATAACCAAACATACCAAAATCAATTCATTATCTCTATACGTCCCCTACAAATGCCGTCATCAACTCCCAACCTCATATTTGGCAAAATTTACTTCTGGCAAAATTGATTCATCTATAAGAGGGAAGAAAAATCCAAGAACCAATCTTTAACCCTCCTAGAGACCATAAAGCCCTACATTTTTAGCGAATTTGGCAGCAAAGGTATTTTGGATTTGGTTTCATCATTCGGCATCAACTGGTTGAATCTCTGGAGAAATCCCAAAATCCCATATCTCTCTCTCTTTTTGCATCATTGTTTGCGTGACCAAATTGATTGGTGTTAACATCTCATTATCAATAACAGATTTGAGTTAAGTAGACCCAATTGGTATTTGTTCCATCTGAAATGGAGAAATGAAGATGAAGCATTGCAGTTTCAACAGCCTTCAAGAAATTACTTTGAGTTAATTTTCAATGAAGAACACTGCTTTTGATTGTACTTTCTTGGAGTTTCAGCATATCAAAATTTTTCTATAAAGAAGTAAATTTTAAAAATAATTCATGCATTTGCAGTTGATGATCTGATTTTATCTGTATATATGCAGATAAGAGTTTGTTTGAAAATTTACCATATGATCATTGAATAATTAAGAGTCATTATTAATGTAATAAACTCCTGATAATGTGAAACGTGTTTTGTCATATAACAAGCCATATAAATGAAGTAATGATCCCATGGATTGTCTTGATTTTGCAATGCATTTGATGAGTTTGTTAAAATATGGCACACATAAACTTATTAGTTAGACCAATTTTTCTTTTCTTTGAAAAGCTTAATCCTTAATTACACCTTGATTAAGAGCAAACGTTGCAATCATATGTACAAAAAATGGACCGAAATTTCCTTCTAGTAAATTGAAGAAAATTATAAATTAGCAAAAATGATAAGTTCTTGAATCTACAGCAATGAGCCTCAAGGCAACAATTGCTACCGCTGATAGCAACAATAAAGCCTCCGTAAATATGATTTTCAAGTATGAATGTAAGTGGAAATGCACTGATAGCAGCAGTAAGGCTTATGAAATCTCCAAGAAATGGCAGCTAAGCAGATACAAATGTTGTGATGGCCTTAAGAGCCTCAACAAAGCAATAGTTTTGATAATCTCTGAAGAGCACATAAATGGCCTTAGAGCATGACCAGCTAAATGATATATCCAACATTAATAATGAAGAGATTTACATATTGCAATCTCCATACAAGGGAATAAACTTTGCCACCGTATATGAATTCTAGAAGATACAATATCTGATATCCCTCTTTTCTCCATATTCATAAAGCTAGGCCATAAGAGAATTTGCATATAGAGGTATAGTTGTTGCTAAAATTAAGTCAAAAACACCGTCTATCCAACGCAATAGTTATTGAAAACGAAAAGAAAGAAAGAAAGAAAGAATAAAGGTTTCTTTCTTGATTTACATAAACCAAATTGAGCAAAAATATTGATGTGTTGAATATACTACTCAAAACAAGATTGCCCAACTTGAGAGTGGCAAATTGAATAAACTTAAATCTTCTGAACAAGACCATCCAACTTGAGAGTGGCAAATAATTCCAATTTTGAATCCTGCATGACATAAAAATTAACAATTGTTTAGTACGCATAAATAAACAAACATTAATTTACAAGTGAAAAAAAAAACATTACAAAAATTAATTACATGTTATGATTTCTTGGAAATGATTAGTTTATTTCCATTTTTTTTTTGGGTTCTTGGGACATATCCTCTTGTCATGACCTAAATCTTTGCATAATGCACATTGACGCTTTTTTACTTTTCTGTGTCAACTCAATACTTGATTTGAACCTCCCTAAACCAACATGATCTTTTTTTTTGTTTTTTTTTACCTTTATCATCCTTCTTCTGTCACATTGGGATTCGATATCACAAATTGAGAACTATCATCATTATGAATATCTACTTCATTTTTGAAAGAATCAAGTGGAGGCTTTGTTCTAATATCTAATCTATAAATCTGCTGAGATACTTTTTCAATGGCTTTGATATATAATTGGTATCCCTCATCTGATTCGGCAGTGTGACAAGCTAGTTGGGTTGCTTTCCTACACATATGACCAAGTCTCAATGCCTTTGTATGTTGCTCACCATCATTAACCACAATTTTCTCTGAATGTATACTCCTAAATTTATTTGCTCCTTGCATCCCCCTCTTTTTCATAAAGTGAGAAGAAAGTACATCAATATCTTCATGGATAAGAACTTTGAGAATATGGCCGCAAATTATTCCCACAAACTCAAAATGTTGGCATTCACATTTTCCTTCATGATTTTGCATATTAAAGCTTACTTGAAACTTCTCAAATGCTCTTTCTCTATGTTTTACTATGTATGTCCCATAATCATAATTCACACCTTTAACCCTATAATCTATGACTTTATTCCATTCTTCTTTGAATTTCTCAAAAATACTTTTAGTATATACCTTTGACGCATGCTTTAGAAGTAAAGCATCATCGTTCACAATTCGATATTTATGTTCTGATTCAAAGTCCTCATCGTTCTCCCTTTTAACAATTGAAGCTAAAGCCTGATCATATTTGAGAATAAAATCACGAGGTTTAGTTCGAGGAGTAACAAAGCTATCAAAAAATGAGTTAATACCTTTACTACGACTTGTAGTATTCATGCCCGCAAAAATAATCTACGATTATATACTGGAATCCAACTTTCACGTATTACGTACAAGTCGTGAAGCCATTTGTTACTTTCCAAGCCATACTCCACAATTATGTCCTTTCATTTTTTTTTATCAAAATCTTCAACTTTATACGTGTAATGAATGCAACTTTTCATATCTTTCTTGAAATTTGACGTCTAGTAATATATCTGTGATAACTTTTCACCAAACTTTTTCATGATATGCCAAAGACAAAAACGATGATGTGTGTAAGGAAGAACATTAGAAATAGCTGCCTTCATAGCTGGATCTTGATCTATTATGATACAACTGGGATTACATCCTCCCATAGCATCAAGCCATGTTTGAAATAACCATAAAAATGTTACCTCTGTCTCATCTTATACCAATGCATAGCCAAATTGTATGGATTGAAAATGATGGTTCACACCAGTAAATGGAGCGAATGGCATATCATATTTATTTGTCCTATAGGTTGTGTCAAAGGTGACAACATCACCAAAACATTGATACGACATACGAGATCTTGCATCCACCCAAAAGAAATTGGTTGCTCTTCCATCTTCATCACATTGTATTGCATAATAAAATTGTGGATTTTCTGCTTGTTTCTTTTGAAAATATGTGAGCACAAATTGTGAATCACCAACTCCTAACTCGTTACATCTTACACACCTCAAATGGTTATAACAATCTCTCCCGTTGAAACTAATATTATTACCGTTGAGAATTGAGACAACTTTGGCAACTTTTATATTCTCATTTTTGAATGTTTCAGAAAGAGTTTTGGCTGATTCGGGCATGCTTCTTTTTGACCTCATTTTCATCCTTTTAAGTGGTGAAACAAATTTATGGTTGTGGCCATCTTCAAATGCTTTCACAATCCAATAGCCACCTTCAATGTCATTTGAGATTCGTGATATTTGCCTTGCACCCACCTCTAACTGTTGAGCAACTTTTTCTTTTGTAGAGCCATTTTTTTTTTTTCATAATTATCTATTTCACTTGATCATCCAACAATCTTCCTATTATAATGTTTGCCTTCATGTGAGCACACAAATTTTATAAATGTAACTTCGCTTTATACGTGGGTGTGACTTGATAGCAGTTCGAGTACGAATCCAAAACCATTTTGTCGTCCAAAATCCTCATAATAAGATCTTGCCTTCTTTGCTGTCTTAAATTTCATCCCAGCATATGGTGATGGGACTAGTATTGATGATGACCCAATCTCATTAGGTTGAAACGTAGGTGTAACACTGTCATAAGTACTTGCATCCATCTACTAAACAAATTTGAGAGATTTAGTGTCGTTCCTGAAGAATTACTTAATTTTGAAGATTATTTATTTATAAAGCATAAGGCAATGAAGGACTGAAGAATAGTCATATGCTTCTAATACATGTGTGCACCGAGACGCAAACTGCTAATGTGCAATGAGTTCAAGTTTGTTACTTCTGGAAAGTTTTAATAGCTAAGTGTTAGGAAATGCTGTTGGTTCATGCACTCCAATATCTCTGGGAATTTACACAAACACATTTCATTTAACGAAAGTGCAAAGCTTTAGAACTGTCAAGAAAGTGCAAAACCATATCATATTGATTCAATTTGTTTCAAATTTTATCTTCAAAACTATTGGTTATATTTTACAAAGATCCCTGTATAAAATCCAAAATCAATTGATGTCTACGCATCAATAGTTTGGAGCCGAACAATTACAAAATCTTGAATAAAAATAGAAAGGACAAACAATAGGGCAATCATAATACAAGCTTGTACTCTCAAAACCAAAAACATAAACAAAAAAAAAAAAGTTCATAAAAAGAGAGCTTACAAAATGAATTTTTGGTTTGTAAAAATAAATAAAAAATGTAAGGGAGCTTACATTGTTTCTTTCTGTTGGAGCCTGCTTCCAATTTGATGCCCGACAATGAAACCAAATCCAAGATACCTTTGCTACCAAATTCGCTAAAAATGTTGGGCTTTATGGTCTCCAGGAGGGTTATAAATTGGTTCTTGGATTTTGCTTCCCTCTTGCAGATGAATCAATTTTGCTAGAAGTAGATTTTGCCAAAGATGAGGTTGGGAGATGATGACGGCGTTCGTGGGAGAGGTATAGGAGATAATGAATTGATTTTGGGGTGTTTGGTTATGGGTGTTGGGATTTTAAATGATTTTAATGAAATAGACGTGAGATCGTTAGATTAATTTAAATGGATAGTCGAGATTATTTGTCAAATAGATTTTTCATTAACGTATTAAACATATATTTTATTAAAGATGTTGTGGCTCAAGGTTTGGTAAAACTTGAGAAAACCTTTTCGTAGAATACAATCCAGCAGACATGAACACTAAAGTGCTTCCTTGGTAAAGTTTAGAAGTTGCCTTGATCTTATAAACATGGGAAAAATCTTTTAAGTTCCAATTTATTTTGAATAAATTGTTTTAGCAATCATTAACTTTGTTGTTTTTGCTTGCCCACATGTTCATTTGGTACGAAGGTGGAGGTTTTCAATTATGGGAATTTGCAAATGAAAATGGATTACTTGGTAGAGTCGAAATCCTAGTGCACTTTATCTTTGATTTGTCTCTAAAACTCTACTACACACATTTAACTTGCTTTCGTAGAATTGATAGGATAGTATAATTCATCAAAACAATTGAAATTTGTGTGTGAGTTAAGGTATTTTAATTAAATCAAAGCTAAATTATTATACTTTTCTCATTACTACTATTTTGTCTATGTGTACTTGCATTTTTTGCTAACAAGTATCTTCCAATCAAGGGTAACCCATCTGTCTGCGTCACCATCGTGTGGCCAAAGTCCAAAACCACACATCTGGTGACCGCCATTACCCCAACGTTTACTTGCTTGAACCTCTTTTCTCCTTTCTTGTGGTAGGCTCGACTATCCCAACTAGTGCACACAACACACAATTATACACACAAGATAACACCATATATTTACCGTGGTTCAAATACCATAATATGGTAATCCACGTCCACGTTGGGGCTCCAATTATGAGCCCTGTATGTACTATATCTTTGAAGAATGTACAAAATGAGAGATTACATCAAATGACAATGAGAACATAAAAACTCCCAACCGAAGAACCAAAATACTCATAATCTCTAGGAAAGACAATAATTGAGAAATGAGCTTTTCTATGTATCAAATGATCTTTCTTTTGTACAGGGGCGGGTACAGGAATCTCCTTTGTACTGGAGTCTCTTTGGTCCAAATTTTTTAAAGTTATTTTTTTAGTATTTTTTTTGGAAAAAAAAAATTATTTCATATATTAGTTCGGTCTAAAATTTTTGTTAGCTTTCATCTGAATCCACCACTGTTTGTGAATACGTATGTGTGGAATCCATTTAGTTTTGTTGCAAATAAAAAATTTGTTTAATTTATATCTCTATGCCTTGTTAGTCTTAAATTAATAATGGCGAAGATTGAAGTGCATAATAAAACAAAAATCTAAGAGATGTTTGGTTATTCTATAATTTATTTATGGCATGGAAGAAAGTATTTCATTTCAGATTTGGAGGAAATAGAGTTAGATAATTATTTTATTGCACAAATAATAGAGGCCAGTACCCTAAAGTGTGGGGGTGTTAACTAAAGTAAATTAAAGAGGAATCGTAATTACAAACGAATATTATAAAATTTTATTGTGTGCCTTTTGTTTGAAAGCCTAATGGAGCAATGCCCAGTGGAGGTAGAAAGGAAAAATTAGCGATGGCCGGCATGGCCCTTGCTAAGATGGGCCCGGCTCGGCCAGTCCAAAAAAATGGAGCCCGAATCGGCCCATGGCTTGTGGGCCACACGGGCTGGTCTACGGGCCGTGATTTTTATTTTTTATTTTTTTGAGTTTAAAAGGTAAAAAAAAATTTATGATAAAAAATTAGGATCCATGGACCAATCCACGGCCGAGTCTATCTCAACCCGTCTTGTTTTCTTCAGCCCGGCCTGGGCCCATTGTTAGACGTGCCTGAGCCCATAACAAGCCTGGCCGACGGGTGGCCCGCCCTTTGCCATTCCTAGGAAAAATGCTCTAAGGCAACTTTAAGGAGCTCTCGTGCAATTTCTCAAATTATAGGATTGAAACGATTGAGCAAGACAAAGAAAGAAAATGCATACACCCTCATGTCCGCAAAGCACAAGCCTCTCTATAGAAAACTTTTTCTCCATTGCACTTGATTTTACAAAGAAAAAAGCCCCACAACCCAAAGCGGCGAAAAACAAATAGAATTTGCTACATAAGTCGGCTATGGGGGTTTCTTGTGTTTCTCTTCCAATTGCTGATTTTTCTATGAGCTGGATAGAAATAAACAGGACATGATATGTGATCAAGAAACGAAAGTTGGTATTTGCCAAGAAAATTAAGTGTTGGAGAAGAAGGCGTGATTATATCTTTGGAAATTATATTTATTTCAACCTTCATTATTATTGCCTGCAAACAATGTTTATTTTTTTCCTTTTTGAACACCAGCACCACTTTTATAAATTCAAATCGTCACGAATGCATGACAAAATAAAGAAAGGTAGACAATACATCCAGTGAACACTCACTAGAGAATAAGCTGCGTGAGGAAATTTGACGCCTGAATTTTCTTAATTCGAGAGTCATCAAAATTTCTTGTTCTCTAAATTTTATGAGACAAATAATTTTAAGCACACCAAATCATTGACAATTTCTCGAATAAATCTTTCTCTTAATAGATCTCTTCTTGTTTCTCAGTCTTTGGAGAATGTGGCATTGCATTATTGGAAGTTATCTGTTTTGTCCCAAATTCTAAGTGCGGAAAATAAAGACTCGGGACCAAATCGCCAATTCATTTAATAACAATGCCTTTACTTTAAATGTTGAGCCTCAAATTCAAGTTGTGAAAATACTTAGTTTAAAATTGATTTCGCAGAACACTTTGCAAACAACGGGTGTAACAACGTAAATTTTTAAAATTCTAAATTCGCCGAAATGAGGCTAAAATTTCGTTGCATAATAGTAAATATCATAGCGTCAAATATGAACATTTGAAATATTCACAAAATAACCATCGTTTTTAAACTTTCAAACACCTAAACAACATTTATGAAACATATATTTCAATCCATCCTACCATCTTAATTCATACGAAATAACCTATATAAAATCTTAGTCACCACTGCTAGCCATCACGTTGTCGCCGAACTCCTTAATCTGAAATGTCAATTTGGGAGTGTGAGCATTTCAAAAAAATTCCGAGTAACATGTACACACACTAATTAGACAATTATATACCAACTATAACATAACGTATTAAAAGCCTTCAATTCTTTGCTTTTCTTTGTAATGATGTAGTGAGGTGGTAGGGTGGGTGAGGAAAAAGATACTTGTACTTTTGAAAAGTTATGATATTTTTTTTTGTATTTTTTTTGGTTGTTTTTAGCTTTCTTTTATTTATTTATATTTAAAGAAGAGGGCAAATCCATCATTATCTGTCAATATGGACGTGATTTGCAATTAAGTGAAAGGTTGGAAATGTCTGGTGCTAAAAAAAGTTAAGGGTAGATTAGTAACAAACAACAAAGGTTGGAGACAAAAAGTACAAATTTCCATAAATTTTATAATCATAGTGCATGGAAAAATTGTTGTGGTTGAACAATTTCTATGAATGCTTCAATAAATACATACTGGAAGTGAGAGGGAGAGACATATTGACTTTGCTTCAGTTTCTTCAAACTACGCTCATGGAATAGATGTACAAAAGATGATATTCGATGAGAATGTCTATAGGTGATATTTGTCCTAAAATATTAAAAAATGTCGAACCCGAATAAACAAGAATCGCATCATGGAAAGCTTTACGAATGTGGAGAAGCGAGATCAAGTTTGAGGTCCTATTCTCATGTACAATTTGTGGTTGATCTTCAACAATGACTTGTGATAAGTACAATTTTGTACTTATCTCGGCTCACAAAATGGATGATTATGAGTACTTTTAGTTGTTTTCGGTTTAATTGCATGTTGTTTTCTTATTATTTTAGGAAATAATCAAAGTCAAGTGTAAATGGGATGAAAAGAGCGCAAAGAGAAGAAAAGATGACTAAATCGAATGATAAAGAGACCGGAGGGCTTAGCATGCAAATATCAAAGAAACGAAATCGGGAACAAACCTAAGTTAACCATGCGATCGCATGGTTAACGAAAACGCGATCGCAAGACAACAAGAAATTCAAAGTAGAATGTAAAACCCTAGAACCATGCGATCGCAGTGTTCTAAACCATGCGATCGCATGGGCATACGGGCACCAGTTGGCGTTTTCGATGGGATTGAAACTCTACACTTCCAAGATAAAACAACAACTTAAACACACGCCTTGGAGTCTTTTGGGAGCATTATAAAAGGCGGATGATAGTCATAACAAAAAGGGACGAATTTTGGAAAGAAGATACAAGAGGAGAATCGAGAATCAAGGCTCGGGATTGAGGATTCTTCAGCCGGAGTCACGGGTTGTATTTATTTCTTCTTCTTCTTTTTCTTTCGCCGGATCATGATGAAGTCAATTATTGTTATAATTGACGAAATCATGTCCGGCTAATTTACTTTTTCTAGGATGAACGATGAAACCTCATGATTTTTAATTAATTAGAAGTTTTTCTGTTTTAGTAATTAATTGCTTGTGGATTGATTATTCTTTATGCAGTTTTTCTATTATTTTAATGCCTGATCACCATTAGAATATATTGTGATCTATATTGAAGTCGAGAGATTCAATATAGATTAAGCACGTGGTATTGAATAACATAGGGTCCAATAATAGATAGAGATTACTATTATGCTTTATGAAATCTATTTAGGTGTTCTTGAGATTTTAATGCATGTGTTTATGTTCAAGCTTAATTAGAGATAATGAAGTTCGCATAACATATAGAATTGATTGACCATCGAGAGAGGCTTTCGATTAATTTAGGAACGCTGATTTTCAATCTATGGTAATTATAAGCTAAAACAGTTAAACGGATGTTTGATTAAGGAAAGTGTTGGTGGGTTCGCAAATCCTAGAGTTAGTAGATCTTGAATTCGTTCTTGCCTTTTTAAAGTTATTTATTGTTTAATTAAAATAGTTAAATTAGTTTAGAATCACAAAAATCAAATTGAATGTGTGTTTCTTTTATTGTTAAAATTTAGGTTATAAATTAATTGGTTAAATTAATATCTGGTCCTCGTGGGTTCGACACTTTATTTTATCACTATATTACTTGTCCACGATCCGTCCACTTGCGGGATATAAATCGCACAACAAGTTTTTTGACTGGCGCCGTTGCCGGGGACTAGTTTTATTAATTACTACGTTAATTGATAATTTAGTTTTAACAAATTTTTTTTAATTATTATTATTTATTATTTATTATTTATTTATTTTTTAATTATTATTATTAAATTTTTTTTTTTTTTTTTAGTTGATCTACTTGTTTCTCTTGATTTCATTGCTACTAGGTAATAAAGATGAGCTAGGAGATCAAGCACAACACAAGATGATGACTTTTGAGATTGACAAGGATGACTTGCTCTTGGAAGATTTATGGAAACCACCGGTCAAACAAAATTTTTGTCCCTACTCCTACACCTACAATCGAGATTGGCAAAATCAATCGATTACTCTTTGTACAATAACCAAAGTCAAACAGAATACACGGGGTGGACATTAATTGGCTCATACTTGACGAAACTTGATTCATTGGCAAAACAGATGGAAACACTAAATTACTCTCGATCACCACCAATATGGTTCGGATGTCTCTACCAATATGTGCAACTTATGGGCAAATCATCAATCATCGAATGCCTTTTAACCAAAGTCAAGTATCATCACCGAACAAGTCAGATATGCTCGTAACTTTCACTACATCGAATAATCCATACTCGCAGACTTATAATCCCGGATGGAGAAATAATCAAAATTTCTCATATGGCAACACTCAAAATATTCAAAATCCACCAAATCGTGGAATGCCACAAGAGAAAAAAGTAGGACCTGGAAGAAATCATTATCGAATTGAAGGAGATGCGAGAAAAGATGTGATGTTGCTATCAAGAATATGGAAAATCAGTTAGGCGGTTGGCTAAATTGTTGATCGAGAGACAACCAGCACATGGCCAAGCAATACCAAGTCAATCCAAAGGAGCAAGTAAATGCAATTACCACGAGGAGCGGTGTTCGCTACTCAGAGATTCATGTGACTAGGCTGTGTAGAAAAGGAAACCGTGTCCGACAAAGCGAGAGAAAATAAATTAGATGCGTAAGTTGCACTGAGCAGGACTCTCCACCGACTTATATTCCACCACCGGCTTACGTCCCTCCTATCCCATTTCCTCAAAGGTTGCGAAAACATAAGCTAGACCAAAGAATTCAAGAAGTTCCTAGATGTTTTCAAAAGTCGCACATCAATATACCATTCACGATGCCTTAGCTCAAATGCCTAGCTATGCCAAATTTATGAAGGACATTCTTGCAAATAAGCGAAAGTTGGAGGAGCACGAAACAATGGCGCTTAATCGAAGAATGCAAAGTATATTGCAAAACAAGCTACCGAAATTAAAAGACCTAGGGAGTTTTAATATTCCTTGCACTATTGGTAGTTTATATTTTGATAAAGCTTTGTGTGATTTGGGTGCTAGTGTGAATTTAATGCCTTACTCTATTTTTAAGCAGCTCGGTTTAGGAGAAGCAAGGTCGACAACAAGAACACTCCACTTTGCCGATCGGGTCAATCAAACGCCTAGGGGGAATAGTTGAAGACATATTGGTGAAAGTTGGCAAATTCATATTCCCCACTGATTTTATCATTCGGATATGTGTGAAGACGTGGATGTACCACTCATTTTGGGTCGACCTTTCTTGGCTCTTTGGTCGGGCAAGAATTGATGTTCCAAAAGGAGAACTTATGTTTGAAAGTGAATGATGAACACATTACATTCAATGTGTTCAAAGCAATTAAATTTCCAAGCTCTTGATTCCCTGCTTGAGATTGATGTCATTGACCGTAAGAGAGGAGCTTAGATGATAAAGTTGTTGCCCAACACCGTGAGGCACCACTTCGAGAAGAAGAATATGTGCGAGAAGAGGAGTTTCATCCGTCTTCTCGTGACCAAAGTCGATGAAGAAGGTGAAATTTTCTTAGTTGAATTCGAGCATGACGGCAAAACAAAATCATATCAAGATGATAAAGGAAAAATCAAGCTCGGAAGGTAAACAAAATTGTTCGAAGTTGATCAAAGCAAGAAGAACAGGTCCTCCAAAGATTTATTCAAAGTGTCTTGAGCGATCACCACGACAAAGTCAAGCTAATGACTTTAAAGAAGCGCCAATGGGAGGCAACCCATTTTCTACCATTTTATTTATTTAAATTTCAGATTATTTAAATTTTAGGATTTCAATTGACAATTTACACGTTTTAGGTTTTTAGGATTTAAAGTAGGTTGTTAATTCTTAGGTTTTGAGGATACAATCATCGTCATCCTGCATAATCACGTTGTTCAATTATTTTAAATTTATATTTAAAAAAAAAAATTTTGAATTTCGTTTTTTTCAAAAAAAAAAAAAAAAAAAAAATTTCGTTTTTTTTAAAAAAAAATTCGTTTTAAAAAAAAAAAAAATATTTTATTACTGTTAATAAATTTCTTTTCTTTTCTTTTTAGGGTTACAACCTAAGGACTGGCTGGATGACATTCAAGCAAAGATTTGTCGACCAACTTGTACAGATCTCTCCACAAATTGTTCATACCATACTTCTTCTTCAGCACCATTCGATCCACATCTGGGTAGTCTCTAATCTTTATATACTCCTTTGAATTATTTTTACATTGGGGACAATGTATCTTTCAAGTTTGGGGGTAGTGAAAAAATGTTTGGTCTGATAATAATACTTGATATTGATTGTTAAATTATTTTTTAAAAAAAAAAAAAAAATTATTATCATTATTATTATTTAAATTTAATTGTTTGCATGTTTGTGTGATATGAATAGCTTTGTTTGGCTAATAATGAATTTTTAAAAAAAATTACGATGTAATCCATGACTTGTAAACATATTATTACTTTTGTTTAAATGTGAGGCTATTTGACCATGTTTGATATTGTGTTGTGTCGGCCATTTAAAATGATTTATAGCTATGTTGGTGCACTTAAGTTGAAAATAATAGGATACTGTTTAAACCTAAAAATCATCCGTATCTCGAACAAATAACCAATATAGTGAGAAAGTGTGGTAATTAAACCGTGATAGTGGCTATCTAGGTTATGATTGATTCCATGTATGTTGAAAATTTGTGTGGAGCACTTTAGACCGCTTAGAGGAAACTAAGTAATGACCGAATGTTAGGAATCTAATCCTCACGCATGAACTTATTGCACGCAAGGAACAAAAATTATTATTATTATTGCTTAACTCTTTTCGTAGCCTAATTGACTTGAGTGAAAAGGTCCGTAGGGGTTTCTCAAAACCTGATGCCCTAAGGTTCGAAAGACCTGGGAGTCATCGACCTCAAGCTCGTTACATGAGTCAATTAGAAAGCTTAATGGATTGAGTTTTGCACCTTATTAATATCTTATAACTCGTATCGTAGCCTATTTGACTTGAGTGAAAAGGTCCGTAGGGGTTTCTCAAAACCTGATGCCCTAAGGTTCGAAAGATCTGGGAGTCATCGACCTCAAGCTCGTTACATGAGTCATTTAGAAAGCTTAATGGATTGAGTTTTGCACATAAGATCTATATATTTGAAAAAAAAAAAAAAAAAAAAATCTTTGCAAAGTAAATTTGGGGATTAGATAACTAATGGGTTTGACTTATTTAGTAGAAACTTTCTGGTCGAAAGTGCTCATAAATTGGAGAATCTTCATATACCTAGGTTGTCACGATTATTAGTTTTCTCAACCAGCCTCGAACAAGAAAATAATGAGCGAAGTGTTACATTTGAACCAAAATCTCGGGATTTGAGAGAAAACAACATTTTGGGGGAAGTGTACCTTACGAGAAGGAAAGGAAAAGTTGACCAAGTGGTTGGGCTATCACCACCATAGAATTTAAGTTAATCGATTAACGGGTCTCACACACATATCGAGTATGGTTTGAGTATAATCACATTTGCAATAGTAATACTAGGATACTCGTAATGGATTATAAGTTTTTCTTTTTGCAAAAGCTGAAGTAAGAACGGCAAGCTATTTATATTGTGAAGTATGTTACGACTTATTTTTATTAGTATATGCATGATTGTTTTAGCTAGTTTATTCGAGGACGAATAATAGTTCAAGTTTGGGGTATTTGATAAGTACAATTTTGTACTTATCCGGGCTCACAAAATGGATGATTATGAGTACTTTTAGTTGTTTTCAGTTTAATTGCATGTTGTTTTCTTATTATTTTAGGAAATAATCAAAGTCAAGTGTAAATGGGATGAAAAGAGCGCAAAGAGAAGAAAAGATGACTAAATCGAATGATAAAGAGACCGGAGGGCTTAGCATGCAAATATCAAAGAAACGAAATCGGGAACAAACCTAAGTTAACCATGCGATCGCATGGTTAACGAAAAGTCGCGATCGCAAGACAACAAGAAATTCAAGCGAATGTAAACCCTAGAACCATGCGATCGCAGGTTCTAAACCATGCGATCGCATGGGCATACGGGGCACCAGTTGGCAGTTTTCTGATGGGATTGAAACTCTACACTTCCAAGATAAAACAACAACTTAAACACACGTCTTGGAGTCTTTTTGGGAGCATTATAAAAGGCAGATGATAGTCATAACAAAAGGGGACGAATTTTGGAAAGAAGATACAAGAGGAGAATCGAGAATCAAGGCTCGGGATTGAGGATTCTTCAGCCGGAGTCACGGGTTGTATTTATTTCTTCTTCTTCTTTTTCTTTCGCCGGATCATGATGAAGTCAATTATTGTTATAATTGACGAAATCATGTCCGGCTAATTTACTTTTTCTAGGATGAACGATGAAACCTCATGATTTTTAATTAATTAGAAGTTTTTCTGTTTTAGTAATTAATTGCTTGTGGATTGATTATTCTTTATGCAGTTTTCTATTATTTTAATGCCTTGATCACCATTAGAATATATTGTGATCTATATTGAAGTCGAGAGATTCAATATAGATTAAGCACGTGGTATTGAATAACATAGGGTCCAATAATAGATAGAGATTACTATTATGCTTTATGAAATCTATTTAGGTGTTCTTGAGATTTTAATGCATGTGTTTATGTTCAAGCTTAATTAGAGATAATGAAGTTCGCATAACATATAGAATTGATTGACCATCGAGAGAGGCTTTCGATTAATTTAGGAACGCCGATTTTCAATCTATGGTAATTATAAGCTAAAACAGTTAAGCGGATGTTTGATTAAGGAAAGTGTTGGTGGGTTCGCAAATCCTAGAGTTAGTAGATTTTGAATTCGTTCTTGCCTTTTTAAAGTTATTTATTGTTTAATTAAAATAGTTAAATTAGTTTAGAATCACAAAATCAAATTGAATGTGTGTTTCTTTTATTGTTAAAATTTAGGTTATAAATTAATTGGTTAAATTAATATCTCGGGTCCTCGTGGGTTCGACACTTTATTTTATCACTATATTACTTGTCCACGATCCGTCCACTTGCGGGATATAAATCGCACAACAACTTGTACATGTAGAAAATAATATATAACTGGTCTACCATGTGCACACGCAATAGCTAGCATTTGTGAGTGGGGTAAGGAGTCGTTGCATTTTGTAGACAATAGGTACAAAGTTGAAACATATTTCAAAGCTTACCAATACTCTATCTACCCTATAAATGGATGACGAACGTGGCCTGCTAGTGGTTGTGAACCAGTCAAACCACCAAGTTGGGTAGCAAAAAAAAATAAAAAAATAAAAAATAAAAGAGCAAGGAAACAAACACTACATTGAAAAGGCCATGAGGAAGCTATGGTTGCTGAAGAGAAAAAAAAATTTTGGACAAAAATTAGACCACTTTTTGTGAGCATTGACATGTAGTCAGAGACGAACCGAATGTGAAGACTTATTTATTCTTTTGTTGTATTTAAACTTGCTTGATGCACAATCTTTTGCTTGCTGCTGATTACTGCTTGTTGGTGTTGCTTTCTGGGACATCAGAATAGGGCATCCATTCTTTGTATATTGAGTTTGATCTGGTTTTGTTTAACTTACCAACTAACATGCTTTGCACTTTTAACAAGCAACTACATAGTCACTATCAGCAATTCAATACCAACTTTGCAGTAACTCCATCCTTATTGTGCCTTACATTCACTACCAGCAATTCAATAAGCATCAACTACATTGTCACAATGAGCAATTCACTACCGACTTTTCATTATCATCAATTTGCTACCAGCTTACATTCACTACCAACAATTCACAACCAATTTTACACTGTCATCTTCCGCCTTACATTCACTACCATTGTAATGACCAAAGACTTTCCCTACAAGCCTCTCGCTTTAGGGGCTATTCCGTGCGTCGATAGCTTATGTACTGTCCACTTGCTCAATTGGTACCAGCATTCTACTTAAGTTTCTTTTAAGAGGAAAGATCAATGGTTCGAATAACTGAGAACACGAAAAGAAATCCAGTTTGGAGCCAATCTCTAGTGGGATTAAGATCTTTGCTATTGAATGAAGAATCATGCTCCCCTTATATTGAAATTTGCTACATATTACTGTGGGATTCCATACAAGAAAGCAAGGTATGATGAATATTTATATACTTGCTACTGATCCAGTCCACTAGCTACCCTATCCTTATCGCTCAAACTCAATCCCATTGGTTCTTTCACTTGTTAGGGAAGAGGTATTTTTATGATACTGCTCACTATGGAGCTAGTTATCTATCACGGATTGAATCCTCTTCATTTGTCAAATGCTATTGAATAAAGAATCTTGTGCACTTGGAGATAATTCAAGTGAACTGGAGATTATAATAATAGAGATCTATTAAGCAAAGACCGAAAGGGTTTATTAACAGCACCAACACATCTATAATTTTACTTGTCAGTAGGGAATATTGTGGTGAAATTAATTGACTATGGACTCTTTTACAAGAAAAATTAAAATTGCAAGGTTGTAGGCTATTGTTTTTTTTTTTTTTTTTTTTTCATAAATGTAAATATTGTATAGATCAAAAGAAACTGTACACATACATTGGGCATCCCCAAGAATACAGAGTTAGGAGACTAAATCTAAAATAGTACCCGAACAAGGTACTAAAAACTAGAAAAAACTAAGGAAGACATATACACTCGGCATCCCCACGATAACAAAACAGGATAAACAAATAGGCATCCCCAGGCAAATAAACGAGATAAACAAAAAGGCTAAACTTAGCCAGACAAAGCGAGAGACTCAAAGTGAATCAAAATATTAGGATACAAAGAAAACATAACTTTGTATACTTGTGTTTTGATCATTCTAATAATACTTTCAGGAACTCCCTCGAGATCCTCAAAAATCCATCTATTCCTAGCCATCCATAAGTAATAAACTGTAGCGGCGAGAGCAATTCTTTTGGCCTTAGCTTGCCAACCGGTACCACGACCCTCTTTTTGACCCTCTTTTTTGATCCATTTCATAGAACTAGCAATGGTGGACATGGATCTATGAATGCCAAGCCAATCTCTAATATTCATCCACACAGTGTTGGTAAAGTGGCATTGAAAAAATAAATGAGAAACCGACTCCTCAGCACCCTGGCAAAAGATGCAGCCCCTATCAATATCCATATACACAAGTCGGTCTTTCGTAAGTAATGTTGTCTTAGCAGTCAACCAAAGAATAAAAGAGTGTTTCGGTTGAACGCACGGTCTCCAAATATCGGCAGCCCAAACCTTCTTTGTTCCCTTCTCTCAGAAATACTCATAAGCAGACGAGAACCTCGCTGTATCCACAATCCTCCACTGCGCCATTCTGGAAATAGCAGCATCGGCGCTGCCTTCTACGCTGACAATCAGGTCCCTGATGGCCACTACTCGTTTCAGCAGTGGCGAGTCCGTTTTGTGTGGAACCGCACACCAAACCGAGTTCCCTTGAAGATAAATTTGATTGACCCACTGGACCCACAAAGTATCTTTCTTGAGATGGATATTCCAAAGCGTTTTAGCTAGCAAAACTGTGTTCCAGCACTGAAATTGATGGAAACCCAGCCCACCTTGGGCTTTCGGTAAGCAAACTTAGTTCCATGCTACTAACGGTTTTTATGTCCCCATAAAATTTCCTACAAAGGCCTGAAATTCTTGTAGCAACAGCAGCCGAGATAGGAAAAATGGATAACCAAAAGCATTCAACTCCTTGAAGTACGGACCGAATAAGTTCAGCCCTTCCGGCATAAGATAATGAAGTGCTAGTCCACAAATTAATATAAGCAGCCACCTTATCAAAAACGGAGCGAAGTGCATAACTTTAAGTTTTCAGCTGCAAGAGGATACCCAGGTAACGGAAAGGCATAGATCCGGACAGAAATGAGCAGATCCGCTGAATTTCGTCTAAGTCCGCCAAAAATTCCTGCGGTATACAAGCTGGATTTCAACGCATTGGCTCTCAGCCCAGATTTGTTCCCACAATTGTTAAGGCAATCCATAATGATAGAGACGGAAGTTGGGTCACCTCTAGCAAAGAGCATAAGATCATTCGCAAAACCAAGTGTGTAATCTTGAGAAGGCCGCATTTAGGGTGATAGTTGAAATCATTATTATCCGTGCATAGAGCCAAAAATCTAGAAAAATATTCCATGCAAAGAACGAATAAGAAAGGCGACAAGTGGTCACCTTGTCAAGACCACGCTACCCTTAAAGAAACCCGCCAAGTTTCCATTAATAGCAACCGAGAAAGAAGTGGTTGTAACGCATTGCATGATCCATTGTACACAAATTCCTGGAAATTGCAGTCCTTCCAGAACAGCCCGTAGAAAATCCCAATTTAATGAGTCATACGCCTTCTGAAGATCAATTTTCATCACACATCTTGGGGATACACGCCGTTGTATTATCTACGTAGTTCTTGGGCCAGATGTATATTTTCAGCCATTGCCCGACCCTCCATGAAAGCAGATTGAGCACGGTTAACTAAGGAATCCATTAACGGAGCCAACCTGGAAGCAAGTAGCTTAGCAATTATTTTATACACCACGTTGGCTATTGTTATGTAGACTATGCTGGGTGTCGAGATACGAGAAGATCAACAATTGGTTACATATTCAATCTTGGGTCAGCTGTAGTGAAAACCAATCATATCCTCGTTAGATGCAGATTATAGAGCGGCAGCAATAGCAGTTCAGGAGAGTACATGGCTAATGTAGTTGATGGCAGATCTACATCAACCGGTAAGCTATGTAGCGCAACTATATTGTGAACAAATTAGCTATTCGCATAGCGGAGAACCCAGTGTGTCATGTAAGAACTAAGCACATCGAAGTACACTATCACTTCGTTAGAGAAATGTGCTTAAAATGGAGATCGACTTGAAGCACATTAATGTAGAAGAACAAGTGGCAGATGTGTCGACAAAAAGACTTAGCGCTTCAAAATTCAAAGAGTTTCTGACATGGTTGAGAATGATGGGAAGGGAATAGATATATCAAATAGTTGGTGCTGAAGGGGAGAAGTGAAGGTCATCGCCGACTTATTTGAATGTTCTAGATTTTTTCTCCTTGTTTTCCTCTATTATCCTTTTTCTAGAATTTTCCCTCACTGCCATATACATCAAGAAGGACCTACAATGATTATGGAGCTTTCATTATTTTAATTAGCACTAGAATTTTAGTTTTTGTTAACCGCCATTAATGAATTTCACTAGAATTGTTGTAACCGACATAGGTGTAGTAGAAATAGGTAATGGGCGTATTGTATTGGCGTGTGGTGTGAGAAAGTGTAGTGAGTGACAAGAGAGATAAGTGTGTTAGAGTGTTTACCAACAAATTGTACAAGTGTTTTACAATAAAACAAGTGTCTTTTGTGTACCAAATTCAACACAGACCAGAAGACATACTTCTAGGATCTCTTCTCTGATACCATGATAACTTAAAGGAAGTTTTCATAATATTTTCTTCATTGTTTTCATTTACACAAGAAGTCCACCATACATACAAAAGTAGTTCTAGAAAAGGAGTGGAAAAAAAATCTATTTTAGGCTAGTGATTCAGTTTCCATAATAGGGGATTTACGTCAAATAAGGTAATTAATAATTTCTATGATCTCTCAATTACTTATTGAATAATCACTCAAAATATTTATAGGAAAATATAGCTCATGCCGACATATTTATTGATCCTCAATCTTTAAGATTCAAGAACAGATCAACTTTGTTTGAGCGGGATTCAAGGTACTTGGGTAGGATTTACTTAGCCAATTCCATCTTCTCTTCTTCTAATCATCTTTGAACTTCTAGGACTCGGCTTTTCACTTCTACACTTCATTGCTCCAAAGCACTTTATTTCTTGTCATTTTCCTCTTCTTTTCATGAATGCACTTCAAGCTCGGGGTTTTATATCCTACAAGATCAAAATGAGCAAAATAAGTAGAAAACTACTCCAATTATCTAACAAATGAACTCGAATGAAATTCGAGATAAATGTAAAAATTTAAACTTATCACCGCTCATAGAAAGAATAAATAGGGTGATAATGGACACCCTTGACGAAGGCCTTGCGAGAGTATCACCACACCTTGGGGACGTCCATTTATGATAAAAGAAAAGCGTGAAGTGGAAATGCAGTTGTTATGAGTTAAATACATCTATAAGAGAAACCCATTTATTTCCATGACTTTCGACTATCATAGGCTTTACTCATATCTAATTTCATTGCCATTAAACCCTTTTATTTATTTCTCCTTTATTCATCGAGTGGAGGACTTTGAAAGTAGCTATTACATTATATGTCATGAGTTACCTAGGAACAAATATACCTTAATAATCATGACTTCCAAGTTCCTAAACAAGCCTCTTAAAAGAATTTGTTTATAAGAACAAGAAATAAAGGTCCCTTTGTTTGGGAATGCAATTCTTCTCCACATGATATGAGCATGTAAATAAAATGTTTTGAAAATTTTCTTAGAAAAATGCTCGAAGGTTATTTTTTCGTGTTATTTTCTTAAAAGGCCTAGTCAAACAACTCAAGTCTTTTTAAGGCCTAACTTATTCTTCATGTCTTTTTAAGGCCTCTTTTGTGAAAAAAGTCTATAATACCCTTACTATTTTTATATAATAACTGAAATGCCATTGACACAAAAGACCCAAAAACCCTTAGCGTTGATCTCACTCCGTTAACGATGTGAAGTTGCTAAATTGAAGAAACCCTACTCTCTCCAATTTCTCCACTGTAATCTTGGGTTTTTTCCTTCATTTTTTGTGGGCGAAGAAAAAGACTTGCCGCCATTTGTTGTTGCCGTGAAGATAATTACTTCTCACTCCATTTGTTGTTGCAAATCCGTCATTGATAATGTATTATCCTCCCTTTCATTATTTCATATGTACATGGCATTCTTTTGTGTCTGTTCGAAATGGGTGTTGAGGAATGTTATTCATCTGAAATAGTGAAGCTGAGGAAGAAGATGCATAATTTATACTTACTAGAACGTTTGAAACTTCTGTAGTGTTGTTGAACGACAGGAGTCATTTTACACGATGGTGGTTGTTATAAGATGACAATCTGTCATTTTAAACAACGAAACACATTTTGAACTACTATTGCAACGTAGTTGAGATTGTTTGAAATACAATATTTGATTTTTTGAGAAACAATTTTTTTTTTTAGATTAAGTAATCAAAGTTTTAATGAATTGTAGGAATGGAGTCACTATTATGGATTGCTGTATTTTATTTTGGTGAGTTTGTTTGGGATGATAAGGGAAAGTGGAATTGGAAATGGGGTGATAGTTATGTTGTGGATGGACTTGAAATTGTTACTAAGATTTCATATAAAGAGATGTATGGTAAACTACTGGACCTATGCAACGTTGACTCTTTCTTGCATAAATTGGAGATGAGGTTTTTTCTACCTGGTGATGCAATGTTTTTGGAGCCAATCCAGATTGCATTAGACAAACATATGCACTGGTATATAGGTCTCACTAAACAAGGTCAGCCTCGTCTCATTTGCATAATCCATGTGAGCAAAGGTCCAGCACTGGTTAATGATAAAACTGATGCAGTCGAACTGGGTAAACTCGAGCGTGAAATCTAAAAAGAGACATTGTCATTCAACAATGTACAATTACAAGAGAATGACTATTGGCAAGACTTGGAGATACTTTCAGAAAATGATGTACGATTGCAAGCAAATGACAATAATGAAGTGGATGAAAATGTAGATGATTATCGGGATGGGATGGATATAAATGCAGATGATCAGAATGTCGAAAGTCCAGTTGGAAATTTTAAGAATACAGCCAGCAGCTATTCTTCTGAACCTGAGGTGGTCGAAGACAATTAGTTCACATATGAGCAACTTTTGGCTTTATCTTCAACAATTACAACGCATGTGATTTCCACGGATGAAGATGTGCAAGAGGACAAAGTCTTTAAGTCAAAAAAAGATCTGATCTTGGAGTTGCACTTGCTTGCAATGAAGTATGACTTTGAATACAGAGTGAAGAAATCAAACAAGCAGACATACACCATTGTTTGCTTCGATCAAAATTGCAAATGTCGTTTGCGAGCAACGAAGTTCGCACAATGTGATTACTTTAAAATTTGCAAATACAAACATGAACATACTTGTTCTCTGAGCATTCACGGCAATGATCATAGATAGGTAAGATCGTGGGTTGTCGAGCGAAACATAGTGCCAAAGTTTCTAAACCCCAGCACGGTGTACAGGGTAGTCATGAGCTATTGGAAGGCATGGAAGTTTAGAGAATTTTCCTTACGGATCTAAGAGGTTCACCTGACGAAGGCTAGGCTAAATTGGCCTCGTATGCTCATAACTTGTCTGTTAACGATCTTGGAACGGTAAAACGCGTCTGATTGATAGTGATAGTAGATTTCTATATTTTTATGGCTCTCGGACCTTGTATTCGTGAGATTTCACAATTTCATGCGGCGATGGTTATTGTAGATGGAACATCGCTAAAAGAAAGATATAAAAGTATCTTTGATTGTTGCTACATGTCAAGATGCAAACATGCGAGATATATCATATTGCATGGAGAATAGTTGATTCGAGAGAATAATGTATCGTGGGCCGGTTTTTACACGCTTGAAGAAAGTAACTAGTAACCAATTGGACCTTGTTTTGATATCGACCGATGGTAGAGTATCATCAATGGAGTCAAGTCAGATACCCGAACACGTGCCATGGCCAACGCATCTATCACGTAAAGGGCAACTTGAGACCAAGAAAAAATTCGGAGGTTTTATCATTTGTTCAAAAAAAGTGGCGGAGGCCTATCTGTGGAAGAGTGTGACAATTATATGACTCAAATTAAGAATATACATAAATGTAGTTAGGATTATTTATAGAAAGCAAAGTATGAATGTTGGGCCAGGTCACACTTTAAGGAGAATCGCTACAATATCATGACATCGAATAATGCGTAGTCAATCAACTCGTTGTTGAAGAAAGATCGAGAGTTACTAGTCCTTAGATTGATTGAGAACATCCGAAGAAAGTTGCCAAAATAGTTTTACAAAAGACGCATGATTGCACAAGGTTGCACTAGTACTCTAACTCCATTAATGGAAGAAAAACTCATTAAGAATCATGGTAATGCCAGAAAGTACGTGGCGGATCCCATTGATCTAATACGGTATGATGTGAGCAATGGAATGTCGAGGTACACTGTAAACTTAGACAAGAAAACATGTACCTGTAAATGGTTTCAGTTGGAGCGCTTACCGTGTGAGCATCGCAGCGGTGAATGTGAGTGGGCATTCAGTTTATCTATTGTGTTCGTTGTATTACACGACTGATTATTGGAGAGTGGCGTATGCTGAAACAATATTCACTGTACGTAATGAAGTTGATTGGGTTGTTCCTGAGTATATCAGGACTTTAATAGTCTTGCCGCCACTAGTTAAGCGCCAAGCTGGACATAAGAGAACATCGAGGATACCATATGTTGGAGAGTTTCCCAAGAGGCATAAATGTAGTAGGTGCAGAGCAACCAGACACAACCGTCTAAGATGTACATACCAGATTTCAATTGGTGACAGTAGAGTGGAAGAGTAGTGCAGGTCTATAGTTTTTTTTTTAATTTGTTCTATGGACAACAAATGTAACCATAATATATTTGATTTATCGTTATCTCGAATGTAGATGTTGTGTTTATGTTGTTTATCTTTATTTGATTTATTTTTTAGCTGCTTACTATCCCTTATGTGTGAAAAAAATAACATAACAACACCAATCATTTTAAACAACCATCAACGTTTAGTACATAACAAGTAGAATTTTTTTGAAGGACCCTAGACGTTTTTGGTAAAGTTGACGAACCAATGAATTGAACATGTTGTAAAACATATACTGTTATTGAAAACAACCAGAGACGTTTAGTATGTTAGTATAGACCAACATAACAAGTACAGTTGTTTTAAACAACCAATGACGTTTAATATAGAACGACTACATTTGTTTTAAACAACCATCGACGTTTAGTATAGAATGACTACAATTGTTTTAAAGGTCTACAGACGTTTTTAAAAAAAAAAATGCTTTGATGATGTACAATCAATTGTACATTACTTAAATCGTCGAACTCAATCGTGTCGATCATATAGTTGTACATTAATTCGATGGTCAAACTCGATCGAACTCAATCGTGTCGATCAATCAATTGTACATTACTTCAATCATTGAACTTGATTATGTCAATCATATTGTTGTACATTACTTTGATCGTCGAACTCGATCATGTCGATCAATCAATTGTACATTACTTCGATCGTCGAACTCGATCGTATCGATCATATATTTGTACATTACTTTGATCGTCAAACTCGATCGTGTCGATCAATCAATTATACATTACTTCGATCGTCGAACTCGATCGTGTCGATCAATCAATTGTACATTACTTCAATAGTCGAACTTGATCATATCGATCAATCAATTGTACATTAATTTGATCGTATAACTTGATCGTGTCGATCATATAGTTGTACATTACTTTGATCATATATTTGTACATTACTTCAATCGTCGAACTCGATCATGTCGATCAATCAATTGTGCATTACTTCGATCGTCGAACTCGATCGCGTCAATCAATCAATCGTGTCGATCATATTGTAGAATGACGTAGTTGTTTTAAAATGATTGAAGTCGTGTTGGAAACATCTCTAGACGTTTTTGAAAAACTCTGTGGTCATTTACGATGACATGTATAAAACGACACCGTCGCTTAATAACGCTCTAGACATTTTTAAAAACTACCACTTTTATAATTATATTTTACTTTCTCAGTATATGATACATTTACCCACTCACTAAACAACTGTTAAAAAAGAAGAAAGTTCATGACGTAAAACCTCGTGCCGCTCGCACGCGAATCGCATTATTGAAGTTCCACACCTTAACTCCCACTGCCAAGAAGCAAAGTCAGGTGACTGGATTGTCATAAAGATTCCAAATCTCCACTATTAGAATTGTTGTTAAATTAATTTTGAAATTAGGAGTTATTTGTATAGTTGTTTAAGAAAATATGGTGTGTTTGGTAAAGTTGATTTTGAAATTAGGGTTTTTTTTAGATAAAATCACAATGTCTCAATGTTTGGAAAGTTGTGGGTTCCAAACATTTGTGACATTCCTGTAAGAAAGTCATCCCAAACACACATTTATGATGAACAACAGTGAGTGGTCCACAATATTCTCACTCGTACAAGTTTTCAATGTACGACTGCATTTATTACACACGTGATTGCATTTGTCACTAAACGACTACATGGCGTTACAGAATGAATGTTATTATTCCAAAAGTATGTGGTATTTCTAGAACTATACCTGATGTTTCACTAACTGATTGTGTTATGTTATTTGTAGGATGGAGTATTTCGTAGACAAAAATTTTGTAACTGAATCTGAGGTGTCATCGAGATCCACGCTACTGAAAATTGATGCAGTATATGATGCATTAGATGACGAACACAATGAGCTATTCCTCAACTTATGTTTTAGAAAGTTGTACAATTTGAGGTCTATGCAAATATCTCCAAAGCTAATTCACAACTTGTTAATTAGGAGGGTACGTTCAGAAAATATAGATGAGCTTTGGTATTGTTTGGAGAATGAGCAAGTTGTCCAATTCTCTTTTTTCGAGTTTACACTCGTGATGGGCTTTAAGCAAGGAGATGAGGCTGAGTACAAAGATAAGATAGTGCAGAATGAGCGGTTGTTTGAGAAATACTTTGGAGATGGGGATAAGATCACCCTTAGTCGTTTGTATGAAGCATTTGACAATAAGAAAGAAGATATGTACGACAAGTATAAGTTAGGACTAGCATGTATCTATGAGTCGGTGATGAGAGCCAAAGAACTGAACACAAAGATAAGATGGTCACATATTATTTGGTTGACGACTTGGATTTATTCAATGAATATCCATGGGGCGGAAGATTTATGATCTCACAAGGCATGCATTTATGAGAAGTTGGGAAGACTAGAAGGAGAGGTATTCTTTGTGGAGGTTCCCATTGGCGGTGCAAGTAATGGTCAATGGCCCGAATCTAAAATTTCCATTAAGTGAAAAAATTGATATAAAAATTGGTAAGTAAATGACAAGTACATCTATTTGTAGGTTTGGGCTTTTGAGGTAATACTACGCATAACACACTTGTTCCATGCTCGATGCAAGAAATGAGACTCTCGAGGATGTGCTCGTGGAATTCGAGCTTAACACCTAAATCAAGAGACATTGTAGAAGTCTTGGATGATCCATGACTCTGGCGTCCATTGCACATTGCATGCTAGTCCCAAGAGAGGAATAATAGTATGTGAGATTGTTTGACTTGACCCTAGAAGGAAGATCCAATCCTTGATGGCTATCTTCACGAGGACATAGCTAACGGTCTTTGTTGGAGATGAAGAACCCGATGATATATTCTAACAAGTACGAGAGGGTAACCCACATGCTCTCGGTTGCAGCAGATGAACACGAGGTATGTATATTATAATAAATTAATTACATCCAATCTTGTTACTTGCTTTCATTTGTAACGCTCTGTTTTTGTTATTCTCTGTCATGTCTAGGCTGGTCAATCATCGCCTGCTACAACACCTTGTACACCTTTACGAAAGAGTCATCTGTGTTATGAACACAAGAATATGCTGAGGCAAATACTTGAAAAAATAAAAAAATTGACGGATCAAGTTGACGAGCTGAAGAGGAAGGTGGACAAGTCAGAAGAAAAGAGGCAGTGTAGCCTACATTTGCATAAGAATATATGAATGATGACGATGAATAAATTGGGATGGAGCTGATGTATCATTTGGTGATCGGGGACAAAGGGGTGCGAGAGGAGGTAGAAGATAAAAAGTGGATACAGGGGTAGATGGAACGGGGCATGGGAGTGTGAAGGAGCCGGTAGATGTAGGTGTAGTACCAACAGTGGAGGGTAAAGCAGATGCGGCCATAGATACATAGGTCGGGACAGATCGTGTCGAAGATTAAGCGGAGGCCCCTGTAGATATAGAGGTCGGGACAATGGTGGAGGGTGATCGGGAGGAGGCCGTAGATACAGGTGTAGACACAACAGCAGTGGGAGGGTAAAGCAGAGACGACCGTAGATACAGGGGTTGGGACAATGGTGGAGGATGATGCAGAGGAGGTGGATCAACCATGTAGGCGAACTCACGTAATCTGTCGAGGGCGGAATGATGTACAAGAAAAACCTAAAGTGTTCCTACGCATGAGTAAAATGAAAGCCGTAGAAAAGACTGACATAGACGAACAATCGCAGGAAACAAGAGTTAAAAAGCCTTCACGGTGGGTGACTTCTCCATACACGAATGAAGGTCAGTGGAGAAAGCACGTTGATGCTACAACGTTTGATCTTTTCCGAGATGTTGACCACAGCGTGAAGGATAAGGAGTTTTCTCGCATGGTACAACCCGGTTAGGTGACGGGTAAACATCGTTTCCAACTTAGTGGACTTATTATGCAGCTGTAATTTCTATTTTTGTTTTTTCTTCATTCATATTTTTTCCATTATTGATTTACACGTAGTGTCAGCCACCAATTGAACCATTTAAAGTTGAAGGATGCAAAAAAATGGTTCCATGATGTTTTCACGGAGGGAGCTTGACTTTCAGATGAGGTAAGTAGCCTCAACGTGTGAAATATATGTTCAACATACTTAATTATTTTGGTTAACACTTGCTTATTTTGAAGCACGTTGATTTGGCAATGCAATTGCTGCGTCAGCGAACGATAAAATATTCCAAATCCTTCAGTTGTCTGCGAGTCATTTTGGACGTGAACTTCTACGTCAACTACATGCTAGTAATGCTTGAGTTAGATGCAACATATCATCCGACGGAGCTGCGAGAAGGGACAGTTACCTCAAAGGCGAGTTCCTAAAACATGGTCGAGAAGTGGGAGGGTGCACCCATTTATATTTTCTAGTTTGCGATCGTAGTCACCGGTATGTCAGTCGAGGTGGACATCGCCAAATCGACAATGTTCATATCGATCTAGATAGGAGCTGCTCTACGGATGATCAATTTAAAGTGACTTGAAGCCTATGACAATGATTTTTTCTATGCTTCAAGAAAATCAACATTGTCATCGATACTATAGCAATAGAATGGATAACGACAACCTCAAAACAATCCAACTCGTAAGTTTCATATGACATTAGGCAACTGCTCAACTACGATAATCTATTTTAATTTGCACTATTAATGTACAACTTTGAAATTGTGTTGCGGGGGTGATTGTGGTGTTTACCATCAAATACATAGAATTCTTGAGCATCGGCGCGCACAAGCATAGCTAGTTAATGGATTCCACATGTAGAAGTGGAGGAGAAATCGTTGTTGAATTATACACCCTTGATTGTACCCCATAAAAATAATTTCTCATTTGTTTTGGCTTTTATTTTGATCTGCTTTTTGTTTAGTTTAATGATGTTGATATTAGGGTAGGCGGTTGCAAAACATTGTTTAAGATGTACATTTTAGGTCGATAGCATACCAAACGATCGCGATGGTTTATAAACGATAGCGATGGTTTTAGAACAACAACGATGAGTTCATAAACATGTGTTGTTGTTTTAAAACTCCTCTATGCGTTTAAAACATCGATTTTGCTTTTAGACTTTTGTAAACTAACTTTGGCGAGACCCTTTTGTAAGTTTTATGTATTTATATGATTATTACTTTTGTTGGTTAATTAATATTGTGTTTGTGATTCAATTTGTCAATGGAATTCTCTGAGTTTTCATTTTATGTTATATCTCGTGTTCATTGTCATTACACAATTTTCACTACGACCATAATTGTGTGAAACTCTAATAAGAAATTGATGTTACTATTGTCATTGAAAACTAATAATACATCCATTCAAACATAATCAGAAAAACAAAACCAAATCTTCATCGATGCCAAAATACTAAAAAAAAAAAAAATACAACAAAACCAACGTAAACATAATTTCTTCAAAACAATACAAAAAAAAAAGCAGAACCATTCCAATCAAACTTCACAAGCGACCAACACAAATCATCTTCTCCCACGATCGCTTAATCTATTTCTTTTGAACCCGATCGCTCAATCTTGTCATCCATGTCATCGGTCTCCAAATAGCGAGAGTAGACTTCATTAAAATACTCATAAGGGTGCAAAACATGTCAAGCAAAGCTTCTACTTTCCAATGCGCAACAATATTTGGTGGGTATTCATGAAATTTCCACTGGCGTTCATGATTGTCAATAAAGACATCAAATATGCACTCATTTAACACCACCTTAACTCAGAGCCAATGATGTATGAGGTTGAAGAAGAAAAGATCAAAATGATTCCTACCACCAATAGACACTCTTACCACATTGTTAAGGCGGTTTCCATGTGCGAGAGATGGAGAAATTGTGTGGCATTGAAATAATTTCGGTGCCTCCGTATAAGCAAATGGAGCTAATGCTCCCTGGGGCTGAATTGGTTGGAAAAGAGCTATCGGTACAATAGAAGTAGACCACAAGAAAATACCAATAGTAGCAAGTAATGATAAAATAATTGGAAAACATGTGTAACTTATAGCACATAATAGAGCAGACCAAAAATCATTAACACAGCATGAAGGGGAAATGCCTCAGTCCAGGGGTGATCAATCGAATTATTCTTTACCAAAATTTATTAACACAAAGGGAATGTGAAAAGCTTTAGTGTCTCATTGGCCATTCGATTTATTTACTGCCATATGTTCAATTCGATTTATTTACTGCTATATGTTCAAATATTAAAAAATTAGCATATTCGTTCCAAAACGACGACTGTCGTTCCATGACAAATTGATGCAGTTTCACAGATCGTTCTGCACATCCGATTTTTCCATAAACCACATCCGTCAATGCGGATATCCAACATCGAGCCAATTTCATATGGCTAATATTACCCATGAAGTTCGACTTATCTCGGTGATAAATAGTAAAAAAAAAAAAAAAAAACTTTACATAGCTTCTAGAAAATCAATAACAAATATACGATTGTACCTCGGCCATATAAATTAGTATCACATTCTTCTTTAGCCTCGAGGATTCATGAGATTGTTGTAGAATTTGAACACTAGTGTCGTTTGCAAATTTTCCACTTCTTTGAATGGGCCTAACGTCTCGTGAGAAAAGACGGACGTTAAGTGGATGGAGATGAAAGATGGGAATTAAAATCACGTTGAAAGTAGGGTAAAATGGAAAACACAAACTAAATAATTTCTTCATTTTTTCCCTTAATTCTAGTCAAAAGCCTCAAAAGTCTATTGACTCTTTTCAAAGACCATTTGAGGTGATTCCCACTATTTTTCTTTACTTCAAAATTATTACTACAATTATTATTATTATTTTTCATTTATAAGTGCTTTGTTTTTTTAATTTAATGAAAATACAAAATGTCAAGTATGTCCTTATTAAAGAGAAGTAAAGACAAAATTATTGAATAGAAATAGTTTCTACATTTAAATAATAATGACTATCTTGAACTATAAAATGTTAACTAATAAAGCAAGGAATAATGTTATTTATCGCCACCCGTGCGTAGTCTATTGCAATTGGTTAGTGCTACATAATTGTGTTGTCTTCTCAAACCAATCAATTGCATTGGATCCTATTGACTGGTGATAAATAGCATTACTCTAAAGTAAGGTCACCCTATAAATGAGTAATGATCATCAATTTTTTAAGATAAAAAGTATAGAGCGAGCTAGAGAATACAAATTATAAGCTTTGTTTGAGTGGATTAAGGTTGTTCATAGGCAAAAATAATGAAGGTTGAAGTAGTAGTAATTTCCAAGAAGGGTTGAAAACACCGATTTTTCACCGGTTTTGGAAAGTACCGGTTATGAAGGGTTAAAAAATCGATGCTTGTTAGTTATTTGGAGCATCGTTTTTGGATGTTTTAAAACCGCCCAAAAAACGATGGTGTAGTGTAATTTAGAGTGTATCTCCCAACCCGCCAAATCGGTGGTTTTTTGCCGTTCTTCAAAATTTCTTCTAATATTATCTTCTCTCAAACAATTATTTTCAAGCTTCCCCAAATTTAATATTTGTAAAAATAAAGAACATATGCAGACATAAATAAATAAATAAATAAAAGCAAAAACATAAATTTAATTTTATATTTTCAATGATACGTCGATATATAAAATTTTTAAAAATTAATTTTTTTAATATATAGACATATATGTAATTTGATTTTTTTAAAAATATTTAGAACCGCTAGATAATAACTCTTAAGCATGGGTTTGACCGTTTCAAAACCGTGACTAAAAACCACCCAAGACCGCTCCACTCATAAACATGCCCGGTTTTAGGCCGAGGCAGGTGAGGCAACCGCCTCGGGCCCAAAACCAAAAGGGGCCCATTTTCTTTAAAAAATAAAAAATAAAAATAAAAATAAAAATTAAGCATAGCCAGGTCTGGCCCAAAGGAAGCCAAAACCAAAATAAGGGGTTTTTTCAGAAATAAGTCAATAACCACAATGAATAAAATATTTTTTAAATTACTGTCATATTTTTTTTATTCTAAAAATATTTTATTTTGTTTTGTTTTTGTAACACTTGTTAAATTTGTTGTTTTAGTTAGAATAAATATGTCATAACAAATATAATAACAATTGTTACAAAAATAAAAAATAATATTTTTAGAATAAAAAAAGTTAAATAGTAGTTTTTAAATTATTTTATATTTTATAGTGTATGGTGAAATTATCACCCAAAATAAACTTTGTAAACCAAAAATCAAATTATACGAAGCCCACAAACCCAGCCCAACAACAATTCAAATTGAATTTGAACCTTCGATCACAGAACACAGACTCTCCTTCTTTCAATCCTTCTCACACACGACGGAAACGCAATCATGTGTGAACCATCTCTCTCTCTCTCTCTCTCTCAAATCTTAGCTTGCGAAACTAGAAGATTATTATCTCTCTCATCCGTCTCTTTCTTCCCGTCTCGACTCGGTGAGCAGGTACTTTTTTTTTTTTTTTCTAGTTTTCTTAATCTTTGTTAATGGGTATTGGGTAATGACTTAATGTTCATTGAAACTTGAAATTATGAATATTTTTAGTTATTGGGTCAATTTATGCTTCATGTTTAGACTAATTTTTAAAAGATTACCGTGGCATTGTGAAACATTGGCGGTGGCATTGCAAACTTGATGGAGATTTAAAGCAAGTGTGAGATTGATATTGAGGCCTAAATCGGATCATTTCTATCTTTAATAATCACATAGAGGCACTTCTTGTTGGTTTTCGTGAGTTGTTTGAGGCATTTGTAGCAATCTGGTGTGGGGGCTTTGGTGGTACCCCCAACATAAGGAAGACATGTTGCTAAACCAACCAATGAGAGTGCACACTCTTCTTTTTTCCTTGGAATTTTCTGATTTTGCACTAACAAATAACACTAAAACTGAAACTAAAAATAATGAAATTCTCACACTCATGGTGTAGGAATCTATATTTTGATGGTATTGTGAAATGTGAACTCAACAAGGAAACATATAGAGGGTTTTAGGCCAAATAAGATAGTATCTAAAGAAAAAGGCAATGAGTGATAGTGGGAAGGCGGACTACATTCCTTGCGTGTGTCTTTTTTAATCATTATGGTAACCAATTATGCACTACGCAATAGTGCTAGAAGCCTGGAATTGGAATGGCAACTTCTTATGTTTGCTTGCTCACAGTTTTATGACTTGATTATTTATTTAATGTTTACACTTATATTTTGGATTGTTTTTCAGACCACTCTTTTAGTTTTTACACTTGTATGTTAGATTCATTCTCCCTCTTTTGATGGCGATTAGCGGTGTATGGGAATTTACCATCCGAAAGTCAACTAACACTAGCGGTTTGGGAGTTTGCGGTTTATCAACATTCACTATTCCACAAGGAATTTTGATAAAGCTTGGATTCTTATCACATGATGAGCTTTGAGTCATGCTTAATAAAATTTTTACAAACTAATATTATGAATTGTAATTGAAGTCCATTTATGGGGTTAATTTATAAATTATGAATATGATTGTTTATTTGTGTTGTGAATATTATGAATTGGGATTGAAGTTGATTTCATCTCAAATTTTGACTTAATTTTAGGTTTAAAACCTGCAAGAAGAAGAAGTTGGTTTTTCACATTCTGTCATTTCATAATTGCCGCTCAAATCTCACTGTCAAGTAAGTAATGGCTATTCCTCGCTTATTTATTGACTTATTAGAAATAGTTGAAGCCTTGCCGGTTTATACGTGATTGTGGCCTTGTCGGCTAAAATGTATCTTTTGAAATTTGGGGGTCCATTGGGGGGCCTAATTTTTGGAGTTCGCCTCAGCCCCAAAAATGTCAAAATCGGCTGGAATGGTTGTTGGTTTAATGATTTCTCACAAGATTGCGATGCCATGTCCTTACACATGTTTGCAAACAGTTGGGCAGCCATTGCTCGTGGGGATCTGAGATATTCCATACCCAAAGTTTGATGTCGCCACTATTTTCCCACCAAAGATCATGTCCATGGCTCTAATCTGGTGATTAAGGAAGAAAGTAATGTAACCAAGATTTTAGTGTTTTCTACCTCTAATTAAGATTGATGCCCTAAAAGACAAGTATGCTAATACAAATGGTGAAAAGCGGCATCCCACGAGGATTGAGGCACTCTCAACTTTCATATGGAGTCGTTTCATGGCTTCCACTCAAGTAGAAGAGAATCCCAACAAGATTTACTCAATAGAACCAATAGTAAACCTCCGTCCAAGATCTGATCCACCGCTATCCAATGATTATTTTGGGCATTTTTGGAGACCAGCAAGTCTTATAATAACAATGGATAAAGATTATGAGAAACAAATTTGTGGTGTTGTGGACAAAATAAGAGAAGCCACAAGTAATGTTAATGGTGATTATGTGGCCAAACTTCGACATGGTAATGCTGCGAAAACCAACATCAAAGATGAGCAGCAGCTGGTTAGATTTGTGTTCACCAGTTTGTGCAGGTTTCCCATATATGAAGTTGATTTTGGATGGGGTAGGCCAATATGGGTGGCATCAGCTAACTTCGGAATGAAGTATAAAGTTGCTTTTTTTGACTCACAATCGGGCAATGGAATTGAGGCTTGGATTACCTTTGAAAAAGGAAGACATGGCTAAATTTGAAGCAGATACGGAGTTGCATGCATTTCTTTCCCCAACTTTGTGAGTGTCCAGAGACAAGTGTCTCTAACTTCACATATTCTACTATGGATTTTATATTTGTTAGATACTATTTTTATGTGAAAAGAAAGGCTGTTATTGGTTGCAATACTTAGTCAGCCCGTTCGCGAGGTGTTTTTTACAAATATCATTCGCCCCGAGTTAGCTTCTTTTTGAAAAGGTTATGGACCCTACTACAATTTTTTCAATTTAAATATCCATTCATTCTTTTTTGAGTACTAGTGAACGCATGTGCGTTGCACGTGGTAGAGTACTAAATTTGACAATAATAATATAAAATGAATATATATATTAAAATGAAATATGTAGTGCAGTATATGAAATAATTATTAATACATTCATGAAAAATATACTATAATGAAGTATGCTATATATATTGCCTTTGGGGATATTTGATAGATCTCGTAGAAGTTGCCTGGGGACTATAATTTAATATAAAATGATAAGGTATTAGGACAGTCATTATCTTATAAAGCCCATTGGTTAAATGTGAACTATGGTTCCCATTATTAGCCTTTCTTTGTATATCTAAAGCCATTTGAGAATTTTCTGCGTCCTTGAGGCATTTAACAGCACCCCCAATTGGCAAGGTGCTGCTCTCGAGTATGCTTTTCACATCATATTTGCTTATTTCAAAATTAGTCACTGCGTTTACTCCACAAAATTTAATTGCTGCAATGTCGTAGGCCTCAGTTGCTTCCTTCTGTGTGTGCCTAGAATCCGAAACAAAAACAAAGGTTAAGATAAACTTGTACTATCTAGTACAGTCAGGTTCGGTCCACTTTATTAAACAAGACAGTAGAGAATATTACACGAATTACTTATTGAAAGTTCCCAAGTAAAGATCCTTGTTACCAGCAACTCTTCCAATCCTTGCTTGCCATCTTCCATGCTGATGATGTCTGTTGATCATAATGTTATATGAGATGAGACTATAAATTTATAATGGTCTAACAATTTTAATTATCATGCACAATAATCTTTCATTTGGTAGGCACTGATAATTTACAATGCAATAATTAGTTAGAACAAAGAAATCTAATTTGGATGGCCGGTCTTTCTCTTCTCTTTCTTCCCTTAGAGAAATGTCTTCTAATTATAGTGATAAAAGTGATCTCGACTATCACATAAGATAACTTTATTGTCGTTTCTATTATATTTTCATAGTAGAAAAATAAACGCTAAAAGTGACTTCTAATATTATTATGAGATCAAATTTCGTGTAATTTAATTGACTTTGTAACTCCTCTATAAATCGATGTACCTCGAGAAAATCCACTACTTTTTCTACACATTTTTCACTGCCATGATCTAGCAGAAAGATATACTAATATAACCTAAAGAATTTAAAAATTCTTTATTTTTCCTAATTTTAAATCAGTAACTGATTACATGCACACTAAGTAATTAAAATTTTCAATTCAAGAATATTACTTCAACCTCATGCACGATTTTGGCTTTAATCTTTACATCTCAAATGCTGAGAGCTAATCTATTACTAATGCAATAATAACTTAGAAGAATATACCGGTTGCATGTTCCACAAAGCCTAAACTTGGTAATTTCACAAACTCTACAACAAGAGGGCTCTAAAATATGAAACAGACAAATATGTTTTGTTGTTAAGCGTTGAATCTTTGGGCGAAGAGGAACGCTTCAATTGTCCCTTCAAAGAACAACCATCGTTGCTCTGATGCGAAAAAAAATCTTTAAGACATAAGTTCGTTAATTTTTGGACCACACAATGCAAATTGTTTTGCTTCATATTGTCAAGTCATAAATGTTTTATTTGTACTTTAGGTAAGTTGTGTATAATAATCGCGAAACATATCGTGAACATGATTTTTTTTTTTAAGTGAGGATTAAAAATGTATTCAATATATCTACAATCTTTTAGGATTATAAATTTAACTTTGATTTGTACGGTTACTTATGGAAAGAACTAATTGTTATTTGTTGGTTGAAAAGTGAGATTATTGAGTAATCATAGGACATCTAATTTTGCCGCATAATAGAAGAGCATAATATGTGAACCAACCTAGGTTTGTGCCATTCCATGAAAGAAAACTGCACTAATGTCAAAATCCAACCAGAGAATTATCCAGCCAACTTAAAATTAGAATTTTGCATTGGGTGAGGTAGATAACATAAATTTTAATGTACCTGCTGAAATGGTTATGATGAGTTCTCCAAAATGCCTGCACACATGAGAATAACACTGCAAGTTCAATCTTTTGCAAGCGCAAAGTAAATTGATTGGAGAGAGAGAGAGAGAGAGAGAGAGAGCATATTGAAGTTATAACAAAGATTCTTACATGTTCAAAATACAGAACCTTTGAACCATCTACCATCTCTGTTGCTGCGCATGCAACCTATCTAGAGAAAAATATAAATTAGGAGCATAAATTCAAAAAGATTTGAACCCAAAAGATTAAGAATGATGTGGGAATCCTTAAGAAAATTAGTTCACACTCACAAAGTATTAGACAAGCAATATTTTAACTAAACTCATGTTGCATATAGGAAATGATTAGTGCCAATTTCAATTGATTTCTCATGAATTATAAGTGTCCATAATTCTTATTTCCATACATTGCATCAATAACTTTCAAACTATCATGCTTCAAGATTAAGCAAAATGTGAATTTCACTGCACCAATTGATCAAACTCACCTGTCTAGCAACTGCAGAAGAAACCTCAGCAAAGCCAAGATCAGGATAAGGCAGACCACATCGATATATTTCCCATAAGCATATGCCAAATCTATAGGCGTCAAATTTCCTGTTACAAGGCATGCCATCAAGTACCTAAAAAGATGAAATCTTCATTAGCCTTTAGCCTTTGTGCAGATGATACATTGAGCTATTATGCTTCTAATCCATATAAAGTGTGTATCAAAGTATAAGCCATTCATCAAAAATATTGTTAATTGACTAACATTTATGATAGTGATTTACTATTTCTATATAACAAATTATGATATTGCGTGGATACCTCATAGGCCATGTACGCTAGGTTCAGTTTCACCAGCCACGTCTTTGGGATTCTTAGCTTCAACATGAGTAACGCTAGAAACAACAATTTTTAAGTGTTATATGAGAGTCTAACATCATGTTTTCAACTTTGACGTCACAATGTATTATCTTCATTGAAAATAGATAGCTTAGTTTGCAAACACTACAAGATGAAGTAAACATTCCCAAAAAGAATTCTGACTTAAATAAATTGAACGAGTAAGTTACCCTCTAGATAAATCTAAAAAATGTCGGTGATTCTGATTCTCTACATTTCTTGACCAGGCCCCGCTAAAGTGGTTCTCAAGCTTTTAGATCAATTTTATCTGCCCGAAAAATCATATCTTTGCTACCAATGCTCATCCGATGGCTAGTTGTCACCAAGGCTTTCTCAAAAACACTGCTTTGCCCTTGAAAGTTGGAGGTTCCCTCTTTGTTTCTTGATTTCTTAGTTTTGAAAGCCTCCCCGCCTTCACTTGTTTTTCACATCCATGTTTCAAATAATCCAAATATTTTCCAAGCTAACAAACCAAAAGCCTAAATTTCCGAAGTTACTATTAAATCAAGGACCCGTGCAAGAACAAGATTTCAATTTAATAAAAATTGATAAGAATTTATGTTCTTTAAATAGTGAAAATAATTTTTCCGAAAAGTAGAACATTTCATCATCATTAATTTGTGCCAAAATTAGAAAATAATTGCAATAAAAGAAAGATTCAACTTTTAGTTCAAATTTCTAAAATAATCTTTTCAAAATAAGCTTCACAAGGTGAATTCTAATACAAATTGCAAAGCAAAACAATAATCCCAACGAAAACCGTAGAATAAACAAGTTTGATTTTTATTCTCCCTCCACTAAGGACCCCAAATAAAAGACCAAAAATAAACTAAATAAATTGACTTTTCAAAATTTCAAGAGGCTAATAATTTGCCCTCACCAACCCTCCGTTGTTTAACAAATAAAGCACTTAAATAGAGGACAAGTGCGAAATAAAAGTTTTTCTACCTAGGCTATATGCAAGTAATGCTGGAATCGATGCTTTTATTATTTATCTTTAAAATTTTGGAGATTGAAACCACCTCATACCTTAAGAAAAATGGTCATGCAGTAAACTTATTGAAATAGGTAATCTTAAATAGATAATAACGAAAAGCTCCAAATTGAAGTTTTTGTAAGGTACCCACAAGTAATCTTAAAAAGCTCCAAATTGACATTTTTTGGCCACACAAGACCTAAAGCTTTATGGAATAGAATTGTATGTAGAATGCTTACACATAAACATTTACCTGTTGAAAGAGAAGATTGAATTGTATTGTCTGCAATTTAGCATAGTCCCCTAATGATCCATCGATTAAATCATCAGTTTTTCTTTATGGTCTTTGGGAATCTTAAAGTTTTGTCTACAAAAAGTGGTGCCAAGATTCAACCAAAGTTTTGTCTGCGCAAAAGTGGTGCCAAGATTCAAACTTTATTGCACGTGCACTCAATTCATAGTTTGAAAACAAAACAAAACAAAACAAAACAAAAATAGCCCACAAAAGCGAAATTTCCATTGGAGGATAGACCAAAGCGAGATGAGAGAAGTGCAAGCCACCATATAAATTTTGTAGCATTATTTAACAGTTTGACGTCCTCTAAATGTAATATATTTCTCATCACCTGACTCTAATCTTACCATATTTCTGACCCTCTACGAAGAAGGCTATTCAATCACACTATGTAGTGATTTTTCATTATCAAAATACCACATTATTACACGTCAACAAAATTAAATGAAAAGTCTCATATTAATCAACTAAACCACCACATAAAACATCTTTGAAATTCAAGTCCTACAACAAAAAGGAAAAATCTCATAAATTTACCACATCAAAAACCGATTTTTGGTTCAAAAATAATAAATAATAAATTTATTATTTCTCCGATGATTTACTTAGTAATTAGCAAACATAAAACTCAAGGCAGTGAGCTCGAACAAATCGAGGAAATTTGGCTTTGGGGCTGAACTCGCAATGTACACTTGATGATCAATTAGATATTTTTCAAATTATATGATTTTTGTAGCTTCACGTGAGGAAGACAATGTCCATTGAAACCACTAACTTTACCTCACGTTTACCAAATTATATACTTTATTCTTCATGTAAGAAGAATAGGATTCATTACCAAACCCCTTTGAAACTCCTAACTTTACCTCACATTTGGTGTTTCAGGTTCTTACTAAATTGCAAGCCAAAGCCTTAGTTTGTATTTTTTTTTACAAGAGTCCAAAAGTGTTCCATAGCTGATGGCAGAGAGTTACAAAATTAAATGCATATATATACCCATGGAGAACACATGTGCCAAATATGGAAGACATGGCTATGAAACAACAACTAAATATCATGATTAGACTAACCAAAGGATAAGGAAGAAAAATAGGTACGTTAAAATTTTCATCATATGAAAGATTGGAAAGCTTAAATGCAACAGTATGAAATCATTTTGGCAATTCAAAGTGATTTGTTGTCCAACCTCGTTTATGGGGATCACAGAAGCAAAAACAAATTGTCTACAACTATGCAATAGTATGTTTGCTCAAAGGCTACAGGCATGTCTCGGAGTTGTGCCGAATTAGGAATAAGACCTTTTATATAGTTTCCCATCTCCCGTTCCATAGAAAATTTCGACAAATTTCAGCACATACAAGATAATCAAATCACACAGCTTTATAAAAAAACCAAATTTAAATTCCATTTTGCAGGCGAAGAAGCATAGAAGTGAAAAGACCATACATGAGGTTGAAAAAACCCATCAGAATCTTCATCGAGCTTACTCATATCAATTCTGGCTTGGGTAAGTGAAACCCGAAGAGGAAATAAAAGAAATACAACATGAGAAAGAGAAATCAAGGAATTATGTGGTTGATAATAACGTCAGCTGATAGAAACAGACCACGAGAACACTGTTTAGCATGGGTTACTTTAAAATTGTACAGTCAAGTGGTTATTGTGCTGTGGTAGGCTTCCTTGAAGACTTGATAGTTTCCAAGTACAGTGTACAAAAAATGTAATGAATTGCTTTTCTTAGACATCCAAGACCAAATCAGATTATTATCTAATTCTTGCTTAGTTTTCTAATGTCTTTTTATTACATGCAAACATTAAGTCTCAATATTATTTGACCATCTTGTGATGAAAGATGGGGAAAAACTTCATTTCAAGGTGCTTTAGTCTTTGAAGACAATGAATCATACCCATGATCTAATTGAATGCTTTTCCAACAAATAAAAACCAACACAAGGACATATTGGATGCCTTTCCTAAAATAATAACTTCGTATAATAAAATAAGCATAAAGAACTGAAGCCGTCGATTTGTCAGAAGTTAATGCAAAGCAATTAAGAGAGGGAATAACGCTGCAGAATATACTAAAATTATAATTCTTTTTGTAGTCAATGGATCTCATATTTATAGTTCAAACGACATCTTTCCATGAAACTACTCATCATAAATGTCAAGGCCTAAGGCGTCTCAAAGTTATCTTTGGTAAAGTTCTTCTAGCTCTAGTTTGTTCTCCATCATAATAATCTAAGGTAGCGATCCGATGTAAAAAAAGCCTTTTATAAGACAAAGTTAAAAGGCTTACGAAGAAAAAAGAGACCAGTTGAAAAGCAAGTGAAGTAACACGCCACCTCCGGAAAATGCAGAGAGAAACACGCTTTTATACACGGAAGGGCGTGTAGTTGAAAAGCAAGTGAAGTAACACCACCTCCGAAAAAAGCAGAGAGAAAACACGCTTTTATACACAGAAGGATGTGTAACGTATCTAATCTGTCTTCCGCTAATTCCTTGAATGATATGCAATATTGCGGAAATGTCCATAAAATCACATACACAGACAAGTCATGATTTTGGTACATATAATAATATATATTAGTTACTTATTAGAAATTACTTGAGAAAAGGTAAACTGAAACGCGAGTTGTAAAGAAGGCCAATAAACTGTTATAATCTAAGAAGTTGCTCTGCAGACTCTCCGTGCGACCATGTGAGCATATATGTTCCAGAGAATATTGCATTGCATTGAACTGGCAACTATGGTTTCCATCATAAATTACACAGACTATGGTTTCCATCATAAATTACACATCAACCACTTTATCAAAAATTACTATAGCGGAAATATTCAAAGCCTCTGAGAACACCTCAAACAAAATTTAGCTCAATCACTGACCTTTTCCATACCAATTGAATCATCAATGACGCAATTTTCCCTCAGGCAAACCCACATAGCTTCCAGATCATCAGCATTTAGCAAAAGATTGGTTTGCTTCTGAGAAAGAAAAGAAATAGCTTAATCACAATTTGTCAAAATCATGTCCAGACACTATCCCAATCTGACTAATTTACAAATCAACAGTCACATTATGCTCTTGTTGTTTAAGTATCAACTGATACAGCTGCAATGCAATAAGTTGAAAAAGTATCCCAGAGTGACTAAAAGAAGGTACATTTTTCCTAAAAAGGGAAAAGGAGAGGGAGGAGGGGAGAAAGGGGGGAGAGAGAGAAAGAAAAATAGTAAACTTGGATGCTCTACGTGAAGGATATTAAGATGACAATATCAACCAAAACGAAAAGAGACAAAATCACAAGAGTACCTTTAAAACTCAAAATTTTGCCAGCCTCTGGACCCTTTGACTGATGGATCCTTCTTCGGGTTTCAATAGCAAGCAAAAGCAAAATACAAGTTGAAGAAAAAGCGTCGGTGACCTCAAATGTCAATGTGTAAAGAACAAGTTAAAAATGGAATGCACTATAAACTTTTATAAGTCAAAATGTCACTTAATAAAACAACTAAACCAGAAATGAATGAGTAATCAGTGGCCTCTCTGTTTGGTAACCATATTTACTATTGGATAGTATATTCTGAAAAAATGTACAGTTCGAGAAATCTATACCCTCTTATAGAAGCTCGGAATTGTGCCTGCTTCAGCACTCTTTTGTTGCTTCTCATTAAATATATCTAGCAAGATTCTTTTTGTTCCTAGCTTTGAGAAGACAATATAAACAAACAAGGTCAGACCACCCTTAATTTGGCAAAACTTCACAAGTGCAAAATATACCAATATATTCATACACATACTAAATTGCTCTAGCTTTTAGTTCACCACACTGTATCTCAAGAACTTATGTATAAATTAAAGCACAATTTACGTGTTTTCATTAGCGATGCTTATGAAAATGCTAATTTTGGCACACTCGATAAAGTTCTAAATTGCCAGAGATTATGTTGATTAATTAACATAGCAAAGTATAAACACCAATGCGAAGACAACACCACACAAATAAAACCCGTCCTCTATTACCAATTATTTGGAGAAAATAGGTTACACACACACACACACATATTTATAAAAACATAATACATGTATTTATGTATTATCAATATTTTGAAAATGGAGGGGGAGTTTGAGAAAATAAGGAGCCATGAGGATTCGACTCGAGACCCGTCCGGGATCCGATGAACCTGCGGACCCAAAACATGGAAGACGCGGGTGGGAGTCTTCTTGGCGCCCTTGATGGCTCGTGCCCTTCGTAATCGCTCGACCCACCGTAGATTTTCCGTTTCCAACTTAAACCCTCAGTAGAGTACAACACCAAAGTTCTTCAAAAGTGGGTTAGAGATTGGTAGGATTCGGTGCTCCGATAACCCGGCACCGAAGAAAAAAAATCTTCTCAGCAAAACGGAAGCTCTGCAAAGTAATTGCCTTCTCAAAACACGTGGAACCATCTTACCCGTCCGACTTCAAATTGAAAAGGAGGAAGGTCCGAGGATGTTTACTAAGATTCAATTGGTCGGATTGGATATAGATGCCTAATTCATATATATATGAAACCTATAAGAAAACCTCATGAAACCAACAAATAGGAAAAAATAACATCTTTTAATTCTAGAATTCTTTATAGAAAATACAAGAAAAAAAATCACGTGAGATGCGTGCAACAGGCAGACATTAAACTTGCCTGAGAAGAAGCGTCGCGGCCAGAGCTTTGGGTAGGAATTCGGTTGCAACACACAATCTAGGGTTTTGGCCTATTTCTCAGTGAAACGAAAAGAACTGTTGGTGTGCGGCGTGAACAGGAGAGAGAGATTGTGGTGGAAGACTAAGCCTCCGTTTGGTATAGATTATAAACTGGTTTATTTGACCAAAAGAGTTTATTTGACCAAAAACGATTTATTTGACCAAAATTTTTGTGTGTATAGCATGACATTTTTGACCAAAAAGTAGTCAAATAAACCATAAACCAGTTTATAATCTATACCAAACGGAGGCTAAGAAAGGGGAGTAGGTGAATTTGTGTGGTGTGAGAGAAGTGTATCATATACGCAACCAGAAAACTATGTCGTATGGGAAGGCCATTTCTAAACGGCTTAGACGGTGTAGAAAAACGGCTTATGAATAGTACCTTATTCACTCTTATAGTATAGTTTAGAAGTTTAGTAGTGTAGAAAAACAGCTTAGACGGCTCTGAGGACGATGGCTTAGGCGGCTTATGAATAATACCCTTATTCACTCTTATAGTATAGTTTAGACGAGTAATGTTATTTATTACAATTTGTATTCATGGCAATAAATAAAAACGCATTTCAACTTTATTAAACAATTTAACACTTATCATACTTCCATATAGACATGTTATGAATATAAATAATATTATTCTTTTAGCACATAGTTAATAAAAAATAAAAGAAATTATAAAAAAAATTAATATAATTGTAGTTAATGTGTGTGGTCGATGCGTACTTTTTAGAATTAACTAGTATCAATGTGTATGGGACATTATCATAACGACAATTTTTGTAAGTTCTGAAATTATTTTTTAAGGATAGTCATAGGGAATAGTTTGGGAATGTGGGGCCCAGACAAATTAATAATTGAATGTTCATGGAAATCACTTGCACAATAGACAACAAAATTATCAACACTACCAAACTTCACAATGTAGCCTTTTTTCTATTAAATCGACAAAACACTTGTTCCTTTGTCAATACGTAGTTAATTTTGTCAGCGATTTTTGTATTTAATATTCTGCAAGTGTACGGATCGCACAAGTAATAAAGTTGATTTTAAGTCCAAGTATTGTACTCACAGATTTAGATAGTTCAATTTTAATTACATTAACCCTAATCGAATCTAATAAACTTTGGAAAATTAGTGATTAAGAACTAATTAAACTATAAACTAAGAACAAGTAGCTAATTATAATTCAAACAAACAAGAGATTAAATTAAAGAAGAATTACTTTAAAATTGGAAAAAAAGAAAAAGAAAAGAGTACTAGGATCCCTAATCAACTTATACCAATTTCCTTTAACCCGTACCGCTGAATTTGATAACATGATTTAATTATGAAGATCAATATTCCTAATTTGTTTAACAATTTCTCTCGAGTAGAATTAAACATATCCCTATATGTGACCTGACTATATCTCTATGATAGATGCGAACATATAAGAATGCATTAGAATTTGTGAATACTTAAAGATCACGTAAAGCATAGCGGTATATCTTTATCCCATATCGGACTCTCGACAATTGATACAATGTATAACCTATTTTCCATCTCTTGAAGGTAAAACGAGCCACAAGACTCATACAATCATTGCACATATAATTGTAGATGAAAAAAATCAATATCAATTATTCAAAATTAAAATCATGCTTAAATATCAAAATTAGGTTCAAAGAAGTAAAGGATCATGATACACATTTCATCATGATCCTAGCAATCGAAATAAATCTAGTCTATCATACTAAGAAGAATAAAATGAAAAGAAAAACAAAACATAGAAGCCATCACACGAATATGAAGAAAACTTGAAAGATAAAATTTTGAACTTGATCTTCGTTTAAATCTTGAAAGGATGAATCTTGATATTCGTTTCTTAATTTGTCTCTTGTTTTCTTCCCAAATCGACTTTCAAATTGGCTCTAAATCCGGCTCTCTTGTTATGAGTTAATAATTCATATTTATACTACCCTAATGGTGCCCAAAAGATCCCAAAATATTACAAAATTCGCGCCCAAAAGGTTTCCTAAGTGTATTAAGACTCAAAAGGAAAGAAAATTTCCGTAGCAAGAAATCGGGTTTGCATTCTCGCTTCTTTCATCTGTATTTGGCGCTCGCCCATGACTAATTGTTTCTGAATTTGCACATTTAGTACTCCAAGTTTGATGTTGTCTTCTTTAGTCCTCAACACTTTTAATAACCTCCAATTTGGTCCTCAAGCTTTGGGTATTGGTCATTTTAGTCCTCAAAATTTCATATTATCTTCTTTAGTCCTCAAACTTTCCATAACCTCCAATTTGGTCCTTCAAGTTCTAATTGAGTGAATTTGAGTTCGCATATTCTCTAAATATTTGCCAAATTGTTGCTCTTTTCGTCTAATCTTCTCTAATTGCTCACAGACGGATCCAAAAGCTGAAATAGAAGCAATAATATACAAAATTAAGTAAAATTCAATAAAATAACAAAATAAAAGCTTAGTTTAAAGACTCGAATAAGCGCACAAAATGCACTTATCGATTTCCACGGCACGACAACAAAATTATCAATACTACCCAACTTCACAATACAACTTCATTTTCTATCAAATCAACAAAAACTTGTTCATTTATCAATGCGTAGTTCCATGTTTGGTGCGTGTTGGAAAAAATTATGTGTGAGACTTATTTTATGTATTTATTAAATTAGCTTCTTAATTTATCTAATTGATTTTGATGTCGAAATAACGGATTCGTAAATGCACTTCTTTTAAAATCCATTATTTCTTCTTTTTGATTACGAGTAATGCTATTAGTCAACATTTGTATTCATGGCGACTCGACATTATCCAATAAAGAAAAATACATTTCAACATTATTAAACAACGCATGTAACAATGATAATATATACTTCCATTTAGACATGTGATGAATGTAAATAACAATATTCTTTTTCGAACATAGTTAATAAAAAATAATAATAATAATATCATTGTAGTTAATGTGTGGTCGATCACGAATTTTCAAAACCATCAAATATCAATGTGTGTGGGATATTATAATAACAACATTTTTTGGAAGTAAAGAATTTTTTTTTATGGATACTATATAGTTTGATTTGGAATATGGGGCCCGGACAAATTAATAATTCAACTGTTCATGTAAATTACTTGCATTGCGAGACAAAAAAAGTAATCAATACTACAAAACTTCACAATAAAATTTCATGTTCTATTAAATTGGCAAAAGCTCGTTCCTTTGTTAAAACGTAGTTGATCCACCGTATATAACAAAATTATTAATACTACCAAACTTCACAATAGAGCTTCATTTTCTATCAAATCGACTAACACTTGTAATTTATCAATGCATAGTTCCGTGTTTGGTACGTGTTGGGAAAAATTATGTGTAAGACATATTTTATTTATTAATTAAATTAGCTTCTTAATTTATCTAATTGATTTTGATGTCGAAATAGTGGATTCGATGAATGCGCTTCTTTTAAAAAATCCATTCTTTCTTCTTTTTAAATACGAGTAATGTTATTTGTCACCATTCGTAATCATGGCGGCCGTCACATTGTCCAATAAGAGTCCCGTTCTCTTGCCCCTCGAGGATAGAAAAAAATTAACCCGCTACTGACATGGAGCATCAGCGATTGCTCCATTGTCGAAGAATTGGAGTTAAAAAAAATTCTGTAGTTCTGCCCATTTCATTTGAAGAACAGCCTCATCTCCATTCTTCCCCAAAACCATTTCGCCTGCCCTAAATCGCCTCCATTTGCAGTGCCTATTTTCGCGACTTCCACCTCATTGTCGCGTCGCCACCGCTGCCTGATAAGTGCGTTTTATACACTTATTTTGGCCTTTTAATTAATCATTTATGTCGTCATATAGTTGCTTTTCTACTTAATTTAGTTTATTATTGTTTTATTTCAGTTTTGGACTTGTTGGTGAACAATTGGAGAAGTTTGGGCAAAAAGAGCAATGATTTAGAAGATATCTCATAAGTTCGAGGACTCAATTGCACTCAACCCAAAGTTGAGGAACCAAACTGGAGATAATGCAAAGTTGAGGGACTAAACTGGTGATGATGTAAAGTTGAAGGACCAAAGTTGATGTCATGAAAAGATGGAGGACTGAAATGATCAAGACTTAAAGTGGAAGGACCAAATTAGTGACCGTTGAAACATAAAGGACCAAGATACAAACCTTGAAAATAACAAGTTTGGGCGACCACTTGGCTTAATCTTGGGCGACGCCCGGCAAAGATGATGACAAAAGCGGGCTGACAAACATGGTTGCACAGGCGATCGCCGAATAACTGGGCGATCGCCCGAACCAAACTTCAGCATGATTTTTATTTTATTTTCTTTCCTTTTTAGCCCTAATTTACGTTAGGTAACGTTTGACCCACGAATTTTGTACTCTTTTGAGATATTTTGGGGCACAATTAGGGTAGTATAAATATGAGATATATTCTCATAACAATGGGAGGATTTTGGGAGTCGAATCGAGGAAGACGGAAGAAAACAAGAGAAGACAATCGACCGACAATCAAGAGTTTTTGAAGATTTCTTCTCCTTCAATCCATGCCGAGGTTCTATCAATTCTTGTATTTTTAATTTAATTATGTTTTCTAGTTTTCTTTAGCCAAGGTGAGACGATGAAACCTTGTTTTAATTAAGTAATTATTTCATTATTCGTTTAATTCCTTTTTAGGGCTTTAACGTTCATGGTTCGTTCTTAACTAGATTAATTAAACATAATTTCTTTCATCTTAAATATCATGTATTTTTTATAGTTAGATATTAGTTTAATTAATCCATGCTTGATGCTTAAATAAGTTTTATTAATTGCTTTTGATTTTTCATCTTCTTTTATTCTTATTGGGATACATAGAATGCTTAGGTAATCTTTGATTCTTTGTCTTCTTTCAATGGAATTTGATATGAAAAATGCTTAAGTAATTTATGTTTGAAGCATAAGGGGAGCCTATATTTGATTCTCTTCTTTTGGACTTAATTGATAAATCTTTAGGGACGACAATAGATTGATTTAGGTGTTGTCGTATGTTTTCTTTGGAAATTAATGAATGATTAGATGATTGCTAAGTTAGACAATGGTGAATTCTGAAACCTTGGTATTTTACACTTCTTGATTATTCAATCTCATTATTTTCGCATAATTAGTTATTCTTTAAATTAAATAATTTCAACAAAACTCTTTTCGACTCAACTAGCCTAGAATAACTGTTAACTTGGATTAAATTACACCTTCCTCATAGCAGTCTCTATGTGATCGACCTCGTTTTTACTTATCTATATTCCAGTAGATTCGTACACTTGCGAGTTAATTAAAATTTGACATCACTGCCCTTGTCAAACACCGGCCGTTGCCCTTCTCTAATTTCACTCGCTATGAATTGGAGACTATAATTAAGCAGCCACTTGGGTGTGATTTGAATAAACTCTCTATAGAAAAAAACTCTCTACTACCAAAAGACTCCACTGAGGAAATCCATGTCATGAAAAAATGATACTCACAAGAAGAATTCAATAAAAAATCCTTCACTCTAACTGGAAATTGTTAATAAATATTGTTTTATTCATTTATTAAGGGTAGAATAGTCTTTCCAGCTTAGCCTATATATAGTTTATTTGTAATTAGGTTTTATAGAGACTTTGTATTACTTTTCATTATGTGTAAGGAACCCTAGCCTCCTCCCTTTGTTTTGATTCTTTTTGTTCATTGTTTTGTCTATATTATTTTACATGGTATCGAGTAGGTTTGATCATATTTGGTTTAAACTTGAAATCACTTCCGTTCTCCGTGAGTGGCCTTGTGCCACTCGTCCGCCAATTTTTTTCCTTTTAGATATTGTCATCGACTAAATTTTATTTTTTAGAGTCTTCTTGTTGTTTTGGTCTTGGTTGATTAGATCACTTGGACCCTTCGGTTTGTTTGGGGTATTTATGTCCAAGTCGGTTTAGAATTTGGAAATTGTCTAGTTGTTCTATTTTAGAGTGTGGTTGGTTTTGTATCCGGTGATAAAATGAATTATTTTTGTTTTGTTGCTTTGGGATGCGGTTTTTTGGCATTTGGTATTTGCATCTAGTGATTTAGATTTGGAATTTGCATCCAACTAATCTAGATTTGCAATTTGGTATTTGCATCCAATAATTTGGATTTGCAATTTGGTCCGATGTCTGGAATTTGGTTTTTGGTATTTGGTCCGATGTCTGGCGCCGATTCTTGGGACTGCGTCTCGAAGGTTAATCTAATCTTAGTTAATTTTATTCTCGACTAGTTATAATTTAGGATTTTATTTAATTTATTTAATTTTCGTTTTTATTTTATTATTATTATTTTTTATTTTTATTATTTTTATTATTTTTATTTTTTAAAAGAAAAATTCAAAAATTCAAAAATTTTCATTGTGCATGCTTGGTCGTAGATCTCTAGAACTTAAGCTAGAACATCTAGATAGTGAAATTGAAAGGACTTTTCACCAACAAAAACAAGCCACTAATCTAGATAAAATTGAAGGAACCAAGCAATAGTAGTTATGGGGATGAAATTGAAGAGAGACCTTTCGGGGACTATTTTAGTCCATTAGCTAATTTGAGCACCTCATGCATACAATACCCTCGGTCACACTAGGAATTTTGAGCTTAAACCGAGTGTGTTAATGTCTCCCATCTTTCTATGGTTTAGATAGTGAAGAACCTTATAATCATTTGATGACTTCTATGTTGTATCGAAACATTTAAATATGAGAATGTGTCTCCCGATAATGTTAAACTTAAATCTATTTCCTTTTCTCTCGAAAGATAGATCTAGATCTTGGTTTAATACATTGCCTGCAAATAGTATTACTTCTTGGGAACAAATGGTTGCTAAATTTTTGAATAAATACTTTCCTGTTCACAAAACTAATGCTATTCGCAGGGAAATTTCAGAGTTTGTGCAAAGAGACGATGAGCCATTCTATGAAACTTGGGAGAGATTCAACGGGCTTCTCATGAAGTGTCCACATCATGGCTATGAAAAATGGCATTTATGCCAATACTTTTTGGAGGGATTGCTACCACATATTCAAGAGTGGTTGATGGCCACAAGTGGTGGAGAGCTGATGTCTAAAAATGCTACGGAGATTTGGAGCTTCTTTCAGAAACAGGCTGACAATTCACAACAGCGGAGCCGATCCTCTAGAACTGAACCTAAGAAAAGGGGTATCTATGAAATTCGCAGCAGTGAACCTAGCTCAGAAATCAAAGAAGTCAAATGCATGATAGAGGACATCTCTCGCAAATTGACCTCATTGACAGCCAATAGTCCTCTGAGAACCCGAGGCGGTCTTGAGCAAGCTAATGCCCTCAACATGATGAGAAACAGACGCACAATCCGTATTCAAACACATACAACCCGGGATGGAGGGACCGTCCCAATTTTTCTTGGTCACAAGGTGTTCAACAGATAGTACTGTGCAGTCAAGCCCCAAGTGCTGCTCAACAATTCAATCACAATTTTTCACAGCCAAAACCATGGGAGGAAGCAATTCATAACTTGACAAAAGCTACACAAGCTGCATTAGAGCATCGAATCACACAATTACTGAGTTTAAGAATGAAGTCTTGCGCCCGACGAACTCTCGAGCACAATCCATCTCCAATCTTGAAAACATGATGGGACAACTTGCTTCATCGATCCAACAGTTGGCAACAACCATTGAGAAAAGAAAGTTTCTTAGTCGGCCATTTCCTAATCCTAAAGGAGTGCAACATGAAGAGGCAAAATCAATCATGACTTTGCGGCGTGGAAAATCGTTTGACAACAAAGTGGACATCTCAAAGCAAACCACTTCTCAACCACTTTCTCCAGGTACTATTCCAACTGATGATTCAATCCAAGAAGCTCCCAAAGAGGACAATGAGCCATCTTACATTCCAAAAGCCCCATATCCTCGGAGGCTCACAAAGGTAAAGCAAGGTAATTCCATCAATGACATGGTGGACATTTTCAAGCAGGTAAGCATAAATATCCCTTTACTTGATGCTATTAAGCAAGTTCCCGCCTATGCTAAATTTTTTGAAAGATCTATGTACAACAAAGAGACAACTACATATCTTGAGAAGGTATTTTAAATCTGAACAAGTTAGCTCTATAATTCAAAGCAACACTCCTCCGAAATTTAAAGATCCAGGTTGTCCTACTATCTCATGCATCTTAGGAAACCATAAAATTGAGAAAGCTTTGCTAGATTTAGGAGCTAGTGTTAATCTTCTTCCTTATTCTGTGTATATGCAACTTGGACTAGGCGAGTTAAAACCAACATCTATGATTTTACAACTTGCTGATAGATCTGTGAAAGTACCTCGAGGAATTGTAGAGGATGTTTTGATACAGGTTGACAAGTTTTATTTTCCTGTTGATTTTGTTGTACTTGACACTCAACCAAGACGAGACTCTACAAAACATATTCTCGTAATTTTTGGTCGTCCTTTTACGGCAACATCAAATGCTATCATTAATTGCGGGAATGGAGTTATGCAACTATCCTTTGGCAACATGACAAGAGAACCGAATATTTTAATGTCAACAGGCTACCACATGATAATGAGGATGTTGCTAATTTGGACATGATAGACGCATTAGATGATGATTGTCTTGCTTATACTAATTATGATGATCGTTAAACATGTGCTTAACTCATTTGGGTTCTTATTCGATGTTGATAATGCTATAAAAGAAGTTAATATTTTGTTTGGATCGTGCTGTCGTCATGGGTACAACCGAATGGAAGCAGTAAAATTGAGCCACTTCCTCACAGCGTGCCAATGTCCATAGATGCAAGCAAAGCGGGTCCTCCAAAGCATTATTCAGAGTCTTGGTAAGGCAATCGAATAATAAGTCAAGCTAATGACTATAAATAAGCGCTTAATGGGAGGCAACCCATTTTCTTACCCTTTATTTACTTGCTTTATATGTAGTAGTTTTAGACATTTTAAATAATTTATTAGTTTTATTTTATTTATTGCACTTATTAGGCCTCACCATGTCAAGCGCAGGATATCCTACTTGTGCAAGCCGCTTGGACTATATTTAGACAACCACCTTTTGACCAAGGGTCCCGGCACTACTTCTGAGTCCACTACATACTAGGCAGATCTTTCTCATCCATCCCTGGGGAGTAACTGAACTTTTCCCTCCTACTCTGTGCTTTATTTTATGCTTACATTGAGGACAATGTAAGGTTTTTGTTTGGGGGTGGGTTATAAAGTATCATGTTACTTTAGTACTTTTGAATTTGCTTATCACTCTTGTCTCCATAACTGCAATACTTTTTGGAAAAAAAAAAAAAAAATTCTAGTTCTTGTTGAATATCTTGCCGCCAATGATGATATATGTTCAAAATTGAGTACATTTTAGTAGACTATTAGACAACACTTGAACTCGTTCTTTTATCTCATATACTTATCCATGTTAGACCCGATTATGGAAGCACATAGCCACTATTGACTTATCGTTTATTGGAGACATGACTTGAGTGTTAGTGTTGATATTATTGACCCGAGTATCATGATAAAAAAAATTCCGTTCCTACATTCTTAGAGCTAGTGACTAAACTGTTTTGAGAACAGGTTTGGGGTGTTAAAATTACTACTACATTTCTAAGACTTTTGATGGTTTGGGTTTTCTAGGTCTAATCTTTGGTTGAATGGGTTATAGTCGAGGGATCTAGGCGAGCACTACTGCATGGTGATAAAATTAAATGAAATATCCGACTCGAGCAATTAAGCTGTAAGGGTATCTTAAAACCTCAGTGCCCTATGGTCATTTGACTTGGGAGTCATCGACCAAAGCTCGCTACATGAGTCCCGTGTATCTAAAATAAAAAAAAAAAAAAAGAGAGCGACATTTATAAATTTACATCTTCACTCCTCTATTAGCTGTGTGGGACTCGAACAATTAAGTCTGCTAGGGTATTTTCAAACACTGGTGCCCTATGGTCATCGACTTGGGAGTCATCGACCCAAAGCTCGCTACAAGGGTCACACGTAAAGCTAGTGAAAGAGAAGTATTGCACAGGATGTAAGGCATTAATGAGGAGTTAAATAAAAAAAAAAAAAAGTAGAAGTGCTCGGGAAGGATTGCTAGATTAGAACCTTAGAGGCGAAGATGAGAATTTAGAAACCTCTCACCATCCTAATTCTCGAATACAAGTGCTAAGTTTTACCACTTTCGTTGAAAAGAAAGAGCATTGTGATGATCAATAGAAACCAACTTAGCTAGAACACCTCGGGATTTGAGAGAAAAGCTTTAGAAGTGTGATAACTTACGAGAGGTGTAAGGAATAAATGGCTACAAAGGGTTCGGGATTGCTAAAATGTCAACAACACAATATTGGTCATGGTCTAATACGTGTATAAGTTCAATGTTTGGCTATTCACACACTCACACAAGGTCGAACATCGGATAAGTGAAAATTTTTGTCTTTGTTGTTTGATATCCTTCTAATAGTGTTGCTTTATTTTTGAACCCGAGGCATATGGTAAGAGTTTAACATTGACTAATTCTTCGTTGATTCAATTAGCTTAGTTTAAATTATATTTTAGTTTTGTTGTTGTTCGAGGACGAACAAAGGTTTAGTTTGGGGTGTTTGATAAGTGCGTTTTATGCACTTATTTTGTACTTTTATTAATCATTTATGTCGTCATATAGTTGCTTTTCTACTTAATTTAGTTTATTATTGTTTTATTTCGGTTTTGGACTTGTTGGTGAACAATTGGAGAAGTTTGGGCAAAAGAGCAATGATTTAGAAGATATCTCATAAGTTCGAGGGCTCAATTGCACTCAACCCAAAGTTGAGGAACCAAACGGAGATAATGCAAAGTTGAGGACTAAACTGGTGATGATGTAAAGTTGAAGGACCAAAGTTGATGTCATGAAAAGATGGAGGACCGAAATGATCAAGACTTAAAGTGGAAGGACCAAATCGTTGACCGTTGAAACATAAAGGACCAAGATACAAACCTTCGAAAATAACAAAATTTGGGCGATCGCTTGGAAGCTTAATCTTTAAGCGAACGCCCAAGAAGATGAGACAAAAGGCACAAAGAACATGGTCGCTCAGGCGATCGCTTTGAATAACTGGGCGATCGCCCGAGCCAAACTTCACCGCAGATTTTTATTTTTATTTTCTTTCCTTTTTTTAGCCCTAATTTCGTTAGGTAACGTTTGACCCACGAATTTTGTACTCTTTTGAGATATTTTGGGGCACAATTAGGGTAGTATAAATATGAGATATATTCTCATAACAATGGGAGGATTTTTGGGAGCCGAATCAAGGGAAGACGGAAGAAAACAAGAGAAGACAACTGACTGACAATTAAGAGTTTTTGAAGATTTCTTCTCCTTCAATCCATGCCGGGTTCTATCAATTCTTGTATTTTTAATTTAATTATGTTTTTCTAGTTTTCTTTAGCCAAGGTAGAGCGATGAAACCTTGTTTTAATTAAGTAATTATTTCATTATTCGTTTAATTCCTTTTTAGGGCTTTAACGTTCATGGTTCGTTCTTAACTAGATTAATTAAACATAATTTCTTTCATCTTAAATATCATGTATTTTTATAGTTAGATATTGGTTTAATTAATCCATGCTTGATGCTTAAATAAGTTTTATTAATTGCTTTTGATTTTTCATCTTCTTTTATTCTTATTGGGATACATAGAATGCTTAGGTAATCTTTGATTCTTTGTCTTCTTTCAATGGAATTTGATATGAAAAATGCTTAAGTAATTTATGTTTGAAGCATAAGGGAGCCTATATTTGATTCTCTTCTTTTGGACTTAATTGATAAATCTTTAGGGACGACAATAGATTAATTTCGTGTTGTCGTATGTTTTCTTTGGAAATTAATGAATGATTAGATGATTGCTAAGTTAGACAATGGTGGATTCTGAAACCTTGGTATTTTACACTTCTTGATTATTCAATCTCATTATTTTCGCATAATTAGTTATTCTTTAAATTAAATAATTTCAACAAAACTCTTTTCGACTCAACTAGCCTAGAATAATCATTAACTTGGATTAAATTACACCTTCCTCATAGCGGTCTGTGGGATCGACCTCGTTTTTACTTATCTATATTCCAAGAGATTCGTACACTTGCGAGTTAATTAAAATTTGACATCACTTGCCCTTGTCAAACACCGGCCGTTGCCCTTCTCTAATTTCACTCGCTATGAATTGGAGACTATAATTAAGCGACCACTTGGGTGTGATTTGAATAAACTCTATAGAAAAAACTCTCTACTACCAAAAGACTCCACCGAGGAAATCCATGTCATGAAAAATGATACTCACAAGAAGAATTCAATAAAAATCCTTCACTCTAACTGGAAATTGTTAATAAATATTGTTTTATTCATTTATTAAGGGTAGAATAGTCTTTCCAACTTAGCCTATATATAGTTTATTTGTAATTAGGTTTTATAGAGACTTTGTATTACTTTTCATTATGTGTAAGGAAACCTAGCCTCCTCCCTTTGTTTTGATTCTTTTTGTTCATTGTTTTGTCTATATTATTTTACATGGTATCAGAGTAGGTTTGATCATATTTGGTTTAAACTTGAAATCACTTCCGTTCTCCGGCGAGTGGCCTTGTGCCACTCGTCCGGCCAATTTTTTTTCCTTTTAGATATTGTCATCTGACTAAATTTTATTTTTTTAGAGTCTTCTTGTTGTTTTGGTCTTGACTGATTAGATCACTTGGACCCTTTGGTTTGTTTGGGGTATTTATGTCCAAGTCAGTTTAGAATTTGGAAATTGTCTAGTTGTTCTATTTTAGAGTGTGGTTGGTTTTGTATCCAGGTGATAAAATGAATTATTTTTGTTTTGTTGCTTTGGGATGCGGTTTTTGGCATTTGGTATTTGCATCTAGTGATTTAGATTTGGAATTTGCATCCAACTAATCTAGATTTGCAATTTGGTATTTGTATCCAATAATTTGGATTTGCAATTTGGTCCAGTAATCTGGAATTTGGTTTTTGGTATTTGGTCCAGTAATCTGGAATTTGGTTTTTGGTTTTTGGTCCAGTTAATCTGGAATTTTGGTATTCGAAGTTTGTATTCTTTTGATTTGATTACCTTAATATGTTTGGATTGATGTTATGGCTTTTGTAATGAAGTTGTCGACCCATGTGCGCATGAAGCATATTGAGAGTGACTGTCATCTTATTCATCACCATCTTCAGCATGACACTTTAGTAAACACATTTCTGAAGTATCCTTTAATCTATGGACAAGACGAGTTGCTTGGATCAATTTGATTTTCAAACTCAATTTGGTTTCTACAACACCATATTAAGTTTGAGGGGGATGTTGAAGATATGAAAAGATCGTGATATTATTCTATTTGATATTTTTCTGAAGATTCTGATAGTTTGTCGTCACAGGTTCCTACTACGTCCGAACCCCATTGTCGTGTCCTTCCTCTTTACTTTTGTATTATACTCGCCGAGTTCCTACTAACACTTCTACAGTCTTGAAGCTTCCTCTTCTCCTACGATCCTTCAAGCTTCGTGCGAGATTGTGGATCTACCTCTACGTCGATCCACCCGCAGATAAGTAAATCTACAAGATTACCGATTTTGCTTATTCTTGTTATTCTTCATCTTTTACTTCTTTTTAGCTTCTATTCATTGTCTCTCAGCCTTCTTCCTACAAAGAGGCAATTCTTGATCTCGTTGGCAACAAGCTATGGATGAGGAACTTTCTGCTCTGCATAAGACAGGTACTTGGGATTTGATTCCTCTTCCTTCTGGTTGTCGCTGGGTGTATAAGATTGAGACTCATTCTGATGGGTCTATTGAGCGATACAAAGCTCGGTTGGTTGTAAAAGGATATTCACAATAGTATGGTATGGATTATGATGAGACTTTTGCTCCTGTTGTGAAAATGACTACTCTTCGTACTCTTATTGCTGTAGCTTTGGTTAGAAATTGGGGTATCTCTCAACTTGATGTTAAAAATGCATTCTTGAATGGAGATCTCCGTGAAGAAGTTTATATGGAGCCCCTCCGGGGTTCTCCATGGTTTTGGGAATGTTTGCAAGCTCGAGAAGGCTTTATATGGTCTCAAACAAGCACCACGTGCTTGGTTTGTGAAATTTTCAGTTGTGATCTCTTCTCTTGGTTTTGCTTCTAGCAGTCATAATTCTGCACTCTTTGTTAAGTGTCTTGATGTAGGTCGTATTATTCTTCTTTTGTATGTTGATGACATGATTATTACTGTGATGATGTTGCTTAGGTATTTCGAGTTTTGAAGACAGAGTTAGCTAGACAGTTTGAAATAAAGAATTTGGGCCCTCTCCAATATTTCTTAGGTATTGAGGTAGCCTACTCATCCAAAGGTTATCTTCTTTCTCAGTGGAAGTATATTGCAGATATTCTTGAGTGGGCTAGACTTCATGATAATAAGACTGTCGATATTCCCATTGAGGTTAACGCCAAGTATTCTTCTTCTGATGGTATATCTTTGTCAGATCCTACTTTATACCATACTATTGTTGGGAGCTTGGTTTATCTCACTAGTACTCGTCCTGATATTGCATATGCTGTTCATATTGTTAGTCAATTTGTTGCTTCTCCCACTATAATTCATTGGGCCCCTGTTCTTCGCATTTTGTGATATCTTCGAGGTACAGTCTTTCAGAGTCTTTTACTTCCATCCACATCTTCCTTGGATCTGCATGCATACTCTGACTCGATCATGGCGGTGATCCTCTGGATCGCAAGTCTCATTCTTCGGTTTCTGTATCTTTCTTGGTGATTCTCTCATTTCTTGGAAGAGCAAGAAGCAATCTATTATTTCTCAATTTTCCACCGAAGTAGAATATTGTGCTATGGCCTCTACTACCAAAGAGGTTGTTTGGTTACGTTGGTTACTTGCAGATATGAGAGTTTTTCTTCTTGTCCCACTCCTATGTATTGTGACAATAAGAGTGCTATTTAGATTGCTCACAACTCAATTTTTCGTGAACGAACCAAGCACATCGAGATCGATTGTCACCTTACCCGTCATCATCTCAAGCATGGCTCCATCACTTTGCCTTTTGTTTCCTCTTCTTCGTAGATTGCAGATTTCTTTACCAAGTCGCATTCTATTTCTCGTTTTCGTTTTGTCGTTAGCAAACTCTCGGTGCTCGTCATTTCTTTGCATTGTGAGTTTGAGGGGATGTTAATAAATATTGTTTTATTTATTTATTAAGGGCGTAATAGTCTTTCCACTTAGCCTATTAATGGTTTATTTGTAATTAGGTTTTATAGAGACTTTGTATTACTTTTCATCATGCATAAGGAACCCTAGCCTCCTCTATTTTTTTATTCTTTTGTTCATTGTTTCGTCTATATTATTTCAACAAAACTACTTGGCTTTATACTCAAAATCCAAAATCTTGAAAGCCTTTCTACGTGCTTTTTTCTCCTATTTGTATTGTGCTTCTGACAGTTTGGTTTGTAAAAATCACCGTGTTTGGATTTTTATGTGAAAGAGGCAAATGGGTTTTCGGTTTCTCTCGATATTCCTTTTTTACTACAAATTGTACGAAGGGGAGTGCTTAGTTGAAGAAGGCAAAGAAAAAGACTTTCTTGATTATCCAACTACGATTTCGCAAAAAGCTGGGTGGCTCTAAAGAATTTATGGTAAAAACCACAAAGTTTGGATTTTTATGTGAAAGAGGAAAATGGGATTTCAATTTCTTAACTGAAATCTCACTTTTGACAACAATTAGCACGTAAGGTGATAGCTCGATTGAAGAAAGCACAAAAAGACAACAAGGGCAAAGTGATTTACGACGCTGACGATGAGGTGGAAGTCACGAAAATAGGCACTTGCAAATGGAGGCGATTTAGGGCAAAGCGAAATGGGTTTGGGAAGAATGGAGATGAGGTTGTTCTTTAAATGAAACGGGCGGACTACGATTTTTTTTTTTTATCCCGATCACGACAATGGAACACTCACGACAGGCAAGCTCTCTCGTCGTGATGGATTAATTTTTTCATGCCCTTGCGGGACTCTGTCCAATAAATAAAAATATATTTTAACTTTATTCAACAATGTAACAATGATCATACTTCCATTTGGACATGTGATGAATGCAAATAACATTATTCTTTCAGTAAATAGTATATAAAATATAAAAGAAATTACATAAAAAAAAACTTAATATCATTGTAGTTAATGTGTGATCGATGTGTACTTTTTCAAAATTATCGAGTATCGATGTGTGTGGGGCAATATAATAACGACAAAGATCGTCATTAATGGATGGTTTTTGGAAGTACTAAAATCTCATAGGGAATAGATTGGAAATTTGTGGCCTAGACAAATTAATAATTCAATGTTCTTGGAACTTATTTATACCACAGACAAAAAATTATCAATACCTACCAAACTTCACAATATATCTTCATTTTCTATTAAATCGACAAACGCTTGTTCCTTTGTTAATATGCGCTTGATTTCCACCGCAGACAACAAAATTGTCGATATTACCAAACTTCAAAATATAGCTTCATTATCTATCAAATCGACAAACACTTGTTCCTTTATCAATGCGTAGTTCAATGATTGGTACATGTTGGGAAAAATTATTTGTAAGACATATTTTATTTATTTCTTAAATTAGCTTCTTAATTTATCTAATTAATTTTGATGTCAAAATAGTGGATTCAAAGAAATGCACTTCTTTTAAAAATCTATTCTTTCTTCTTTTTGAGTACGGTAATGTTATTTGTCATCATTTGTAATCATGGTGGTATCACATTTTCAATAAATATATTATAATTGTGAGCCCAAATGAATACCTATTGTGATGTTTTGGTCACCTAGTTGTTGTACGTTGATCCATGATTGGTCCAAAACTTGAAAACCATGTTTTCTACTTTCTTTGGAAATGCGCGTTTAATCTTGAAAGATCTGATTCATTTCATCCGTTGGATTGCTACACTTGATCATGGTCATTGGTTTGCATGATTTAAAGGCTTCATACTTTATTTTAGGGTCGACTATTGAGTAAGTGCGTAACTTTTCATTCTCTCTCTCTATATATTTGATTTAGTCTACTCTTCTTCTTCTTCTTTATTTCGTGGTGAACTGTTGGTTCTCTAATGTTGTGTAAGGAGGGTGTTGCTACAGTAATCACCTTCTGATTAGTATAATTCTGTGATTAGTCATCAAATCTGTTGTGTAGATGATGCTATCTTGATTTAGTGAGAAGCAGTCTGTAATGAGAGAAGTCTTGGGTGATTCTGAATGGGTTACCTTTGTAAACTTTGTTCTTGACCTTATTGTAGTTTTAATAGTGCATTAGAGGCCGAATCTACATTTGTAGAGCCTCAAAGGCGGTATAGGCATTACACGGGCCAAACTGCCTATCCCCAAATGGACAATCATATCTGGTGTTATTTGTTTTATATTCTGCTATTTTTATGATATGTTTCTAACGTTGATTGAAAGATTATTATGATTTCATGTTAATCGCCATAACATGTGGTATTGGAGCGTGAATAAATGTTTCTTGACGATTAACCATCTTCCGCTTCTGTTACAAAGACAAATCTCAGGGCTATAAGTATGTTTTTTCCCCCTTCATCCTTGTTGTGATATAAGTTTGAGAAGTTAATGAATAAATGTTTCTTGATGATTAACCATCTTTCGCCTCACACTAAGACAAATCTCGTGGTTGTAAGTATGTTTTTGTTTTTCTTCATCCTTGTTGTGATATAAGTTTGAGAAGTTAATTTTCTTTTGAATAAACTTTGTGTTTTTAAAATAAAAGAAAATCTTGTTGAAATACATGCTTTGTGATTTGTCAACTGTATTAGTCAATGTGAAACATTTCTTGAAAATATTGCAAGTTATAAAAGATACTAATATTTTTGATAATACGCTTACACTACATATTCTTTGTTAATAGCTTACACTAAAAAGCTTGTCTAAGCCTCGCCTAGGCTTAGTCTAGGCTTGAAGCTCGGCCTCCACGCCTAGCCGCGCATCGCCCTCGCCTTGCCTTTATCTCGTTCTCACCTAAGATTCGCCTAGGCCCGAAAAGCTTGAAACTCAGCCTCCACGTTTAGCCACGCTTTACGCTTTTTAGAATATTGATCTCTGTTGATACCCCTCCTTGAGACTTTCTTGATTTACCCTTGACCTTAGAACCCCGATTCTTACGTAATTTTGGAGTTTTCTTGATTATAAGTCTCTCACATAATCTTGTGTGATATCTTGGATGTGGATGTATCGATTATTTATGATCTTATGTCTCCGCTTGAATAAAATACTTCTATCATTTTGATCAATGTTGATAAGCTCGTGTTAAATTGGTTGAAATGGAAACTTTAAGTTTTATTTAGATCAATTTAATAGAAAATATGATTTTACCATCCGCAACAAAAATGAAAGGTATTTTAGTTCAACAAAAGGTGTCAAAGGCCATCAATAAATCTTTTCCCGATACTATGTCCGATTATCAAAGTGTTGGGTGATTTTGTGTATAGTAACGCCAAATGGACAGAATTTGGCAAGGAAACAAGAAAAGAAAAGAGATGTAAAGTCGAGGCAAGTGTTGAACACATTGTCTTTAAGTGGAATTTGCCATACAATGGTGCTCACGATTTATGGCAATCAACTCTCAAGATACAACGACCACTACTTATGTTTGCGAAGACTTCAAAACACAAGCACCAAGAACCGAGAATAAGGCTCAGACTCCTCCAAAATGAATATGAAAATAAAAACCAGAATTTATGCAACAAGAATGCAAGAATTTGGTTCAAGAGAAGAAGAGAGAGTGATGTATATGTTTGCATATCATAGATGTTCGAATAGGATGTCCCTAGGATCCTATTTATAGATGATGAAGAGTTGGGAACGAAGTGGTGTGGAGCCAAATCATGCAACACTTCAAAAGGACGAATTAGTTCACTCGACCATGCGATCGCATGGTTATAATTTGTGTAATCGCATGGATTTGAGTGAAACTGAATTTTTTTCTTCTCTGTAATTTCTCATTCATCTGATATTGGTTTCGAGAGGCCAAATATATCCTTTAACACATGCAGAGAAACAAGCGCGGCGGTAGTGACTGTTTCGACGTCTGAAGCGGTGAAGTGGCAAACTATTTTGCCTAAATAGATTGTATCGGTCCGAATATTTGGCGAAGTTGACACGAAAATGACTTTAGTTGGTTTTCAACACTTAACCAATTTCTCGAATTCTTAAACCAATTTCCAACACGATTAGAGGTCGATGAATTAGCATATGTCTCTATTATACTTCACTTGTCGATTCTATCTTTGAGAAAAATTGGTACTCTTGATGATGCTCAATCTTTATGGAAAACTCTAGAATCAATTTACTTGAAAAATCACTTTATAATAAATTATTTTATTAGGAAAATGCTTTAGTTTCAAAATTGATCCTTCAAAAGATCTTGATGAAAGTTTTGATCCTTCAAAAGATCTCGATGAAAATTTATTAGGAAAATGCTTTAGTTTCAAAATTGATCCTTCAAAATATCTTGATGAAAGTTTTGATATCTTCAATAAGTTGATTCAAGATATAAAAAACTGTGATGATCAAGGTATTAATGAATATAAAGCCATTATACTGTTGAATTCAATTCCTGATGCCTATAAAGATGTTAAAAGTGCCATAAAATATGGTAGGGATGACCTTACTGTAGATATGATGATTAATGCCCTTAGAAGTAAGAGTCATGAGCTTAAGAATGAAAAAGAAACAAGAAGTAGTGGTGAAGGTCTATTTGTTAGAGGAAGATCCCATCATAGACAGTCAAATAATCAGGATGAGAATAATTCTAATGGTTAAAGTCACAAAAAGAAAGGTAAGGGAAAGTCTAGGTCTAAATCAAAAGTAAAGGGAAGGTAATGTTATAATTGTGGTAAGTTAGGACACTATATTAAAGATTGTTACAAATTGAATAACAATGCCCACAAGAATAGACCACTTGGACAAAGCAATCTTGCTACCACCAATACTAAAACTCTATGTGAATTATATAAAGCCATTGAAAATGAAGAACCTAAGGCCTAAGTGAACTATGTGTCTTCCATCTGTCAGTTTGATGAATGGTTATTTGATTCTGGGTGTACTTTTCATATGATTCCTGATTTTGACTAGTTTTGTTCCTATACTAAAGTGAATTCTGGTATGGTTGTTATTGAAAACAATGTTGCTTGTAAAATCTATGGGACATACAATATTTGGGTTAAGTTTGATACTGGTTTAGATTATCTTCTTGAAAATGTAAGACACATACCTGATTTATCCAAAAATTCGATCTCTATTGGATCTCTTGAAGATTCTAACTTTGATGGAAAATTTGGAGATGGGCTATTTTAAAATTACAAAGGGGGCACTCCTTGCAATCAAAGGATATAAGAGAAATGGCTTGTACTTTACCAAAATAGAAAAAATGCCACTAGATACTGCTATGGAAAATTCTATTAAAAGTGATTGTACTAATCTTTGGCATAAAAGACTAGCTCACTTGAGTAATATGGGGCTTAGTATCTTACAACACTAGGTGTGCTTTGGGAAAGATAAAATCACAAGCCTTCATTTCGTGAAACTTGTGTCATGGAAAAACAACACAGAGTTCAATTTTACGATGGCTTACATAAATCTTTCTCCGTTCTTGAGTATGTGCGCTCTGATCTATGGGGTCCATCTAGCACACCTACACATGGAAGAAACAAGTACTTTTTGTCTATTATTGATGATTTTTCAAGAAAAGTCTGGATTTTTCTTGAAAACAAATCAAACTTTGATAAGTTCAAAATTGGAAAACACTTCTTGAAAATCAAACTAGTAAAACTCTGAAATGTTTAAGGACAGATAATGGTCTTAAATTTTGTAATAAAGCCTTTGATGATTTTTGTAATCAATTTAGAATAAAGAGACATAGAACTATCCCTTATACCTCTCAGCAAAATGGTGTTACTGAGAGAATGAATAGAACTTTACTTGAAAGAGTTAGATGTATGCTCTCTAGTTCTGGTTTATCTATACATTTTTGGAGTGAAACTGTTGTTAAAACTTGTTATCTTGTTAATAGATCTCATTCTACTGCCTTAAATGGCAAAACACCTGAGGAGATGTGGTATGAGAGGCCAACTGACTACTCTAATATTAGAATTTTTGGTTGTACTGCATACTCACATCAAAAGGATGATAAACTTGATCCCAGATCTCAAAAGTGTATCTTTTTGGGATATCCTGATGGAACAAAAGGGTACAGACTTTGGACTAGAAGTTTAGGGGGTTTTAAAAATATTATTAGTAGATAGCTAGAGATAGAAATAGAAGAACAACTAAGGTAACTTCTAGGTTATCTGATTATGATCTTGTTGGTTTAGCTGTTAGTTCTTATGAGGAGTTGAGTGGTAATGAACCTAAATTTTTTGATGATGCTATAAATAGTAATGAGTATGATATGTGGTGGTAATGAGTCTGATATGTGGTGGACTGCAATGAAGGAATAAATAATTTCCTTATATAATAACCATACCTGGGAATTGGTTCCCAAACCAAAGCACAAATCCATTGTTGATTGCAGGTGGCTTTACAAGGTGAAGAAAGGTAATGATATCTCTGAACCTGTTAAGTTTAAAGTAAGACTTGTAGCAAAAGGTTTTACGCAAAAATATGGTGTTGATTATAATGAATTTTTTTCTCCAGTTGTTAAATATACTAATTTAAGAGTTGTGTTTGCTTTAGTTGTTCATTCCAATTTAGAAATCGAACAGCTTGATGTTAAAAACTGCCTTATTACATAGTGAACTTGAAGAAAAGATTTACATGAATCAATCAATTGGTTTTATTGATAAACACAAGTCTGATCATGTTTGTTTACTTAAAAATTATTATATAGTTTGAAACAATATCACGGGCAATGGAACTTTCATGCTGTCTTTAGATTTTACTAGAAGTGAGTTTGATCATTGTCTTTACTTTAAATCAGAACACCAAAGTAATACTCTTGTGTTTTTACTATTATATGTAAATAATATGTTAATAATTCGTTCATGTGTTGATATAATTAGTAACATCAAATCGCTTTAAGTTCGAATTTGAAATGAAAGATCTTGGCAATGCCAAGAAGATTCTAGGAATGGATATTATTAGAGACAGATCAAATTCAATTATGATGTTAAAACAACAGTCTTATATTATGAAAATTCTTAAGAAATTTTCTATGCACGATTCTAAAGTTGTATCTGTTTCTTTAGTTAACCATTTTATGCTTAGTAAAGATCAATGCCCCCAATCGACGATGAAATAGAATACATGAATAAAGTGCCTTATTCAAATGTGATTGGTTCAGATGATGTATACTATAGTCCGCACTAGACCCGATATTGCTTACTATGTGAGTGTCTTGATGAGATACATGTTTAATATAGGGAGCAACATTGGGAAGCCTTGAAGTGGTTGTTAAAATATCTAAAAGGTACTACAAATGTAGGTTTAGTTTTTAGACATTGTAGTGAATGAATAAAGTTAAAACGACATGTAGATGCAAATTATGCTAATGATAGAGATAGTGGGAAGTCCACTACTTCATATGCTTTTACATTTTGTGATTATTGCATTAGATGGAAATCTCAGTTCCAACATATTGTGGCATTGTCTACAACTGAATCTGAATATGTTGCAATTATTGAAGCTGTGAAAGAAGCCTTATGGCTGAAAGGTTTAGTATCTGAGTTGAACTTCATTCATAACCCTGTTGTTGTGTTTTCTGATAGTCAGTCTACTATTCATCTATGCAAAAATCCCGTCTTCTATGACAGAACTAAGCATATAGATGTTAGATTGCATTTTATTAGGGACACTGTGTCCAATAACCTGATTGACCTTGAGAAAATTCCTACTCAAGCCAATCCTTCTGATATGGGATCTAAACATTGGTCTTTGAACAAGTTCAAATCATGTTTAAGCTTGCTTAACATTGATTCAGGTTAAAAGTATTAAGTTTGTCAAATATAATAGTAAATTTAGTGTGTATATATATATATATATATATATATATATATAACTATAATTCTTTTGTATTAACTTGTTTAATTTTCTTTTGCAGGTACCAGAGGCAATGATCAAACATCTTGCTTTCTTTTGCACTATGAAGCTTTCATTTGGTTCAAGGTGGAGATTATTATAATTGTGAGCCCAAATGAATACCCACTGTGACGTTTTGCTGGCCAGCTGTTGTGCCCTGATCCATGATTGGCCTAAAACTTGAAGAACACGTTTTCTGCTTTGCTGGAAATGTACCTTTAATACTGAAAGGTCTAATTCATTTCATCCGTTGGATTGCTACACTTGATCATGGCCATTGGTTTGCAGTATTTAAAGGCTCCACACTTCATTTTAGGGTTGACTGTTTAGTGAGTGCGCAACTTTTCATTCTCTCTCTATACGTCTGATTTCTTCTACTCTTATTCTTCTTCTTTGTGTTGTGGTGAATTGTTGGTTCTCCAATGTTATGTAAGGAGAGTGTTGCTGCGCATAATCACCAGTAAATCTTTTATTAGTCCTCAAATTTGTTGTGAGAGGACGTTATCTTGATTTAGTAAGAAGTAGTCTGTAATGAGAGAAGTCTTGGGTGATTCTGAGTGGGTTACCTTTTTAAACTTTGTTCTTGACCTTATTGTGGTTTTAATAGTGCATTAAAGGCCGGATCTATGTTTTTAGAGCCTCAAAGGTAGAAGTGGGCATTGCACGGGCCGAACTGAGTGCCCCCAAAATGGACGATCATATCTGGTGTTATTTATTTTATATTCTACTATTTTTATGATCTGTTTCTAACGTTGATTGGAAGATTATTTTGATTTCATGTTAATCGCCATAACAAAATAAAAATATATTTTAACTTTATTCAATAATGTAACAATGATCGTACTTCCATTTAGACATGTGATGAATGTAAATAACATTAATTATTATTTCAGCAAATAGTATATAAAAAATAAAAGAAATTATAAGAAAAAAAACTTAATATCATTGTTGTTAATGTGTGGTCGATGCATACTTTTCAAAATTATCTAGTATAGATGTGTGTGGGGCAATATAATAATGACAAAGATCGTCATTAATGGATAATTTTTGGAATTGCTAAGGAATAGATTGGGAATTTGTGGCCTAGACAAATTAATAATTCAGTGCTCTTTGAAATTACTTATTCTGTAGACAATAAAATTATCAATACCAACCAAACTTCACAATACATCTCCATTGTCTATTAAATCGATAAACAATTGTTTCTTCGTTAATACGAGTTGATTTCTACCGCAGACAGCAAAATTATCAATACTACCAAACTTCAAAATATAGCTTCATTTTCTACAAATCGACAAACACTTGGTCCTTTATCAATACATAGTTCCATGTTTGGTACATGTACATATTTTATTTATTTATTAAATTAGCTTCTTAATTTATCTAATTTATTTTTGATTTGGTAAATGCAATTCTTTTAGAATTTCATTCCTTCTTCTTTTTTAGTAGAAGTAATGTTATTTGTCACAATTTGTATTCGTGGCAACGGTTACATTGTCCAATAAATAAAAATTAATTTGGCACAAATGGTCTCTAACTTTTGCCTTAGCGCAGAAATGGTCCTTAATGTTTGTTTTTAGGCATTGATGTCACTAACCTATGTGTTTTGATGCGCGCTTGTTCATTACTTGATGAAAAAGACAAATATGCTATTAGTTTTAATTAGAAAAAATTGTAATTGGATTTCTAACATTTGCAAAAGGTGCAAATGAGTTCGGTATATTTATTAAATAATATTTAATTTATCATACTAAATATAACATTATAGTCATATCAATTAAATTTTTCATAAGAGAAAATGTAAAATTATTGTGCTTTAAGTATATGTAATTATTGTGATGTGAAGAAGTTAAATAAAAATTAAGATAAATAAATAACAAAATGATGTATATAATTGTATGACATTGAGCCAATATTATTATATTTTTCGTTCACATAAAAATATTAATAAAAATCAATTTACACATTATTTGTTATTTATTTTCGAACGATAATAAAATGATAAATTGTATTATGAAGAATATAGTTGGAGATCTAATATTTGTAGTTAATAAACGAATAATTCAATTAATTATAAGTATTTGAGCATCAAGTTTGTGGCAAAATTATTTTTTATCTTTGTTATACCGATAAAATAAAAGTTTAAATTTTAAATAATGTACTTATTTAATAATAAAATGAATAATTTTTTTAACATGTTTGTTAATAATTATGAGCTTAAATTTTAATTATTTTATAATATTTCGTAAAATATACAAAATCATTTATTATATTATCAATTTGGTCAATAAAAGTCTTAATTAAAAAAAAAATGAACTCGTAGGTTTCCTATAATTTTTTATAAAAAATAATAGTATCGGACCCATTTGTAATTTTTGCAAAAGTTAGCAATCCAACTACAATTTACCTTATTAAAATTAAGCTAATTTGCACTTTTGGTCTTCAACATTTACAGTTTGTTACTAAACTACCTTCAACAAATTTCTATAATCAGACATCTCCAACATTTCATTTAATTGCAAATCACGTCTCCATTGACAGATTTTGATGGATTTGCCCTCCTCTTTAAATAAACAAAAAAGAAGAAGCTAAAAATAACAAAAAAAAGGCAAATAAAGTCCCATAACTTTTAAAAAGTACAAAATAACTTCTTCATCCACCAACACCAACTCATCCCACCATAGCTAAAACCTCTACACCACCTCCACAGACCCACCTTCACTAAAGATTCCCAACATTTTGTTTCCTCCATCCACCACACCTCACCTCACCTCACATCACAAATTCCCAACATTCTGTTTGAGCCTTCTCTTGGATAATTCTTTAACAGATTTCTCACTTTCGGTTTATTCTTTACCCCACCTTACAAATTTCCAACATTTTGATTGCGCATTCTCTTGGATAATTCTTTCACATATTTCTTAGCTTTTGGTTTCTTGTTGTTGATCTTGCTCTTGTTTGATTCATAAGAATTTTATGCATTGGCTAAGGAAAATCTTATAGAAAGATATGACGAGGCAAATTGTGCTCTACCCGTGACGCCAGTATGTGGATCTTCAAGAACGATGATGGATAACCAAGATTATTCCTTTAGAGATGGCATGAGGTCGATTGTGTGATCTTGATGGCGATGATCTCCAGTGAAGGTGGGGTTTGTGGACATAGTCTAGAGATTGTGACTATGATATGATGAGTTGGGGTGGTTTGAGGAAAAAGTTATTTTGTACTTTTTAAAAGTTATGGGACTTCATTTACAACGGGGACGTGATTTGTAATTAAATGAAAGTATTTTGGGATGTCGGTGATATAAAATTGGCTAAGGTATATTAGAATAAAACTGCAAATGTTGAGGACCAAAAGTACAAATTATCCTTAAAATTAAGGGCATATTGGACTTTTTTATCAAATAAGGAACAATTGCACACCAAAATACATATGTTAGGGACGTCTGTGCCAAAACTAATCGTTAGAGACCATTTTTGCACTGAGGGCAAATGTTAGGTACCATTTGTGCCAAATTCCTAAATAAAAAATGCATTTCAACTTTATTCAACACTACAATGATCGTACTTCCATATAGACATGAAATGAATGTAAATAACATTATTCTTTCATTTAATAGATAATAAAAATAAAAATAAAAATAAAATTATAAAAAAATTAATATCATTGTAGTTAATGTGTGGTTGATGCGTACTTCAAAATTATCGACTATCGATGTGTGTGGGGCATGATAATAACGACAAAGATCGTCATTAATGGATAGTTTTGGGAACTAGTAAAATCTCATAGGGAATAGATTGGGAATGCATGGATTAGCTGTTCTTGGAAATTACTTGCACTAGAGACTCGAGAAAGTTATCAATACCTACCATACTTCACAATACAGCTTTATTTTCTATTAAATTGACAAACACTTTTTACTTTATTGATACATAGTTGATTTCCACCACAGACAACAAAATTATAAATACTACCAAACTTCACAATATAGCATCATTTTCTATCAAATCAACAAACACTTAGGTCCTTTATCAATATGTAGTTCCATGTTTGGCATAGTTCGGAAAATTTATGAGTGAGACTATTTTTTAAAGTTAAATTAGCTTCTTAATTTATAGGAAAATTTGCAATTTTCGTCCTTAAACTTTGCAGTTTGTTACTAATCTACCTTTAACCTTTTTTTTAGCACTAGACATCCCGAACCTTTCATTTAATTGCAAATCACAACCCCATTGAAATTTTTTGACAGATTTTCCTTTCTCTTAGATAAAAAAAAATAAAAATAAAAAAATTACAAAAATAGTCCTATAACTTTTAAAAAAATACAAAGTACATTCTTTCCCACCCATCCATCCACCCACACAAAACAGAGAAAGGTATATGACAAAAGCAACGCCATTAATAGTGCTTCATCTTTAAAAGATGATTTTAGGTCTCTTTCTTGCAGCGAACTAAGCATTTCGGTGAGCCTATGTTTCAATTTTTATGCATGTTTTATAATATTTTGTAAGAAATAATCGGTTTTGGAGACTATATTTGAAGAAAGAAAACTGAGGAGGTGTTATAGTATATTACATGTGGAGGATTTGGAATGGTTATCTCATTTTATGGAATCGCCATTTTTAGTATTCCCTTAACAGAAATTGCCACCAAACTCGTTGGAGAACTAATCCAAATCGAAATTTCGCTTCGTTTGAGCCTTGTTTCACCACTTTGCCTCGGACCAAGGCCGAAAATAAACGAACCAGACCGGGTACGAGTTTTTCCACTTTGGTGTCACTGGAGCCGTTGTCTTCATCCTCATCTTCAACCTCCTCAACGATGTCGTTTCCAAAATTTCAAATCTTTGTCTCATTTATGCAAGCACATTGTCGAGCCAGATCGCCGATTTTTGCTAGGAAGATTTATGTCGTCTCTTTGCCTGCTTAATCTATCGTATATATAATTCGCTCACGGGGTCCAATACCCAGTGGGTTAATTGGTTCGAGAGAGATTGAGTGTGGTTGATTTGTCGAATAATCAACTCTTTGGGCGACCTCTCTCTTGATGGACTACCATTAATGGTCCTCTTGTTTATGTCATTTAATGTTGATGGCGGTTGTAGTTGTGGTACCAGTAGCGGTAATGTAGAGGTTGTGGCTATGGTGGGATGAGTTGAGGTGGGTGTGGTTAGGGTGGATGAGTAAGAAAATATTTTGTACTTTTGAAAAGTTATAGGACTTTTTGTTACAATTTTTTCTTACTTTTTGTTATTTTATTGTTTTCTTTTAATTTTGTTTATTTAAGGGAATGGAAAATTTATCAAAATCATCAATGAGGACATAATTTGCATTAAATGAAAGGTTAGAAATTTTCTGGTGCTAAAAAAGTTAAGGTATATTAGTAATGTAACTGCAAATATTGGAGACGAAAATTGTAAATTTTCCTAATTTATCTAATTGATTTTTGATGTCCGAATAGTGGATTCAGTGAATGCGCTTCTTTTAAAAATACATTCCTTTATTTATTTATTTATTTATTTTATTTTTTATTTTTAGTACGAGTAATGTTATTTGTCACCATTTGTATTTATGGCGACTGCCACATTGTCCAATAAATAAAAATACATTTAAACTTTGTTCAACAATGTAATAATGATTAACTTCCATACAGACATGTGATGAATGTAAATAACATTATTTTTTTTAGTACATAGTTAATAAAAAATTAAAAGAAATTATTAAAAAAAAAACATAATATCATTGTAGTTAATGTATGATCGATGCATACTTTTCAAAATTGTCGAATATCGATGTGTGTGGGGCATTATAATAACTACAAAGATCGTCATTAATGGATAGTTTTTGGAACTACTAAATTCTCATAGGGAATAGATTGAGAATGTGTGGCCTAGACGAATTAATAATTAAGTGCTCATAGAAATTACTTGTATCACACAGACAACAAAATTATCAATACCTACCAAACTTCACAATGCTGCCTCATTTTCTATCAAATCGACAAACATGTTTGGTCCTTTATCAATTCGTATTTCCATGTTTGGTACGTGTTGGGAAAAATTATGTGTGAGACATATTTTTTTATTTATTAAATTAGCTTCTTAATTTATCTAATTGATTTTTAATGTCGAAATAGTGGATTCTGTAAATGCACTTCTTTTAAAAAAATCCAATCCTTCTTCTTTTTTGAGTACGAGTAATGTTATTTGTCACCATTTGTATTCATGGCAATTGTCTAGTTGTCCAACAAATAAATATGCATTGCAACTTTATTAAACAATGTAACAATGATCATACTTCTATATAGATATATAGACGTGTGATGAATATAAATAACATTATTGTGTCAGTACATAGTTAATAAAAAATTAAAAAAATTATTAAAAAAAAAAATTACTATCATTGTAGTTAATGCGTGGTCGATGCGTACTTTTCAAAATTATCAAGTATCGATGTGTGTGGGGGCATTATAATAAAGACAAAGGTATTCATTAATGGATACCTTGTGGACTACTAAAATCTCATGGGGAATAGATTGGCAATGTGTGGACCAAACAAATTACTAATAATTCAGTGTTCTTGGAAATCACTTGGACCACAGACCACAATTATCAGTAGGTACCAAACTTCACAATACATCTTCATTTTATTAAATTGACAAACATATGTTTCTTTATGAATACATAGTTGATTTCCACCGCAGACAACAAAATTATCAGTACTAACAAACTTTACAATATAGATTTATTTTCTATCATATCGACAAATACTTGGTCTTTTATCAATACGTAGTTCCATGTTTGGTACGCGCGTGTTGCGAAAATTTACGAGTTGGAGATATTTTTTTATTTATTAAATCAACTTCTTAATTTAACAAATTGATTATTGATGTCAAAATAGTGAATTTGAGTAACTTGGCCAGAAAATACACAAAATGTTCATCTTCCACATTTCTTTCCATCAAAAGTTTGCTTTCGATGAATAAATAAAATCATAAAATCTCAACCACCTTGTAAACATTATTTCATAATCAAGTACCATTAATGTCAAAAAAAGAGAATATAATGGGCTACATTACATATGATTAACGAGACATCTCTCATGCAACATAATGACTTTATAAAAATAATTTAAATTTAGTCAAGAACATATATAATGCTGTTGTTGTTGTCGATGGTGTATACAACATTATGATTTTCCAAATAACCAGCTAAAATTTTAGAAATTATAAAGGCTAACCTTCAAATGAGAGGTTCGAGTAATTTGCAAATGATGTAAAAAAATGATAGTTGTTAGTCCGATCCATATAGGCTACGCCATCCAAAATCAGCTTCATATGAGCCAAACCCGCACAAACTGGGTAACACAAATGTAACCAGTTGTTTATCTTTGATGTCAATTTCAGCTGTGTAACCCTCCCGAAGTTTGGACAGATAATCACCATTCATATTACTTGTAGCTTCTCTAATTTTGTCCAGAATATGATAACTTTGTTTCTCACAATCTTTATCCATGTCTGATAATATAGCAGTTGCGGGCATGATCATATTCCCAAAATAATCCTGGGATAGCGGTGGATCAAACCTTGAAGGCTTCAACGAAGGTTTACAAACTGTTAATTCTAATGTTGGGATCGGCTTTTGTTCGAGTGGAAGCCATGAAACGGCTCCATATGAAAGTTGAGAGTGTCTCATGTTGGGATATTTTCTCAAAACTTGCCAAAATCAAAAGATGTACTAATTGTTGAAAGAAAAGACTTGTAGGTCGACTAAAATTATAAGTTTCCTAATCTTGGACACTTTGGTAGTCGAAACTTGGAAGGCATCTAGATCAACTAAAATTGAACAAAAACTTCCAATCTTGGGCTCATTGACAGTTTAAACTTGTAAAAAAATTAGGTCATTCATTAACTATAAATTAATGTGGTTTATATTCTTTTGTAGAAGTGACTTGAGGGTTTTTTGAGAGAAAAATTATATGTCTAGCATCTTAGTTGTTTTTCTTGTTTTCTTTGTGGGTTGTACAAATAGTAGAAATTGGTGGGTGCGGTAAAGCTTAGAATATTATTTTTTATGAGATACTTGGGGATTTGGGTGGATGAAATCTATATGATTGTAACAATTTTTCATATAGTGGAAGTTTTGACAATCAGAATCTTTATCTATCTTTATATTTTTCTGTTTTCGTTATATTTCTCGAATGTTAATCTTGTGGCGATAAACGAAATTGGTCTCAATTCCCAACATCTCAATCCTATGCCTTGGATTTTCACCATTCATATTGGCATACTTGTCTCTAGAGTGCAGCAATGGAAACACAAATATCTTGGTTACAGTTTCTTCCTTGGCTGCAATTATTTCAGTCATTGGTTTAGAGTGAGAGACATCTCTTGGTGGGAAAATAGAGGCACCCTCAATACAAGTGATGTGAAATTTTGAATCACCCGCTAATCTTTATCCTCATCTGTCAAGACAACTACCTGTAAATTATTTTTTACTTCCAAATTCATCTGAATCTATGATCGCAATGTGTTTGCTGCTAGAGTTGAAGTCCAGGACCCGAAGACTGAAGGAGTTACAGCTAACTGGAGAACGAAATCAACAGGGTGCGAGCTTGCCATTGGATACTAGGCACAAGTAGTCTAAAAGTCCATGTAGGTGCACTCAGCATCCCATTCCCCGTGTCGAAAGCTTGTGTTAAGAATTTTTAATAGGAGAAACAAAACAAGTAGAGACACCACATAATGTATTATAAGATAATCAAAAGTGTCAATTGTACCATCAAAATAAGTATTGCGACCAGTAACATTCTTTATGTTCACATCCAAATCGAATACAAATCTTTTCACACTTGAAAAACAAAAATATGAACACACAGAAATAGTATCTAACACATAAAATCTATAGTAGAATATGTGAAATTAGAGACAGCAATCCATACGATTAGGACACTTGTCTCTGGAACATCACAGAGTTGGGGAAAGAAATGCACACAACTCCATATCTGCTTCAAATTTAGCCATGTCTTCCTTTTTCAAGTTAATCCAAGCCTCAATTCCATTGCCCGATTGTGTGTCAAAAAAAGCAACTTTATTCTTCATTCCGTGGCTAGCTGATGCCACCCATATTGGCCTACCCCATCCAAAATCAACTTCATATATGGGAATCCTGCACAAACTGGTGAACACAAATCTAACCAGCTGCTTATCTTTGATGTCCATTTCATGGCGTAACCCTGCCGAAGTTTTGCCACATAATCACCATTAACATTACTTATGGCTTCTCTTATTTTGTCCACAACACCACAACTTTCTTTCTCATAATCTTTATCCATTGTTATTATAAGACGTGCTGGTATCCAAAAATTCCCAAAATAATCATTGGATAGCGGTGGATCAAACCTTGGACGGAGGTTTACTATCGGTTCTATTGAATAAATCTTGTTGGGATTGTCTTCTACTTGAGTGGAAGACATGAAACGACTCCATATGAAAGTTGAGAGTGCCTCAATCCTCGTGGGACGCCGCTTTTCACCATTTGTATTGGCATACTTGTCTTTGAGGGCATCAATCTTAGAGGTGGGAAACACAAAAATCTTGGTTACAATTTCTTCCTTAGTCACCGATTTAGAGACAGGGACATGATCTCTTGGTGGGAAAATAGTGGCAGCCTCAAACTTTGGGTATGGAATATCAGTATCCCCACAAGCAATGGAAGCCCAGCTGTTTGCGAACATGTGCAAGGACATGGCATCTGCAATCTTGTGAGAAATGATTAAACCAACAGCCATTCCACCACAGTTCAGGAAGCTGACTTGAACAGCCATGCAATAATCTCTCGAATCATTCAGGTCGTAAGGAAGAAATTGTTTGAATTCACCAGGGATTGGATTCAAAAGAATTTCAGACATCTCGACCTTGGCATTAGCCTGGAAAAACTCCACCCCTTCATCATTGCAGTCGACATAGAGGTTGTCCACCACGTGTCCTGCCAGAGGATAGAATCGAGTCAAGGCCTCTGAAAGCGATTTTTCAGCTGATTTGATCTCTCCCAGTTACTGATTTTTCCATCTGCGGGATAAAAATAAACAAGAGGCATAAAAAGATAAGGGATATTTGATCAAGAAATGAAAGCTTGTATTTTCTGAGGAAATCAGGAGTTGGAGAAGATGGCTTGATGATTTCTTTGGAAACTACTACTACTTCAACCTTCATTATTTTTGCCTATGAACAACCTTAATCCACTCAAACAAAGTACAAACAAAGCTTATAATTTGTACTCTGTGGCTCGCTCTATGCTTATATAAATTGATGACCATTACTCATTTATAGAGGAAATTCTCTAAAGACTAGTCACCTTAGTTACAATTAATGTTATTGATTACCTGTCTATGTATTAATGGAGTCGAGTGTAATTGATTGGTTTGAAGAGATAGCGCAATTATGTAGTCTTAATCAATTGCAGTGGACTCTCTACTACATAAATTGGTGATCATCACCGGCAGATCTTGATAAATAGCATTATTCCTTATTTTATTAGTTAACATTTTATATTAATATTTAAAGGTGGAAATATTTTCTATTCAATAATTTTGAGTCTTTGCTTTTAATAAGTATATTCTTGGCATTTTGCATTTTCATTATATTGTAATTGTTTAAAATTAAAACCGTATCTAATTGACAATTCATAGGAGCTCCACTAGTAATTTTTTCTCCACCCTCCCTTTCTCCCCAACATCCAACCCCGCCAATGTCAGATCCACATTAATTTCCCCCAACATCCGAAAGTGATCACTCATTTTTCAAGAAATAGGCAGCCATGGGTGACTTGAAATCTTGATTGAATTACCAGATCCCACGCACCCTCCATCGCAGGCCCTTCTTAAAAAGCTTTCCACCCCACGTGATACTTTTCCAAAGAAAGGAGCTCTCCTTTTCCCCATTGAAGCATCAATGAAATCCCAGTCCAGATGATACTCAGTGATGATAAATATATTTACACTTTGGTAGATGACTGCTGCTATCCTTTAGACGCCTGTCTTAAATAATCCGCCTACCATCTGGCCTCGCTCGCCATCATCCGTCCCGCCTCCTTGCCGCACGCACCCTCATTGTTCTCATATGTCCGCCACACTAGATGAGACAATCAGAACCCAACCGCCATCCAATTAATCGACACGACGGTCTATAGAACAACAATCACCCATATCCATCGGGAATATGAAACACCGGCGTGTTGAAGAAGACAAACGTCTTTCATTAAATCCTAATTATGAAGAAGATGAAAAAGACACCCGCCATTAATGATCATTGGAGATACAATTGCGGGTCATTCCTATAAATAGGAGATCAACCCTCCGGTAAAAACACAACATACATACTCAATATTGTTATTCTGCGTATTTGAGTTTATCCCATACTAATTATCACGCCGAAGTGGAAACGGGGGACAAAGCCCCACCACCTTTTGCAGGTCTCCACCACTGCTGTCGTCACACTTGGAGGAGAAGAAGACATATAATTATCAATTGGTGCCGTCTGTGGAAAACCGTACAAGAAATCATGGCTCGAACCAGAAGAACTAGAATATAACGGCCCCGGTGGCCCTCATCGGGGATGCGATATCATGAGTCTAATGCCGCCACTAATCATCCACAACAAGAGTTTGCTTCACCGCTCAACTTACGACGTTGTAAGCTCAAGTGGCGGCCTTAACGGCTTTTGCTCCGTGGTCGTAACACTACGGTTTCCCAGTCACCGCAAGGTCCTGGCCCTTCGCAGGCAGGACCTTCACTGCTGGACGTTCTATCCCAGGGTCCCAACCCTTTGCCTTTAGGGCCCTTTCCACCGCAGGCTCCTCCCGGACTCATAATTTCTTGCAACTAAGCACCGCAGCCGGTAGCTCCTCCGTTGGCACATAATTTTCGATGATGGAAACACCGCCAACAACATCCCCACCGTTGGCTCCATTTTCTCGCACCTCACCTCAATTCACCGGCATCTGGTCCAAATCCACTTTGGGGACAAGCTATCATGGGGTACCAACGCCTACTCGGTTGAGACACTGGGTTAACCACTGTAAATAATCGGAGGACATGATGAGTCGCAAAATAGCCGAGGCTATGTTAAAAAGGCGATGAACAACAATCTATGGTGTTGGAAGAAGATCCTTTTTCTCCGAGGTGATGGCGCTCCATTGCCACGGGATTTTGAACGGTAGAAGATGGAGAATCGACGGATCATCTAATCTCGCCGATTACCTCGCAGCTTTTATCGATTTGATGAGATTGAGAGCTACCCACGGCGTAATCATGTGCAGGACCTTCCCTTTACACTTAGGCGTGAAGCCGAGGATTGGGTAGCCACTCTCCCCCAAAGTCAATTCGTGCGTTTGATGATTTTTCTAAGAAGTTTGCTACATACTTTGCGGTAGCAAGCGTTCTAAGAAAACATCTATTGGCTCGATGCAATTGACCGGGACAAAGATGAATTGTCGAAAGATTTCATTGCCCGATTCAATAGGGCCACTTTGGGAATTAAGGATCTCTGATGTCTGTCTGCTGTAGTCATCGCTATGATGAATGGAACTCGCAGCCATCCATTCAAAATGTCACTTTCTAAAATCCACGATACAATGCACGAGTTGCTAAAGAGAGGAGATAAATATGTGGATGCGAAGAGGCCTTCTTCATTACTAAGGGCATGAAGGATCGAAAAGAACACGAGTCTAACAAAGAAAGAACCGAGACGAACCAAAAGCCCCTTGAAGACAAAGGCAAGCAAAAATAGTCCATCCAACTCCTAATCGGACTAGTACTAGAATTGAGGCGTATAGTACAATCGTTGACACCTCCGGACTAACGTCCTAATGGAAATCTGAAATATGAAAGAGCTCGCATGGTCCAAAAAGATGTGGGCGCCACTACATAGGAGAGATGAAACCAAGTATTGTAAATTCTATCGAGATCATGGACATGATACGAAGGATTGCCAAGCGGTGAAGGAGGAAATAGAAAGACTTATAAAAGAGGATACCTATCCAAATTTGTGAAAGCAGATAAAAGAAAAGGAAAAGGGTGAATATCAACAACCACCTCCTCGCGCTGGTGTTATAAATGTCATAGTTGGTGGTATTGCCGCAGGAGGTGACTCTAATTCAACACAGAACTATGCCCAGGCTAGTAGATCTATTTCAGTAGATAAAAATGAAAGGTTTAGCGAATATCACTTTCAATGATGAGGATTTAAAAGATGTTACTTGCCCATGATGATGCTTTAGTAATAGTAGGCGATATTGCCAATTTTGATGTGAAGAGAGTGTTGGTAGACAATGGTATTGCGGTGACGTTATGTCTTGGAGAGTTTTCCTAGAATTGAAGATATCACCTAGCAAGATCAAACTCTGTCACCACTCCACTCCATGGGTTTGGAGGAGCCACCATTATACCGGAGGAACAATTGAATTACTGGGTGACTTTAGGTACTTACCCAGCTAGTGTGGTGATAATGACTAGCTTTTTGTTGGTAAAAGCTCCTATGGCCTATAATGCGATTTATGGTCGCCCACTTTTGAATCTGACTAGAGTAGTGGATTCCACGTATCACCGTGTCATGAAGTTTTCCACTAGTCGTGAGTATGATGTGTGAGGTGACCAACAAGCATCAAGGAGGTGTTATGTAGGCATGATACTTCTCAAAAATACGGTAATGATGCTTGATATCGAACAACCCAAAGGACAATCGAACTGTTGGAACTTCTTGAGGAAGTGGTGATAGCTAAAGGTCGGTGTTGAATAAATATTATCGAGTAATTTATCACTTTTCTTTTCTTTAGAAGCAAGTATATGTAGTTGTATTAAATAAGTACTCCTACATTTGATTTCCAATTCAATAAAATGCCCACGCAGATGGATGATGAGGGTGCTACGGAAGGATCGACTTGAGAAAGTCTGGTGCACCCATCTTGAACTCGACCTACGGCAACCATTTATTACTTGATATGGTCTCTATTAAGGTTTTATCGAGCAATCTGAATTTTTCTTCAATCGCTACTACAATCACATTACGGTGGTGAGCCTTAATTAAAAATTCGGGCGATGAGCCTTAATCAACATATCAAGGCGATGAGCTATATCTCGAGAGATCAGGCGATGAGCACATGTATCCAAAATTAAGACGATGAGCCTTATTCAACATACCAAGGCGATGAGCCTATATCTTATAAATTAAGGTGATGAACCTTAATGAAATGAACAAGGCGATGAGCCTATGTCTTAAAAATTAAGGTGATGAACCTTAGTCAAAAGATCAAGGCGATGAGCCTTATGTCTCGAAAAGTAAGATGATGAGCCTATATCTTAAAAATTAAGGTGATGAACCTTAATAAAAGCGAACAAGGCGATAAGCCTATAAATCGATGGGTGCGGCGATGAGCCTATGTCTTAAAAAATTAAGGTGATGAACGCTTAATCAAAAGATCGGGGTGATTAGTCTATGACTCTACGAGTAAAGGCGATAAACTGGGGCTCGAAAAAAGTAAGGTGATAAGCCGTTGTCTTAAAAATTCGGGTAATGACCCCTAATCAAAAGTTCATTCCGATAGAAAGGAAAAAAAAAAAGGGGGGCCCGTCCACTCCCAAAAAACCGACGCTCACCCATAGGGAGCAGTAGCAGGCGGCGCCCAAAGAGGCGGGCGCTTGACCTCCAAGAGAGTGAGGCACCCACCCCCCTGTGGCTGCCCGCCCCGACTTTGGTCCCTGGCCATTCGGATATTTCCAAATTTTTTCAACATATTTTTCACTTTCTTATTTTGTTCGGGGAAGGGTATAATATATTATACATTGCAACCAACAATTATAATGTGAAACACAATTTTATTAATGATGTATGTTTTATGACGAACATACAAAACTGAAATTCGCAGTAATCAAAAGTATTTGAAATGAAATAGACTGAATATTAAAAATTTTCATGATTAAGCGGGACAACCGCCATGAAAATAAAATAAGTAAAACTACTATTTAATTATCATGAGAGCCAGCAGGTTGAGATCCAACCCCTCCATGGTTAGTCACTTTGACTTTCTGAGCAGCTAAATCTGCAACTCGATGTTTCCTCAGATACCTATCAAATTTATCCGGGTCTATCTCCTGATGATCATCAACCACCACTCCTTGGTCATTTTGACAGCCGGCCTTCAAAGATTCTCGCCCCATACATGTGTAAGTTACCCTTGTATTCGACTGCATAACTTGTACCTTGCTATGGCCTCATCATCCGCAATCTCCAACTTTTTGCGAAGCTGGTCTACCTCTTTTTGAAGGAGAGAATTCTCATTATCTTTTTTCTTAGACGCAGCTGTTGCCTTGTCCAACAAAGACTGCATCTCTGCTACAGCTTTTTTCTTGTCGTGGTCTCTATCGGCTGCACACTTTTCAAATTTCTCCAAATCACGCAATACTTTCTCCTCCATAACAAGCATCTGTACAACAGAAGAAATCAAAATTAAATGGAGGATAAAAATTAAATGAGAAAGCAATAGAGTGTTATCAAAATATAACAACTTACCCTGCGGTGGTTGGTATACATAATACGACGCATGGCAGCTGCTTCTTTATTTTTTAAATTCTCAATGAGCTTCTCATTCACACAGCCTAACATGATTTCAGCTTCAATAGTCGAATCAACAGGAGGAAATCCAAACTCCTTGAAAGCATGGGCATCATTACCCCTGGTAGTTCGCGACGTGGAGCGAGGGGCAACAGTTATCTCAGCAGTAGCTATCACCCGCCTTTTTTTTTTGTTTAAAGGAGATAAAGACAGTCTTGACGCCATCGGCGAATCCCGCCACATCCATCACGCCTCAAAGTCAAAATTATCCATAATCAGTAAGAACAATAGAAGTTGATAAAACAAATACGAGGCAAAAATAAAGAGTCCAAAAGAATAAAACATAAAAGTAGCCTACCCTCGGGTGATCCAATGTGAACCCGCCTCAAGTTCTCATTAGATAACACCTCGCTCATTTGTGATCCGGGCGTCAAGCATAAAAGCTTATCTAATCGTGTTTTCAACTCATGATCAAGATCCAGGGCTCGTTAAAATGTTTACAAAAAGGAGTTCTCCAACAAGTTTTAAAAGAGAATCACCCTACATCGGTCGAACAAAACGAAACATCTCCTCCAACCGCTATTTGAACTGGGAATGTGAGGTAATAACAACTTTACCTTAAGTTGAATATACTGTATGCTGTGATTACTCCCAAGCACATGATACATATCAAATACACTTCTAAAAAGCCTCAAGCACGGCTCGATATTATTTGTAAGGCACAAATATAAAAAGTAAGTTGATATGCACCAAGAATTAGGGGTCAATTGGCGGGGAGTGACATGAAATTCGTTGAGGAAAGAAATGAATAAAGGATGAAGAGGAAATCTTCAACCGGCTATCATGCTATCACGGTAACTACCACCTCAAAAGTGGTCCGATCCTCGGAATTCTTTCACTAGGATGGGGAACTCGTTATAAATGATCGGAGGTAATTCATATTTTTCAACATTTTCATAAAACTTTTGAATTGTAAACGCTAGAATCGGTTGGTATATCTAATTCTATCAAATTGCCACTTGGAGAATGTTCGGTTTGAATATTGAGTGGGGGATATTGTAGAAGAATCGGCATCGAAATCTACCAATCCAATAGAAGATGAAAAATTAATTATAGGTTCGGTGTCGTAAAGGCGGTGAAGCACCTTGCTCCCGGCGGCGTGCTGGCCACCGTCCCCAGCTAGTGGCGGGCGTGACCGCCCGCCCTAGCGGTGGCGGGTTGATCGCCCGCTCCTAACAAGGGGCGAGTTTGATCGCCGCCGCCCGTCCTATTTTCGTCCCGGTGGAATAATTTCGAACTATAAATGAATTTTCTTCGTCCGGACCTACATCAAGTTCATCAACAGGATCATTCAAATACCGAGGTCCACCACGTCCTAAAGAACTAACAAATGTCCATTCTTCAATTGGCGGAAAATTATTATCTATTCCTATAGATAGGGCACGATAAGAGGAACTGCTATTAGAATTATTGGTTGAAGAACTACGGCTATAGGTAATCACCATATACTCAGCATTAAGAAGGCGTTCAGCTAGGGAGTTGTTATTAAAGTACTCCGGATCTCGAAACCCAAGTCCCCAACACTTTTATATGAACACATAAATTCAACCTCCGGTAATTATCCCACTGTATCACATCACATCACACCCCACCAAAACCTGATCATGATAGAGCGAATATCGTGACAAATCGAAGCCAGCACTTTAAGAGTATTTTTGGTAAATTTTTTGTAGATTATAAGTAGCGAGTCCTACGAAATTTGTGGATAAAAAGTAGATAAAAATTATGGATCCTACTGAAATGTGTGGATGAAAATAATATATGATCGACTTATAAGTCTTACAAGCACACACAAACATACTTTAAATTAGGATGACTTGAATAGATGCAAAGGTCTGGTGTTTGTATCGGCCTACTAATTCAACCATCTTTTTTAGCTACCTTTGCCCGATACTAATTCAAATCCATAGTCAATAAGGAATGAAAAGTAGTGCTTGTTGGGATACTTTCTCAAAACTTGCCAAAATCAAAATATGCACCAATTGTTGAAATGGAAGACTTCTAGGTCGACTAAAATTACAAGTTTTCTAATCTTGGACACTTTGGTAGTCAAAACTTGGAAGACATCTAGGTCAACTAAAATTGGACAAGTTTCCAATTCTTGGACTCCTTCATGAGTTTAAAACTTGGAAGAAAATTAGGTCATTTGTTAATATAAAATTGACGTGGTTTATTCTCTTTTTGTAGTTGTGACTTGAGGGTTTTGTGAGAGAAAAATTGTAAACCTAGCATCCTAATTATTTTTCTTGTTCTCTTTGTGGGTTGTACAAAGAGTAGAAATTGGTGGGTGTGATAAAGTTTAAGATATTATTTTTCTTGAGATACTTGAAAATTTGGGTGAGTGAAATCTATATGATTGTAACAATTTTTCATATAGTAAAAGCTTTGACAGTCCATAAATCTTTCTCTATATTTTATATTTTTTTGTTTTGTTATATTTCTCTAAACAATGATCTTGTGGGTAATAAAAGAATTGGTCTCAATTCCCAATAGTGCTGTCAGATACCTTTGCCCGAAAGAAAATCAATGAGTCATCTGCAACTTAAAGGACAAGTTGCTTACAGAAGGCCCGCCAAGAAAGCATTGTATCCCCATAATCCAACCTCTTTTTTAGCTACGTGAATAAGTGCAAAGAAGGCTTCAACACAGAGCAAGAATAAGTATACAACGAAAATGGACATCTCTATCGAAGCCCCCTCGATGTACCACCCTTCCTTGTGGTCGGCCATTTGCACAGAAAGCAATGCTCGGACAAGAAATACAATTAAATATCAAGTTCTGCAACTTTTGTGAGAACCCTATCTTCTTCATGATCAGTATAAGAAATTCCCATTTTACCCTATCATATGTTTTACTCATAGCTAGCTTGAGAGCTAAATAACCTAATTCCGTTATACTTTCTGTTTATAGAATGGAGACACTCGAAAGCAACAATAGCATTGTATGTAATCAACCTATCCATCACGAAGGTGCTCTGATTTTCCAAAATAAGAGAATGTAAAACTATTTTCATTCGGTTATCCACAACCTGAGCATCTCCAATGCTACCTTCTATTTTGAATGTCTAGCTGATGTGACAATGGGGTGGATGAGACAAAACTGATGTGTCAGCATTTATTGTAGAAGGTTGTCCAACATGCCGTCTAATTTTAGATATCATGTTAGACACATTCGACCAATTTTTTTTATTAAATTGTGTCTATTTCTCTCATCTATTTTTCCTTCTCTTTTTTCCTTCCACGCTCTCTCTTCATTTCTTTACTCTAATTTTTAGAAGGTGTCTAGCATTGATGATACTCTTAAATATTAATTTGTAGACGATATTGCACATGCATATTGGCCTAAAATCCCCGACATATTCAGCCTTTGACTTTTTGGGAATAAGCGCAATTTCCATCTCATTAATGGAATCAAATGTTTAGCACATCAAGACATTCTAAACAGTCCACCAGACTCTAGTCCAATGTTTCTGAAAAAATATGGCATGGAAGCCACCACTAGGTCCCAGAGCTTTGAAATGACCCATGGATTTCAGTGACTCTATGACATCCTATACAACAAATGGGGATTCTAGAAACGTTAAGTCGTCCCCAATTAGCCACATAGTGATACCACGAGCTCCAGCTTCCATACACTCCAAAAAAGGTTGAGTGCATGCGTGAAATTGCTTAAATTATCTTTTAAGTGCTTATAAGTTGTGAGTCCTATAAAATGTGTAAATAATAAGTGGGTAGTAAATTGTGGGTCCAACAAAATTTGTAGATAAAATGTATGTTTGACCAGTTTAAATTATAATTTAAGTTAAGGCAAACAAGCACTGAGCACTGGTAATTAGTTCTCATACCACATTAGCATTATTATCCTCGACCCAATTGTCATTGCTCATGCGTAGCCTATGAATGTAATTTTTTCGCTTCCACTAGATTCTTTAGAATGTAACTTTTTGGCACCAACTTTCAGTATTGTTATTGTCAAACCTACAAAGCAAAACTATATTAGAAAATACTCAGTAAGGTTGTGCATAAACATGTGCGTGACTTTTTTTTTATTATGATGTCATTCTCAAAATTCACACATTTCTCAATATCTTCATTTGATTATAGATTTACATCTTATTTGTCTTTTATATCTTTGGACCCCGAATCTACGGTATACTGTACGAGCTCAATATCAATATTGGCTTACCAATAACACGTGGGTAATCTAGTGCTAGTGGGTCAGTCTTTGCCCACCGAGACTCAAGAGATCACAGTGTATCTGTTGTTGCCCGCTGAGACTTAGGATACTAAATTGACAAATATAATATATACAAGGCTTAGCCTAAGTATATGGTGTTCAGCGTACCAATTAGCAATTCCAAGACCAACAAAGAACCTCCCAACACCGTCTGCATATGGGTACCAAACTGCCAACACCGTATCATCGGCTACCTTTAATGACCATCGAGAGTCTCAAGGGTTATATCTATTCAGACACCAAATTGTATGGTCCACACACGTAGGGAAATTTTATTATATTTACTATTATCATCACTCTTTCCATATATCATATCTGAGCATTTACCATCATTTCTCTTTTTCTCATCATTTCGTTGTTTACAAATTATGCACGATTACATCTCTCATATCTATGTATATGTGTTCATGAACACATAGATGCATCAATATATCTCATACGTCACATATGACATGTAATAATATCTCAACATATGCACATGTATAACAATATCATATAATCACGACGCATCTCATACTCAATCGGGTTAGTCCAGCGGGCTGGCCCGACTAGTCCAGCGGGCCGGCCCGACTAGTCCAGCGGGTTAGTCGGGCCGGGCCATATAAGCCTGGTTTTGTTTGGGCCAAGGCCAGCCCAACCCAAAATTCGGGCTATATGGGCCCGTGGGGTCAATTTTGCCACATCTACTTATACAACCTCGGATTACTAGAAAAAATTGATTACAATGGAAATTAATTGACCCAGTTAAAATTTGGGATAGATTTGAGAAATATAACACCTTGTAAAACAGACAAAGAACGCATATTTGAGGAGAAGATGAAATCATTTTGGGGAAGAGGATTAGCGTTTGTAGAGAGAAGACGATGATTTTCGGGATTGATTGAAGACTTCAGTCAATGCTCGATTTTATTCTCCCAATTTAATTATTTTTAAATGAGCCTTTTTACTTCTCAAATTAAACTTCTTTGTGTTTTTTTTTTTTTTAATTTAATAATATCTATCCAATCAATAGATTTCTTTTCTACTTTTCTTCTTCTAAAAAGTTAATAATAATTTCATTACATTTGCACAATGAACATTGTTGCATTGGAGAAGTTTCTTAAAATAATGTCAATGTCTTTTACCACATATAAATAATAGACATTGTTGCATTAGAGATGCTCTTAATATCATTGTAGTCAATATACAGTCGATATGTACTTTTCAAAATTGTCGAATGTCGATGTGTGTGGGGGCATTATAATAATGACGAAGATCCATCATATGGATAGTTTTTGGAACTACTAAAATCTCATGGAGAATAGATTGAGAATGTGTGGCCTAGATGAATTAATAATTACTTGTACCCAGTGTTCTTCTCCTCCACCTAGTGGGGGAAATTATTTTTCCCAGTGGACAAGTGTGTCCAGTGGGGTTTGGTGGAGTATTTGACTTTAATGACATACACTTTTTGCTCCACCAATTCCCACTCGACAAGTGTCCGGTGGGGGGGAAATAATTCTCCCCACTAGGTGGAGGAGATCAAATCCGTACTTGTACCACAGACAACAAAATTACAAGTACGTACTAAACTTCACAATAAATCTTCATTTTCTATTATTAAATCGACAAACACATGTTTCTTTATGAATACGTAGTTGATTTCCACAGCAGATAACAAAATTATCAATACTAACAAACTTCACAATGTAGCTTCATTTTCTATCAAATTGACAAACACTTGGTCCATGTTTGGTACGTATTGGGAAAAATTACGTGTGGGACATATTTTTGTATTTATTAAATTAACTTCTTAATTTAACTAATTGATTTTTGATATCGAAATAGCGAATTTGAGTAACTTGGCCAGAAAATACACAAAACGTTCATCTTTCACATTTATTTCCTTCAAAAGTTTGTTTTCAAGAAATAAATAAAATCATAAAATCTGAACCACCTTGTAAACTTTATTTCATAATCATGTACCATTAATGTCAATAAGGAGAATATAATGGGCTACATTACATATGATTAATGAGACATCATGATTTACTTTATAAAAATAATTTAAATTTAGTCAAGATGTATAATGCTATTGTTGTTGTTGTTGTTGTTGATGGTGCATACAACATTATGATTTTCCAAATAACAAGCTAAAATTTCAGAAATTGTAAATGCTAACCTTCAAATGAGAGGTTTGAGTAATTTGCAAGTGATGTAGAAAAAAGATAGTTGTTGGTCCGATCCATATAGGCTACGCCATCCAAAATCAGGTTCATATGAGCCAAACCCGCACAAACTGGCGAACACAAATGTAACCAGTTTTCGAGCAATATTACTCCATGTCTGATAATATAGCAGTTGCAGGCATGATCATATTCCCAAAATAATCCTTGCATAGCGGTGGATCAAACCTTGAAGGCTTGAACGCAGGTTTACAAACTATTAATTCTAATGTTGGGATCGGCTTTTGCTCGAGTGGAAGCCATGAAATGGCTCCATATGAAAGTTGAGAGTGTCTCAATCCTCGTGGGACGATGTCTTGGATTTTCGCCATTCATATTGGATACTTGTCTCTGAGTGCAGCAATTCTAGAGGATGGAAAAAACAAAAATCTTGCTGTTAGAGTTGAAGTCCAGGACCCGAAGACTGAAGGAGTTACAGCTAACTGGAGAACGAAATCAACAGGATGCGAGCTTGCCATTGGATACAAGGCACAAGTAGTCTAAAAGTCAATGTAGGTGCACTCAGCATCCTATTCCCCATGTCGAAATTAAGCTTGTGTTAAGAATTTTTAATAGGAGAAACAAAACAAGCAGAGACACCACATAATGTATTATCAGATAAATCAAAAGTGTCAATTGTACCATCAAAATAAGTATTGCAACCAGTAACAGCCTTTATTTTCACATCCAAATTGAAAACAGAACTTTTTAACCCTTGAAAATGAAAAATATGAACACACAGAAATAGTATCTAACACATAAAATCCATAGTAGACTATGTGAAATAAGAGACAGCAATACATACGATTAGGACACTTGTCTCTAGAGCATCACAGAGTTTGGGAAAGAAATGCACACAACTCCATATCTGCTTCAAATTTAGCCATGTCTTCCTCTTTCAAGTTAATCCAAGCCTCAATTCCATTGCCCGATTGTGTGTCAAAATAAGCAACTTTATTCTTCATTCCGTGGCTAGCTGATGCCACCCATATTGGCCTACCCCATCCAAAATCAACTTCATATATGGGAAACCTGCACAAACTGGTGAATACAAATCTAACCAGCTGCTTATCTTTGATGTCCATTTCCGCAGTGTAACCCTGCCGAAGTTTGCCACATAATCACCATTAACATTACTTATGGCTTCTCTCATTTTGTCCATAACACCACAACTTTCTTTCTCATAATCTTTATCCATTGTTATTATAAGACGTGCTGGTATCCAAAAATTCCCAAAATAATCATTGGATAGCGGTGGATCAAACCTTGGACGGAGGTGTTGGAATTGTCTTTTGTCAGCGCTTTTGTATCTTTAATAATTCCGCAAGTGTACGGATCGTTCAAGTAATAAAGTAGATATTGAGTCCAATTATCGTTCCCACGAAGATTTAGATAATTCAGTTCAATTTTACTAACCTTAACCGAATCTAATAAACTTTTGAAGATTTTGTGTTAAAGAACTAATTAGAATGTGAACTAAAAACAATAAAATAATTATAATTCAAATAACTAAAAATTGGATTAATGAAAATTACTTTAAAATTAGAAAAGAGAAGAAAAGAAAAGCGTTTTAGGATATCGATTCCACTTATATCAATTACTTTAAACCCGAACCATTAAATTTGATAACATGATTTACTTATGAACATCAATATTCAAATTTAATTTAACAATCTCTCTCAAGTAGAATTAAACCTATTCTTATATACGACCCGACTATATTTCTATGATGGATGCGAACATACAAAAATGCATTAGAATTTGTGAATACTTAAAGATCACGTAAAATATAGCGGTATATCTCTATCCCATATCGGACTCTATGATAATTGATATATGTATAACCTATTTTCCATCTCTCGAAGGTAAAACAAGCCACAAGAATCATACAACTATTGTGCATATAATTGTAGATAAAGAGAAAATCAATATCAATTATTTAAAAATTAAAATATGCTTAAATATCAAAAACTAGGTTCGAAGAATTAAAGATTCATGATACAAACTTTATCACGATCCTAGCACTAAAAGAATAACCTAACATGCTAAGAAGAAGAAAATAAAAAGAAGAAAAAAACCATCACCCGGATATGAAGAAAATAATTGGGAGATAAAATCTTGAACTTCATCTTCGTTTTAATCTTGATCTTCGTTCTTGAATTGTCTTCCGTTCTTCTCTCCAAAACTTCACCAAAAACGACCCAAAAAGGGCTCCAAGTCGGCCTTTTTGTTATGAGTTAATAACTCATATTTATAGTTACCTAATTGTGTCCCAAAAGATCTCAAAAAATCATTAAAAGCGTGCCCAAAAGGTTTCCTAATTGAATTAGAACTCAAAAAGCAACAAAATTCTTTTTCTTGTTGAAAATACATTTGGCGATCGCTCTCGTGCATACCCGAGTGGTCGCCCAGGCCAAGGGAAAACCATTATGCTATTGAAAAATAGGGTTGGGCGATCGTTCAAGCTTATGCTGTTTCCTCTGCGGCGGCTGTTTTTCAAATGGTCATAACTTCTTGTATGAAACTCCAAATTGAGATCCGTAAAAAGTGTTGGACTCGTAATTCAATTATATTTCCAATGGTATATCATTTGCCTTTTGGAGATTTTAATATCAAAAGTTGTACTCGAATTTCTCTACATACTTCGATAGGTAGTTTCTCAATTCGGTTCTTTGGCTTTCTAGTGTTTGATCCATTGATTCAACTCTTCATTGTCACTCCAACACACTTTGAACTTATTGATATTATCTTCTAAATCATCCTCCAATGTTTGGCTCTTGATATTCACTTTAAAAAATCAACTTACTCGTCGATTTCACCAAATTGTTGCTATTTCCATCCATTCTTCTCAATTTGCTTATAAATGGATCCAACACTGAAATATGAAGAATAATACACTAAATTAAGTATAAAATCAATAAAATGACGAGATAAAAGCTTAGTTTAAAGGCCCAAATAAGTGCACAAAATGCACTTATCAAACACCCCCAAACTAAACATTTGTTCATCCTCGAACAAAAATTAAAATTAAACTACAAATTTAAATTAAGCTAAAAGAATAATAAGAAATATAGATAATGTTAAATTTCTTACCATATGCCTCAAGTTTGAAAAATAAAGTAACACGTTTAGAAAGATATCAAACAACACAAAATTTTCACTTATCCAATGCTCGACCTTTAGTGCAATGCTCGACCTTTAGTGAGTGTGTGAGTAGCCAAAAATTGAACTTATACCTGTATTAGACCATAACTAATATTGTGTTGTTGATATTTTTTACAATTCCAAACCCTTTGTAGTCATTTATTTTTTACACATTTCGTAAAATATCACACTTCTTATGCTTTTCTCTCCAATCATGAGGTGTTGTAGAAAATTTGGTTCCTACTTATCAATACAATGCTTTTTCAAATAAAGTGGTAAAAATTAGAAACTTGTATTCCTAGAACTAGGATGGTGAGTGATTTCTAAATTCTCATCTTCAGTCTCTTATGTTCCAACCTAGTAATCCTTACCGAGCACCTCTAATACATTTTATTTATTTTACTCATATAAATAGTTTTTACATCGTGTGCAATACTTCTCTTTCACAAGCTTTCTATGTGACCCTCATAACGAGCTTTAGGTAGATGACTCCCAAATCGGATGACTACAGGGCACCGTGTTTTGAAATACCTTAATGAGACTTAATTGCTCGAGTCCCACAAGCTATAAGAGAAGTAAAGATGTAAAAAAATTTGACTCATGTAACGAGCTTTGGGCCAATGACTCCCAAATCGAGATGACTTTAGGGCACCCTAACATGTTTAATTGTTCGAGTCAGATATTTTATTTTTTTATTTTTTACTTTTTACTTTTTTTTTTCCAACAGTGAGTAGTGCTTGATTTGGATTCCTTGACTACAACCTATTCAACCAAAGATGAAAGCCAGAAAACCCAAACCATCAAAATTCTACAAAAACATGTACTAATTTTAACACCCCCAAACTGTTCTCAAATAGTTTGGTTACTAGTCTAAGAATTTAGGAATGAAATTTTTCACAATAATCATAGGTCAATAATATCAACACATACACTCAAGTCATGTTTTCAATAAGTGATAAGTCAACAGTGGCTACGTGCTTCAAATCTAGTCTAACATAGATAAGTATTTATGTAAAAGTACGAGTTAAAGTGTTGTTTAATATTCTAACTAAAAATGTACTTAAATTCAAACAAGTATTATCATTGGCGATAAGATATTCAACAATAGCTAAATTTTTATTTTTATTTTTATGTTTTTTTTGAAAGACAAAAAAAAAATTTTAAAAAAAAAACGAAATTAATTTTTTTTTTTTTTTGCGCTTATATAGACCCGAATAATAAGAAAATTCAAAATAATGAAGTATCTTGATACTTAACCCACCCCCAAACTAAAACATTACATTGTCTCCAATATAATAACAAAATAAAACAAATAAAGGAGAAAAAAGATTAGTTACTCCCTGAAGATAGATGTGGAGAAGATGGATCTAGCTGGCTGAAGGTCCGGTTGAAGTGGACTCAAATGTAGTGCTGCGACTCTTGGTCAAAAGATGATGTCATATATATTATCTAAACGGCTCGCAAAGTGGGACATCCTGCAATTAACATGGTGAGGCTTAATAAGGGTATTAAATAAGAAATGAAATAAAAACTAATAAATTATTTAAACTAATTAAAACTACTACATATAAAGGAAGAAAATAAAAGAGTTAGAAAATATGTTGCCTCCTATTAAGCGCTTATTTATAGTCATTAGCTTGACTTATTGTTTGGTTGCTTTACGGCACTCTAAATAGTGCTTTGGAGGACTTGCTTTGCTTGCATCTATTGACTTTGCACCATTTTTCGTTTATCCTCACAAATTTGAATTTGTGCTCCTCATAAAAATATACTTTTAGTGTAGCACCTTGCTCAAACACAACTACGAAGATTTCAACTTCCTCATCGACCTTGATCACAAAATCAATACTAGAAGAAATAGAGGAATTGGAGAATTGCTTGTATAACTCATGCTTTTGTAATCTATGAGGAAATGAGATCGGAAGCTCAGATGGTTTGATATGAACGGTTGCCTTAACCTTCGGTGTACCTGAACTCTCTTTAATATTTGATATCTGCTCAGTCTGTTCCATGTGCTCCTCATCAGTTGGCGATACCTTTTCTTTATTTTCAACTGGCCACTTTACATAGATTTCTGGTAATTGCAACCCACTTCTGGTAGTAACAATTATAACACTTTCCTTGAGATTCACATCTGTATTACTTGGCAATGTACTTGGTACTCTAGTTGATAGAGCAACTGCTATCTGGTCCACTTGTGTCTCTAGATTCTTTATTGAAGCGTCTTGATTTTGAAGAGTGATCTCCGTCTTTCTCATGAACTGATTATCAGATCCTATGTACCGATCAGCTATCTCCATGAATTTATTAAATATGTCTTTTACAACTGTCTCCATGAATTTATTAAATATGTCTTTTAGTGATTTTCTCTTTTCTGGATGCTAAAACTAAGGACCTTGTGGTCTGATATTATTCTGATTATTCCTCCAAAAGAAATTTGGATGATTTTGCCAACCTGAATTATATGTGTTAGAGAAATGATAATTTTTCTGATAATGGCCACCTTGAACATATTCGGCTTGCATGGATTGCTGTAATAGAACACGACGTTCTGATGTGCTATGATTCGCCCCACACTCTTTACAAGTTGATTTCTTTGTTTGCATCGCATAGACCGATTGTGACATGCTCTCTACTTTGTGTACCAAAGAATCTATTTTTGCAGATAACACCGTGATAATGTCTACTTCCTCATCAATCTTAAAAGTTGCATTATATCTCGTTGTATTAGCCCCTGTGCATTCGAAGAAATCTCCAACAAGCATGTTATTTTCATCAATATCGAAATTGCATTATATCTCGCCACATTAGCCTTGTGCATTGCGAAGAAATCTCCAACAAGCATGTTGTCCTTATCAATGCTAGATTGGCTCGGATGATTTGTGGAGTCGTAAAGTCTCCAACTAGCATATTGTCTTCATTGATCTCCTGGTATTCCATCTTGTGTTGTGGTCTGAAAAAAGACAAATTGAAACTGAAATAAACTAAAAATAATAATAAAAAAATTAAATAAATAAAGTTCGAATTAGTGCCAATATAATCGAAAACAACTAAAACTAAATCCCCAAAGAACGCGCCAAAAACTTGTCAGCGATTTTGTATCTTTAATAATTCTGCAAGTGTACAGATCGCTTAAGTAATAAAGTGGATATTGAATCCAAGTATCGTTCCCACGAAAATTTAGATAATTCAGTTCAATTATACTAACATTAACCCAATCTAATAAACTTTTGAAGATTTTGTGTTAAAGAACTAATTAGAATCTGAACTAAAAACAATAAAATAATTATAATTCAAATAACTAAAAAATTAGATTAATGAAAATTACTTTAAAATTAGAAAAGAGAAGAAAAGAAAAGCATACTAGGATCTCGATTCCACTTATATCAATTACTTTTAACCCGAACCATTAAATTTGATAACATGATTTACTTATGAAGGTCAATATTCCTAATTAATTTAACAATCTCTCTCGAGTAGAATTAAACATATTCTTATATGCGACCCGACTATATTTCTATGACGGATGCGAACATACAAAAATGCATTAGAATTTGTGAATACTTAAAGATTACGTAAAGTATAGCAAAGATATCTCTATCCCATATCGGACTCTACGATAATTGATATATGTATAACCTATTTTCTATCTCTCGAAGGTAAAACAAGCCACAAGAATCATACAACTATTGCACATATAATTGTAGATGAAGAGAAAATCAATATCAATTATTCGAAAATTAAAACATGCTTAAATATCAAAAACTAGGTTCGAAGAATTAAAGATTCATGATATAAACTTCATCACGATCCTAGCACTAAAAGAATTAACCTAACACACTGAGAAGAAGAAAATAAAAAGAAGAAGAAAACATAGAAGCCATCACCCAGATATGAAGAAAATAATTGGGAGATAAAATCTTGAACTTGATCTTCGCTTTAATCTCGAAATGATGAATCTTGATCTTCGTTCTTGAATTGTTTTTCGTTCTTCTCTCCAAAACTTCACCAAAACGACCCAAAACGGCTCCAAGTCGGCCTTTTGTTATGAGTTAATAACTCATATTTATAGTTACCTAATTGTGTCCCAAAAAATTCTCAAAACATCATTAAAAGCGTGCCCAAAAGATTTCCTAATTGAATTAGAACTCAAAAAGGCAAAAATTCCTTTTCTACCGAAAATACGCTGGTCGATGGCCCGTGAAAACCCGGGAGGTCGCCCAGGCCAAGGAAAAACAATTATGCTATTGAAAAATAGGGTCGGGCGATCGCCCAGCTTATGTTGTTTCCTCTGCGGCGGCTGTTTTTCAAATGGCCATAACTTCTTGTAGGAAACTCCAAATTGAGATCCGTAAAAAGTGTTAGACTCATAATTCAATTATATTTCCATTGGTATATCATTTGCCTTTTGGATATTTTAATATCAAAAGTTGTACTCGAATTTCTCCACATACTTCGGTAGGTAGTTTCTCAATTCAGTTCTTTGGCTTTTCGATGTTTGATCCATTGATTCAACTCTTCATTGTCACTCCAACACACTTTGAACTTATTGATTTTATCTTCTAAATTATCCTCTAATGTTTGGCTCTTGATATTCACTTTAAAAAATCAACTTACTCGTCAATTTCACCAAATTGTTTCTCTTTCTGTCCATTCTTCTCAATTTGCTTATAAACGGATCCAACACTGAAATATGAAGAATAATACACTAAATTAAGTATAAAATCAATAAAATGACGGGATAAAAGCTTAGTTTAAAGGCCCGAATAAGTGCACAAAATGCACTTATCATCTTCTACTTGAGTGGAAGACATGAAACGACTCCATATGAAAGTTGAGAGTGCCTCAATCCTTGTGGGACGCCGCTTTTCACCATTTGTATTGGCATACTTGTCTTTGTGGGCATCAATCTTAGAGGTGGGAAACACAAAATCTTGGTTACAATTTCTTCCTTAGTCACCGATTTAGAGACGGGGACATGATCTCTTGGTGGGAAAATAGTGGCAGCCTCAAACTTTGGGTATGGAATATCAGTATCCCCACAAGCAATGGCGGCCCAGCTGTTTGCGAACATGTGCAAGGACATGGCGTCTGCAATCTTGTGAGAAATGATTAAACCAACATCCATTCCACCACAGTTCAGGAAGCTGACTTGAACAGCCATGCAATAATCTCTCGAATCATTCAGGTCGTAAGGAAGAAATTGTTTGAGTTCACCAGGGACTGGATTCGAAAGAATTTCTGACATCTCGACCTTGGCATTAGCCTGGAAAAACTCCACCCCTTCATCGTTGCAGTCGACATAGAGGTTGTCCGCCACGCGTCCTGCCAGAGGATAGAATCGAGTCAAGGCCTCTGATAGCGATTTTTTCAACAGATTTGATCTCTCCCAGTTACTGATTTTAGCATATGCGGGATAAAAATAAACTAGAGGCATAAAAGATAAGGGATATTTGATCAAGATATGAAAGCTTGTATTTTCTAAGGAAATCAGGAGTTGGAGAGGATGGCTTGATGATTTCTTTGGAAATTACTACTACTTCAACCTTCATTATTTTGCCCATGAACAACCTTAATCCACTCAAACAAAGTACAAAGAAAGCTTATAATTTGTAATATGTGGCTGGCTCTATGCTTATATAAATTGATGACCATTACTCATTTATAGAGGAAATTCTCTAAAGACTAGTCACCATAGTTACAAGTAATGTTATTTATTTGGTGGTGATCACGGGTCTATGTATCAATGAGATCGAGTGTAATTGATTGATTTGAGGAGACAACACAATTATGTAGTATCAATCAATTACAGTGGACTCCTCTGCTACATAAATTGGTGATCATCACCACCAATAGTGATAAATAACATTATTCTTTATTTTATTAATTAATATTTTATATTATTATTTAAAGCTAGAAAGATTTTCTATTCAATAATTTTGAGTCTTTGCTTTGAATAAGTATACATTTGGCATTTTGCGTTTTCATTATATTGTAATTGTTTAAAATCAAAACCGTATCTAATTGACAATTCATATGAGTGCCACTAGTCATTTTATTTCTCCTTCCTCAACATCCAACTCCACCCATGTCAGATCCACATTAACTTCCCCCCAACGTCCGAAAGTGGTCACTAATTTTTCAAGAAATAGGCAGCCATGGGTGACTTGAAATATTGATTGAATTACCAGATCCCATCCTCCATAGCAGGCCCTTCTTAAAAATCTCCCCGGCCCACATGATACTTTTCTCAAGAAATGAGCGTCCCTCTCCCCCACTGAAGCATCAATGAAATCCCAGTCCAGATGATACCTAGCATTAAGAAGGCGTGCAGCTAGGGAGTTGCTATTAAAGTACTCCAGATCTCGAAACCCAAGTCCCCCAACACTTTTATATGAACACATTTTCCTCCAATTAACCCACTGCATCACATCACATAACATCACACCCCCACTAAAACCTGATCATGATAGAGCGAATATCACGAAAAATCGAAGCCAGCAATTTAAGAGTATGTTTTATAATGATTTTTGTAGATTATAAGTAGTGAGTAAATTTGGAAAATAAATTTGAGATCACCGTCGAGCATGATTGCACGCATGAACACGAACCTGACTCACTGGCCTGGCCCAATTTTGTATGGCTAGAAATATCTTAACCAAATCAAACCCATCACCAACTTTTGGTCTTAATTTTCTTTTTCTTTTTAAATAAATTTTTTATACAATCTAATACATTACATCAAATACATTCTTAGATAGTTTAGACTATATATTTTGAGATTTTTAAAGAGATTAATTTATAAAATTGGGGCTCTCATGCATTAGTCATTACATAAACGTCAATTTTCTTTCAAAATAATAATTTTTTTTTGTTAATTGTAAACTATTTGTAGACATTTAAAAAAAAAATACAAATATTAAAAGCATGCTAGTCTTATTGCTTTTAGATATAAGTATGTTTGGCTTAAATTAAAAAGTTTACTTATAAGTAAATTTAAAATAAATAATTTACTTGTCACACCAAATATATTTTGGATTGAAATTTAAATTAAACTAAATTTTAGTTAAATTTAAATAATTTTATGTTAGATTTTGAGATTTTTGGACTAATGTTTATTGGTGACTTGGGCTTAGATAATTTTAGATTGATATTATTTGGATTATGTATTGGGGCTATTCACAAATGAGTGATTAGTGTTAAGGAGCAAAAAAAAAAAAAAAATTCAAAATCGGGTCGGCCAACTAGCCCATGGGCTAGATGGGCCGGAGCCATATCAAGCCTTGATTTATTTAGGCGAGGGCCATTGAACCCAAAAGGCCGTGTTATATGGGTCAGCCAATTTTGCTACCTCTAGTAGTGAGTCATACGAAATGTATGAATAAAAAGTAGATAAAAATTGTGGATCCTACAAAATGTGTGGATGAAAATAATATTTGATTGGCTTATAAGTACTTATAAGCTCATACAAACATAATTTAAATAAACTTATATAAGTTAGGATGACTTGAATAGTGCTTGTATCGGCCTACTAATTCAACCATCTTTTTTAGATACCTTTGCCCGAAAAAAAAAAAATGAGTCATCTGCAACTGTAAAGGACAAGTTGCTTACTCGAGGCTCGCCAAGAAAGCATTGTATCCCCATAATTGGCTTTTTTGCACAAATGGTCCTTATCTTTTGCACTTGCTGCGGGTTGAGGACTTATCTTTCCATTTTTGGCAGTGTAGCTCCTATTTCAAACTTTTTTGGCGACAATGGTCATTTTCGTCCAATTTCATCAAATTATCTGTTAGTTTTGGTTTTTTCACACAAATGGTCCCCGCGTGCATTCCATACTCTTCATTTATAAGGACATTTCGACATTTTATTGTTCATAAATAAAAATTTGCAATAGAAGTCCTAAATTTAAAAGAAAACAAAAAGAAAAAAAATAATTAAAACAAATGCACCCCACCCCACCCCACCCCACCCCACCCCATTGACGAGGTAGCATAATTTGTTTTAAACAATTTGTCGAAAAACAATGGATTTGTTTGAAAACGCACTCCAAAATCTGCCGGAACTTGTCGGAAAACAAATGTCTAAAAATAATATGAAAACAAATGTTTGAAAATAAAATTATGCTACCTCGTCAAATTTAAAACAAATCCATTGTTTTCAAACAATGCACTCCAAAATCTGCCGAAACTTGTCGAAAAACTCAAGAATCTTTTCGACAATGCTATCGTCAGAAACATGCCGAAAAATCTAACCCTTCGAATTAAGAGTCATTTCTTTGAGGATTGGTGAAGCGATGATTGGTAAAGTATCAATGAAAATCATCTTTGGCGGAAAAAATTGAAAAAGATGGATCCGAGGGAAAATAATGGTCATCCCGCCAACAAGAGTTGTAAAAAGTTGAGCGAAAACTATGGATTTGTTATTCGCTTTAGATTCAATAAGCACACTGAAGCTATATGAAAATTTGAGGAGTAAACTGCCTAAACGGGCTTGGAATCTTGATGGAGTTGTGAAAGGATCAATGTTCAACTTCAATGAGAAATATTGGCGTCCATTTGGTGAGCTTCTCGTGAAAATGGAAACAGAGGAATGCTAGTTGATCGTGCCTATCTTGCCGAGGTTGAAATAGTGGCGCTAAAGTACAACAACAAAGTTGCACCGATAGATTTAAATAGGTTAGGTTGGGTGGGGTGGGGTGGGGTGGGGTAGGGTGGGGTGGGGTGGGGTGGGGTGGAGAAGAAGAGCATTTGTTTTTCTTTTTTTTTTTTCTTTAAGTTTAGGACTTCATTGCAAATTTTTATTTATGAACAATAAAATATCGAAAATGCCCTTATAAAATGAAGAATGTGGAATACACGTGGGGACCATTTGTGCAAAAAAAACTAGAACTAACGGGTAATTTGACGAAATTAAACGGAAAGGACCATTGTCGTCAAAAAAGTTTGAAATAGGGGCTACACTGCCAAAAATAGAAAGATAGGTCCTCAACCCGTAAGTGCAAAAGATAGAGACCATTTGTGCAAAAAGCCCCCATAATTCAACCATCTTTTTAGCTACGTGAATAAGTGCAAAGAAGGCTTCAACACGAGCAAGAATAATTACAACGAAAATGGGCATCCGTGTGAAAGCCCCTCGATGTACCACCATTCCTTGTGGTCGGCCATTTGCACAAAAAGCAAAGCTCGGTGAAGAAATACAATTAAATATCATGTTCTGTAACTTTTGTGAGAACCCTATCTTCTTCATGATCAGTATAAGAAATTCCCATTTTACCCTATTGTACGGTGAAATCCCACAAGCGTACGGGATCGTTGACAAGTAATAGTAAAAATGAGTAAAAGATTATCGTTCCCACGAGAACTATGATTTCTAATTACTTAAATTAAATTAATTCTAACTTAACTTGAATAAACACAATAGATTTTTGATTGTTGTGATTTTATTGGAAAACTAGACTAACTTGGCTCAATAAATGAAAGTTACTTAGGGAATTCGAGTAAAAACACAGATAGACAAATAATGCTAGGAATCCTATTCCATCCCTTATATTCACTTTAATCCCCGAATTCACACTTCCTAATCCAATTTATTCTTAAATTGACAATCAACAATCCTAAGTTATCTAAAAATCTCTTTCGTGTAGAATTAGACCTATTTTCATATACATCCCAAAGTATTCCTATTTGGGGTTATAATATACAAAAATGCATTAAAAAACAAGATCATCTAAATTGATTGCACCAAGCATAGGAAATTATTTCTAATCTCTATAGGATTTAGTATTTAAAACTATAATGAGCTAATTTATTTTGAACCTTTTGGAAACTAAAATAAATCACAAACACGTTCAAACGGTGATCAAGCATTTAAATGGACCATCAATTCATGACATAAATCAAAATATCATAAACTAGAATTAAGAAAAGAAATTCGTGAATTAAATGAACATAAAAAGGTTTACAACTTCATCCATAGCACAAAGAAATTAGCCTACCATTATTCGATTACAAAAATGAGTATTAAATAGAGAATTCATCACCCGGATTGTTGGATTACAAGAAGAGATATGAAAGTTTGGATTTAACCCGGTTGAAAGTCATCAAACGAGATGTCACACAAATTTGGTTCTTCCTTGCTTTCTTTCTTGCCAACCATTTGCCAGATGAAGAGATTACGTCTCAAAATTTGTGCTTTCGTCCTTCTTTTCTCTAAGGTTTTTCCACTCTTTCTTTTCTCTCCCCAGAGTGCCCTTTTATATCCTCTATTTAGGGTTCAAAAAGATCCCCCAAGATTCAGCTACCAAAATTAGCCCCCAAGATTCAGCTACCAAAATTAGCCTACGGGCAGATCGTCTGCCCGCAGGCTGTCTGCTCGAGCGGATAGAGATGGGGTTTTCTCCCTCTTGCCTCATCCGTTTGCCTTCGTTTTGGTTCCGGTTGACTCGGGTTGGCTTTGGTCTTTTCTTGGTAATGCATTCAAGCGCATGAATGAATTTCATTAGTCTTTCCCACGCCCAAATCCATGATTTTAGCTTCATTTCACCTCCATGTCACCAATGATCTATGTCGTCCCTAAATGTACGAATATTGATTGAATTAGTGCAATAAATACTTCATTTCAATCGAGATATATAGTTAAAGGTTAAATCAAAAGAGGTTAAATATGTGTATAAAATACCCTTATCAAATCCCCAAACTTAAACTTTTGCTAGTCCCGAGCAAAACAACATAATACTAAGACTTGAATGCACATGTTTATAGTGATTGTGTAACTCGATGAAAAATTTTGCCATTCACTTCAGGCTAATATCTCTAGATTAAATCTACGAAATGTGTCCCGACATCGCTACTTAAAAGATTTTAAAAATTTATCCAATGTGTGACTCGTGTGAGTGTGGATAGCTATTTCCAATCATTACTTTAACTCAAACAAGGTTATGTGAACAAATGAGTGTTTAAGTCTCTTCCACCCCAACCTCCGATGGTCAGTTATCCTTTCTCCTCTCGTGAATTTTTCACCACATTCAAGAATTTATCAATTCTTCCCAAGGGTTTTCGACTAAGGTTAAACTCACTTTTTAAACTTCTCACTCTCAAGCTGGAAGGATCTACCTGAAAAAAAAATGAAGTTTAGATAGGCAATAATCTTCTATAATGTCAAGTGTTCTGGCCCTCAAGAATTCACTAGGAAGGTCAAACTAACTATGCATCTAAATCCCCGAATTCACGTCCAAGACAAAGCCAGGCATACATTACTTTCATCGATGTGTTTTGCTACTGCTTTTTTTTTTTCAATTAGGTAGTTTTCACTCTAATATTGAGGTATCCCTCTTCCTTGATAGATCGTCTCCTACATATTGCTCGTACATAGGGCTGGATTACTCAAAGTTAGCTTTCACACACAGTACATGCAACTTTTTCCTACCAGAAAAGCCTTGACTTAGTGCATTGTCTTTTATTTAAGACTAAAAGATGTGATTAGAATTCTAGTAAACAATCAATGCCTAACTTCAACTTGAACCACTTACAACATTTTTCAATGAGGACTGCATTATTACTTCTCTAAACGAACACCATTCCCAACTTAATCACCTCCAAACTTAATCTCATATGTAGGTTAAGTGACATTTTCAACGAGTATTTGGGAATAAATTTCACGAAGTCTTAAACTTAGACCTCCATTTAGTAACACACAACCCAAATCCAAGCATAAGTAACAAAAGGAATAGCTACGTGCTCGAGGTTGAGAGTCTCACAAGGGTAAAAATTTAAAATCCTTATACAATAGCAAAGGTGAATGTACATATTTCACAAACTGCTTTGGATCAATCATAAATCATCACAAGTCGGCAAAATATTCACTTTGTTACACAAGGGGTCGACTTCAATTTTTTTCAATATTTTTTGAGCATTTAATAATTAGATAACGAAGTTCACTAGCACCCACCCCAACGGAAAAATCACACATTGTCCTCAATGTAATATAAAATAATAATAAAAAAAATTGAGGATGAGAGTGCACTGAACGTCTCAATCATTGAAGATGAAGCGGTGGGTAGAGATTGAAATAGCCAAAGAGCTGCGCCAACTGAACGAAGAGCGCTGCGTGTTCCTGTCTGCTGGCTTCGACCTCTTGTACTTGGACTTCCCGAATCTCTTGAATCAGTGCCTCGAGTTCGGCATACGAGGTGCACCATTCATGAAGCTCATGGTAATAGATGTCAATGTCGATGCAGGTGGGTACATCTAAGGAAGGTCCTCGGCCATAGGATCGTCATGAAAAGGGTCGGGATCACCAGCTAAAACACCTGAACCGTCCATGGGACCCTGTGTGCTTTACTCTAATTTGTGGGTCATGTGTAGTTCGAACTACATATTCCAATTCGGTTGATCTGCATTGTACGCTTCATTATGGTGATCTCATGAGAGAGGTCAATACTGTGCATTTTATAAAACCCTCAGTAATAAGCTACGGGAATGCCAAACATCTCTGGTTGTTTTGAATGTGCCATACATTACAGAAGATGTAGTTATAGATATTGAGTTTCTTAGTTTGGAGCCAGTGCAGTAGGTGTGCCCGCTCTATAATTACTGTAAATGTATGCGACGTAGGGAGAAGGTTGGCGCTCACCATTTTGTCCAATGTTCATACTTGAGAGAGAAGACTTTTATAGTCTAAGGTGCTACTTCTATCAGGCCAACGATCAATTCCCTGACAAATGGAGGTGACTACTTCGTGGGGATTTGTATTGGCTGCTTGAAAAACGTCGGCTTCCTTGTTGTCAAGTCCGTAGTAGCAAAGAATTTCCAAGGGAAAGAACAGAATATATTGCCCTCGCATGTGGACTTGCCGATACTTAAGATGCTCGGGGTTGTCGAGGTTGTCGTGAATATTGGCGTAGAATTCTTTGACAATTTCAACATAGGCAACACGCAGAGTGGCTACAAATGTTTTCCACTGATTCCTTGCAATAACTTGACCCAGCAATTCATTTTCAAAATCTGATGTTAAAACACTTCGTTCGTATATATACTTAAATGCTCGCTTTTTGTCGTTCTTGTATACTAACCAAGCTTCCTCTGTTTCAAATTTGGTGTCGTCATACACGGCTGGTTGTTTGGAAGTCTTTTTTTATGGAGCTTTTCTTTTTCCCGAGCTTGGTCCCACATCTTGTGTTGGTTTCTTTGCTCTCGACATTGTACCTATCAAGCAAGAAGAATAAGACGTCACAATCAAGAAGAATTCAATAATTAAAAGAGGCGTGGCATGACAAGCACATGCTATGTTCTTTGCGTGGAAAGTGGTGTGAGCATGGTAGATGGGGGTGGACGGCGTGTGTGTGGTGCTATGTAAAGACCGGCGTTGGTGTGAAAATGCATGAAAACCAATAAATGAGAAGATCAAATGTCCTAAGTAAACAAGCAAAGTGAGAATTGTTGGTGAATCATTTTATCAAACACTTGGTGGGCATTTTCTAAAACTAGTGTATGAAAATAACATGGAGAAGGCTCTAAACCCAAAAATTTTCTTCAATCATCAACTACCCAACAACTTCACAAACATCCAAACCAAAAATCAAAACCCCAAACTCCTCAAACAAGCATAGATGAATATAAGAAAACATAAACTTATTGACATTACACAATATGTAAATATCATGAAAGGTTAGCCATGTTACCTTGAATCCTTGGAAGTATTAGAAGTGTAGTGTAGGTGAAGAGATGAATAGAGAATGACCCTTTTTGCTTGATTTGGAATTGAGAAGGTGAAGTTTTAGAGAAGGGATATAGAAACGAAGAGAGAAAAGAAAAAGAAAAAGGAAAGAAAAATGAGATTTTGGCGTAAATGGTCCCTAACGTATGCCCTTAGTGCGTTTTTGGTCCCTAACCTTTCAATTTTGGCTAGGAGGTCCCTAACCTATCCAATTGGTTGCAAAAGTGGTCCTTATGGACGGAATCCATCCAAAAGTGCCGTTAGTTGGGTACGTGTAGTGCAATCTCTATTAATTTGTTTTTATTTGCAGGGGTAAAATTGTCAGTTCATTTTTACCCTTTTATTTGTTAGGTTCAGACGTTTAATTTCCTTCTTCCACTACCATTCAATGTTTATGAAAAAAAAATGCAATGCAAAGAAGCTGAAAAGAGAACCGAAAATCCTTGCTTCTGGAAATTGCATTGACAACTGCCGTCTGTTATAGATAAGGGTAAGTGTAAATCTAAGCACTGTTATCTTCATTGTGAAGGGTTTTTTGCTTCACATGTATTTTTTAACCATTTATTTTTTCGAAAATCAATAGAAAAAAGATCTTGAGTAGTTTGGAAGGACTCGAAATTGAAGGGGAGTGAATAGTCTATGAAATGGGTACACGCATCAGAGGAAAAAACCCACCGCTTGTGTATGGAAAGTGTGCAATAGAAGATCATCAGTTGTTTGTTTTGAATTTGTTGTTCTTTGTATGACTGGAGAGTTAAGAAGATGATTTTGTGGGGGACAATTTGTTGTGTGGAATGCCAGTAAAAAACTAGCATTACGTAGGCACTGGATGTGGGGTACCATGAGAAACATGAAAAAGTGGATGTTTGTTTGGTCCACAAACATATTGGCCAACTTTTTGAATTGTTGCATGCACTGCATATTGTCAATGAATATGTTGTTGACAATAATTTCTTTGGTGTTGTAGGTGAAAACTCCAAATACTTCACGATTGCTTGGCATCACGAAGGTAGATTTTATTTGAAGCCAAATGGCTTATGAGCACGGAGTTCTTGATTACGTTGACTTTTTTGACCCATATAAAGTTTTAAAGTTGATGGTTCGTAGGTTAGATAGGTTTTTGAAAAGTTTTGGATATAAATTCCCGATGGAATTTTTCTATAGGAGGTATAAGATGTCGTTGTTAGTTGGGTTGGTTAGGATGAAGAGTCGTGATGATTTGAAGGGAATGGTAAGTGCGATAGGTGCCTCGAAAGTGGTGGAAGTGTACATGGTTACTCCAACCATAACATTTTCTTTGCATTGGGATTCACCAAATGTCAAATGGAGGAGCAATGTCATAATAACGGAGATCTTAGAGACGGACATAAATAGGGAGTCTATATCGGAGATAGTTATTGAGCTTGAAAGTCAGCCCCTACGAGGAGATGAACCTCAAGTTGAAATTCCAACTCAAGATGATGGATGTTATGTGCCAGAAAAAGGATCGCATCAATGGGACAATGTAGAGTGGAGAGATTTACTTGATGGGGGTAGGAGTGGATGTGTCTCAAGATTGGGAATCGGAATTCATTGAGTCATTTGTTCGATTGTCGGGGGAGTGAAGAATTGAGGCATCAAGGTGAAGGTGAAGTTGAAGGTGATCGATAGTTAGATGTAGGTGAAGATGGTAGGCCCAATGAGGATGATATTCTTGTTGAATCAGACTACGAGATGGATGAACCTCGAGGTTGAGCCTAGAAATGACAACAATGTCAACATCGATATAAAGCTTCGGTGAATTTTTTGAAGGTTCTAGCCGCAACAATGAATCGATTATGGAGACTCGGGACGAGTTAGAAAGTTTTGACAGTGAAGGAGAACTTCCAAAGAGAAAGAGGACACGGGATTTTGAATTTAATCCAAGAGTGGATATGGTAAATCCATAATTCAAAACAGGTAGCATTACTGCAATTAATTGAAAATTTATTTTAGTTTCAAATAGTGAAGCCTTGATTGAAATTTTATCTTGTTTACATATACAACTTCTACTTACCAGTTTGAACCTACATTACTTGTTTTTGAAACCAAACAAACACTGATCAAGGCCGTTAATCAAAGACTTTCGGTGATCACTAATAGAGAGTTGAAATGGAAGAAAAATGACAAGAAACGCTTTAGAGCAATTTGCAAAAACGCTGATTGTCCGTTTGTGTGGTATGCTACTGCTATGAGTGATAAAACAAGCTTCCAGGTTAAAAAATTCAACGAAGAACACAATTGTAGTTTGGGATTCAACAACAAGAGGGTCGGTTCAAAGTACATGGCAAAGAAGTATGCATCATCTTTTAGGTCAAATCCAGATTTACGATTGCGAGCTTTTAGAGATGTCATCAAGCAAGATTGTAATATTGACATATCAAAGTGGACATTTTATCGAAGAAGACACAAGTGCATGGACCAAATAAGAGGCAGCATACAGGATCAATACAAATTATTGCATGATTACTGTGAGCAGCTGAAGGTCTCAAATGTTGGAAGTACAGTTATTCTGCAATCGAATGAGAATGAATTTAGGAGATTGCACGTTTGTTTAGAAGCTTGTAGAGCTGGGTTTTTGGCTGGTTACAGGAAGTTGATTGGGTTGGATGGTTGTTTCTTGAAGTCCGAATATGGGGGCGACTATTGGTTCTTTGTTGGAGTTGACGGGAATAATACAATGTTCCCCGTCGCATATGCAGTCGTCAACACTGAAAATGGTGAAAATTGGAGTTGGTTTTTGAGTTTGTTAGGATACGACTTAAAAAGTAACAACTCATTTGAATGGACATTTATTTCGACAAGCGAGAAGGGTTGATTCAAGCCATAAGCACTTTGTATGAGTACAAATGAACACAGGGACATGTGTATGGCATTTATACAACAACTTCAAGATGACACACAAGGGAGTAGTATTGAAACATGTTTTGTGGAATGCAGCCCAAGCTACAACAGTTGCAATGTGGCAGAAAGAGATGGATGCGTTGAAAGAAATGGACAAGGAGGCATACGATTGGCTTGATGCGAAGCCTACTAGACAATGGTCAAGATCGCACTTTAAAGATTCTAGCAAATGTGATATGCTACTAAATAACCTCTGTGAGGTGTTTAACAGTTCTATTTTAAATGTGAGGGAGAAGCCATTATTAAGTATGTTGGAACACATACGATTCAATCTCATGACACGTATGGTGAGCAAGAAAGAAGAGGTAGAGAAAATGGTCCAGAGAAGTTGGCCCCCAAATATTAAAGATTATCGAGAAAAATAGAAAGGCACTCCGGTATGTTAAATATCGCTTTGAAATAATTAATTTCACTACTTGTTCATATGAATTTAATTGTGTACTGTTTTATTGGCGTGTAAAATTAGGTATCTTTATGCAACGTATTCAGGCGACAAAAGGTTCGAAGTGAGGTATATTCATTCGGGTCTTATCAATGCAAATGGATCTAGTGGCAAGAACCTGTTCATGTAGGAGTTGGCAATTGTCGGGGTTGCCATGTGGAAATGTCCTTTCCGGTCTTGATTCACGAGGAATGTCTAACGACATTATGTTATCGTTAGTGATTTCTACAAGAAGGAGGCCTTGTTGAGGACGTACTCTCGGTCATATACCCTATGATAGGTCCCAAATTATGGCGAATCTGGCAAACACCCATTAAACCACCTCCAATTAAGAAAATGCCTCGGCGTCCAAAGAAAGCAAGAAGAAGAGAGCGGATGAACATCGGACTTCATCTAGCAAATCGAGAAGGACCAATGATAATGAAGTGCAGAAGGTGCAGGAAGGAAGGGCACAACAAAAGAACGTGCAAAGAACCCCAAACGGGACAGTCCACTGATGTTCCACAGTTGTAGATTGTAACTGCTACAATTTTTTGTTCATTTTTGTTGGGTTGGGGTTCGTCACTGCTGCAAGAACCTTTTTTGATGCTTACCTTTTTTATGGCTCATCTTCATTGTAAATGATTGTTTTGCTAGCTGAAGTTGTGTGTATATGATGTTTTCAATTGCTTACATTTGTCAATGGTGTATGAACATTATTGGAATTCATGCTTTGTGGAACCTATTAAATACTTGGTCTTTTAGGTAGAATGTTGTGGTAATGAATTTGTGAGATTTTTCAATTGTATATGACGGTCAGTATTAAACACTTGGTCTTTAGGTAGAATGCATGTTAATATCAGGGATCATTCAATCAGAGTTCACAGTATTGCATCCTTTTTTAATATGTTAGGGATCATTTTCGCACCAAGTTACATATGTTGGGGACCATTTTCGCACCAAACGACAAAGGTGTGGGACCTTTTTCGCACCAAAGGACTTAGGTTTAGGACCAAACAGCACCTATTTACAAACATTTGGGACCATTTACGCACCATTAACAAACGTTGAAAATTGGTCTACGCACCATCTATGTTAATTTCAAATTTCACATTCACAGTTCATAGTCACAGTACATTACAAAATGTTAACCCTTCATCCACATTACAACTATTCCAGAAATAAAACCAAATATCCAAATCTTCCAAGGAAATTCTTTTCCCTCAATCCTAAGTTGCATTTTTCCTGTTGTTGGAGTTCATCAATTCGGGTATTGTATCGTTACATCTCTGGCAAGTGGAGGGGGTTGCACCAAACAAACAGACCACAACCACCTAATTCCTGTTCAGTTTTACAAAAAACTTCAAACATTACGAACTTTTGAAGATTACTCATTACCAGAAAGAAAATAAAAACAGTAGCTCACCCGTCGTCATTGGCAAGCAACAAAACGTCTTCTAGGGTTTAGATCTATCTAGGAGGTCTTTATTCCAACGGTAGCCCACAGCGGCAAGTATTGGCTCCATTATCTCTTCCTAAGTCCTGTAGATATAATTTCTTCTGATTTTGGTAGTTCTACCAGAAAGCATAGATGGCGCGTAATATATTGACGTCTGAACCCAACAAATGAAAGGGTAAAAGTAAATTGACAATTTTACCCCTGTAAATAAAAACAAATAAATAGAGATTGCACTACACGCGCCTAACTAACGGCACTTTTGGACGGATTCTGTCCATAGGGACCACTTTTGCAACCAATTGGATAGGTTAGGGACCTCATAGCCAAAATTGAAAGGTTAATGACCAAAAACGCACTAAGGGCATACGTTATGGACCATTTGCACCAAAATCCCAAGAAAAAGGAGAAAAGTGGAAGACTCGTAGGGTTTAAACCCCACGGGCTCGATCCACTTGAGCGGACTAAGTGTCCACTCGAGCGGATAGAGACATCCCTCTGGGGTGTTTCTTGTCCGCTCGAGTAGATGTAAAGCTCCAACTTTATTTTTTTTTTTCAAATATATACCTACACTAACGGAATGCACGATTCAAATAATATGCTATGGATGGTGATAACCAAATCTAAAATTCCTCACACAAATAAAAAAACAAACTAACTACTTACGAACAAAAACGTAAAGCCATGACGTAAGAAAACAAGTGAATAAATAAAAAGGATTAGATGTTGGGTTGTCTCTCAAGTAGTGCATGTTTAAAGTCGTTAGCTTGACTTTGTCGAGTCGGTCACGCCGGGTTCGTAAGATGGATAGTTGATTTGTCATTAGAAATATCTCCACCTCGATGGGCCTTTAACCTTTGCCCGCTCACTTTAAACATTTTAGTGCCATCTAGGGTCAATTCCACAATCCCATAAGAGAACACCTTGTTCACCGTGAATGGTCCCGACCACCATGAATACAACTTTCCTGGAAAGAGTTTGAGACAGTAATTATATAATAGTACTTGTTTTCCCACTTCAAATGACCTCTTTTGAATGTATTGGTCATGCCACTTCTTTGTTTTCTCTTTATAAATCCTAGCGCTTTCATAGGCCTCTAGACGGAAGTCATCCATTTCATTAAGTTGCAAGAATCTTTTTCACCGGCCACCTTCGTGACAGCCAATAAGCTCTATGTCCCAATTCAACCGGCAAATGGCATGCTTTTTCGAAAACCAACCGATAAGGCGACATGCCAATAGGGGTCTTGAATGCTGTACAGTATGCCCATCATGCATCATCCAATTTATTGGACCAATCCTTACGGGAAGCATTGACCGTAAGCTCAAGAATTTGTTTCAACTCCTGATTGGAGATCTCTACCTACCCACTAGTTTGAGGATGATAAGAGGTTGAAATGCGATGGCGAACACCATACTTCGTCAACAAGGATTCAAACTGGCGGTTGCATAAATGTTTTCCACCATTACTAATAATGGCACTGGGGTTTTGAGCGTGTGAGCATGTTCTTTTTCAAGAATTGCACCACGACCCAAGCATCATTTGTTGGTAAGGCCATTGCTTCCACCCATTTAGACACATAGTCAATTGCCACCAAAATGTATTGATTCCCAAATGACGGGAGAATGGTCCCATGAAGTCGATGCCCCATACATCAAATAATTCAACTTCCAAGATGCTATTTAGGGGCATTTTGTGTCGCCGTGAGATGTTTCCTGTTCATTGGCACCGGTCACACTTTTTAACAAAGTCATAGGCATTCTGAAATAAGGTCGGCCAATAGAAACTAGATTGCAATATTTTTGCAGTAGTTTTAGATGCTCTAAAGTGCCCAGCATAGTTAGATGAATGGCAATGCTCTAGAATCTGATTCACCTCCTCTTCTAGTATACAGCGTCGAATGATTTAATCCGGCCCTCGTCTGTAGAGAATAAGGTCCTCCTAAAAATAATACTTGATGTCACTAAAGATCTTCTTATTCTGATGACTTGTGTACTCCCGATGGATGAAAGAACTGGCCAGAAAGTTTACAAAATCTGCATACCATGGGGCTGATGCAATGTGAAATAGTTGCTCATCTGAAAATACTTCGTTGAATACATCAGGCTAATCTTGCATTGGTAGTTCAATTCGAGATAGATTGTCAGCTATAAAATTTTCACAACATTTCTTGTCCCAAATTTCGAGATCAAACTCTTGTAGTAGAAGTACCCACTGAATAAGTCTAGGTTTTGCATCATTCTTGGTAAGTAGATATTTCAATGCAAACATGATCTTTCTAGACAATTACTTTTGATCCATTGAGATAGGATCGAAATTTATCAAAGGCAAACACCACAGCTAGGAGTTCTTTTTCCATGGTAGCATAATTAAGTTGTGCATCAATAAGAGTTCGACTGGTATAGTAAATCAAATGTGTAATCTTATCCTTTCTTTGGTATAACACCGTCCCAACTGCATAGTCACTGGCATTACACGTCAACTCAAATGGTAAGTTTTAATAAGGTGCTACCAAAATTGGGGTTGAGATGAGTTTTTCCTTCAAAGTGTTGAAAGCTTTCAAACACTCTTCAGTGAAAATGAATGAGATGTCTTTCTCAAGCAGGCTACGTAGCGGTTTTGTGATTTTTGAGAAATCCTTTATAAAACATCGGTAGAAACCCGCATGCCCTAAGAAACTTCGAATTCCTTTAACTGAAGTTGGAGGAGAGAGTTTTTCAATCACTTAAATTTTAGCCCTGTCCATGTCAATGCCTCGGTCTGAAATCTGATGTCCTAAAACAATTTTTTCTTGCACCATGAAGTGACATTTCTCCCAGTTGAGAACCAAATTTGTCTTCTTTGAAGAACCATAGACAAATGATTTAAGCATTCATTGAATGAATCCCTGAAGACCAAGAAATCATCCACGAAGACTTCGATGTAGTTCTCCACCATATCTGAAAAGATTGACATCATGCAACGTTGAAATGTAGCGGTGCGTTGCATAATCTGAATGGCATCCTCATGTATGCAAATGTACCAAATGGCCTATGGGCAAGTGAAAGTTGTATTTTCTTGATCTTCTGAGCTATGAGAATTTGATTATACCCCGAATAACCATCAAGAAAACAATAGTGAGAATGACCGGTGAGCCTTTCTAATATTTGATCGATGAATGGAAGAGGGAAGTGATATTTCCTCGTTGCATTGTTCAATTTTCTATAGTCAATGCAGACTACTCGCCAATCAGAATCGTCCCGGTAGGAATAAGTTCGTTATTTTCATTAGAAACTACTATGATTCCTCTCTTCTTTGGTACTACCTAAACTGGGCTAATCCATGCACTGTCTGAAATGGGATGAGACTTGCATCTAACAATTTTAGGACTTCTGCTCATACCACTTCTTGTATCTTTGGATTCAACCGATCTTGATGTTTCACCGATGGCTTGTAATCATCTTCCATGAGGATTTTTTGCATACAAAGGGATGGACTAATACCTTTGATGTTTGAAATAGACCATCCAATTGCAATTTTGTGATCTCGAAGTATCCTGAGCAGTTTGTTTTTCTCTATTTCAATGAGAGTGTTGGCAATAATGACTGGTAGTGTAAATTTTTTATCCTAAATAGGCATATCGCAGATGAGTTGGTAATTGCTTGAGCTCAAGAGTCAGAAGTTGTAAAACAAATGGCAGCAGTTTTGTAGGACCTTTGCCAAGTTTAATAAAGTGAGACTTCCTTTTGTAAGGTTGATGTGCTTCGACATACCGAATACAATATTCTATTTCTTCAGAGTCAGTTGGTGCAGAAATAGAGTGGACAAGACAGGCTTCGAGTGGCTCCTGAGGGTGTTCTCGAGTGAATGTTTCTGTCACAAATTCATCTATCACATCTACTTGGAAACAGTTGTCAAAGTCAGCCGGATACTATATAGCCTTGAATACATCGATCAAAACTTGTTCGTCATTTAACCTTAGAATAAGTTGGCCCTTGTACACATCAATTAATGCTCGACACATGCTTAAAATGGGTGGCCAAGAATAATGGGTACATCTTTGTCTTCTTCCATGTCAAAGATGATAAAGTCGGGCCGGAAAAATAAGTTTATCTACTTTCACCAAAATATCTTCTATTATTCTTGAAGGTGTTTTATAGATCGATCATAAGTCAGAATGACATTGTTGTAGCCTTTACTTTGCCCAAACCAAGTTTCCTATGGATAGAAAAAGGCATTAGATTAATGCTAGCATCTAAATCACATAAGGATTTTTCAATACAATTATTGCCTATTGAACAAGGAATAGTAAAACTCACTCGATCCTTCAACTTTGGAGGTAGTTTATTTGGTAGAAGTGCACCGCACACTTTGGTCAACATCACCATTCTATGTTCTTCCATCTTTCTTTTGTTTGATAAAATTTCTTTCATGAACTTAGCGTAGATGGGCATTTGGGATATAACATCTGTGAATGGGATGTTTATATGTAGCTTTTTCAATACCTCCAAGAATTTGGCAAATTGTTTGTCTAGCTTGCTTTTCTGCAATATCTGAGAGAATGGTATAGGTGGTATATAGGCCTTGACAAGAAAGGTTACCTTAACCTGTGGAGTATCTCAATTTTGTTCCAAAGCTTCTTCTATTTTTTGTTTAGACCGCTCCACTTGTTCTTTGTCGATGGTGGTAGATACTTTTTGTTTAGATGATTCATGTCTTGTGACATGAATTTCTAGTAATTGGATTCCACTCGGTGATAATAGCTTTAGCATGTTCTTTTGGATTAGTTTCGTGTTACTTAGTAGAGTGCCCTGAGTCCTCCCGTATAAAGTCGCTATTATCTCATCCAATCTGAGTTTCTAGATTTTTAAGTGAAGCTTGTTGGTCTTTGTAGAGTATTATCAATTTCATTAATGTACTGATACATTAAATCTTCCAACGACAGCTTTTTCTCTTACTTACTGTTGGAATCCAGGTGGTTTTTCTTGAGTTTGATTTCTCCGATTCGATTGTCATCCTAAGAGAAATTTGGATAATTTCTCCATCCCGGATTATAATTTTTGGAGTAAGGATTGTTCGCTTGACGCTGGAAATTCGAATATAGTTGACTTCTTCGGGTTTTGATGTAAATAAAGTCATCGATAGACAAGTTGAAGTCTGGTGGTTTTCTCTCACACGCCTTCACAAGTCATATTAGAACCATGTACCTTGTTGATTGAATGTGAGACGAGATCCATTTTTCTTGTGAGAGCATCCATTTGAGCATATAGTGTTGATATGGCGTGAACATTATGAAGACCCGCTTTTTTTCGATATTTCTTTCTAATGGCCACATAGCACTAGTCTCAGCCATTCGTTCAAATAGTTCATGAGCTTCTCGGACATTGTTTTGTTGTAATCGATCCGTTCAATGATGAATCTACTGCAAATCTGCTTGTTGAATTAACCGGCCATAAAAATAATGGACATGGCGTCCCTTTTTATGTCGTGATTTGGGCATTTAAGCGATGAAAGCTTTGAGCCTTTCCCAAGCTTCATGAAAGCTTTACAATCAAGTTGCTGAAGACGGTTATATTGTGTTTTTAACCGGGCAACTTTAGTCATGTAAAGTACTTGGTGATGAATTTTTGGACAAGATCGTTCCACGAAGTAATCTTGGGGCGAGGATTAGAGTCCAACCACTCTCTTGTCCCATCTCTCAGTGTATGCGGGAATAGTCTCATTCGAATAGCATCATCATTCACCCAACAAAGCTCCAGGAAACGTGAAACATGGCTATGTGGATTTTCATTTGATTTTCCATATAACTGTAAATTATTCTAGAATAGACTTATCACATTTAGGCGTAGTTGAAAATTCAGCTATCCATATGGTGGGTATGCTATGATTGATTGATTCCGAATGATTGATGGGGTCATGAATTCTCCAACCAGCATTTCATCTTTACCAATCACCGCTGGTTGTGGAAATTAAATATGGGCTTCTGCCATTGTATCCTCGTGTTCTTTATTCTGATTATTCTTTTGTTCTCTTCTGCGTTGTCTGAAAGTCCTCTCAATCTTGGGTTCAAATGGAACAAAATCAAAATATTTTAATTTTTGCATAAAACAATAGCAAACGCCTGAAAAGATCAAAATGAGTGAGGTAGAGTAGTCACGAGAAAACTAGAGTAAAATAAAAAAATAAAAAAAAAATCAAATTCAAGCTAATATTAATAAAACTTAAGCAAAAGAATCTTAGTTCCTCGAACAGCAACTAAAAAACTTGTACGGTGAAATCCCGCAAACGTAGGAGATCGTTGACAAATAATAGTAAAAATGAGTAAAAGATTATCATTCCCACGAGGACTACGATTTCTAATTACTTAAATTAAATTAATTTTAACTTTACTTGAATAAACACAATAGGTTTTTGATTGTTGTGATTTTATTGGAAAACTAGACTAACTTAGCTCAATAAATAAAAGTTACTTAGTGAATTAGAGTAAAAACACAAATAGACAAATTATGCTAGGAATTTGACTCCACCCCTTATATTCACTTTAATCCCGAATTCACACTTCATAATCCAATTTATTATTAAATTGATAATCGACAATCCTAAGTTATCTAAAAATCTTTTTTCGAGTAGAATTAGACCTATTTTCATATACGCTCCAAATTATTCCTATTTTGGGTTCGAATATACAAAAATGCTTTCAAAAACAAGATCATCTAAATTGATTGCACCAAGCATAGGAAATTATTTCTAATCTCTATAGGACTTAGTGTTTAAAACCATAATGAGCTAATTTATTTTAAACCTTTTGGAAACTAAAATAAATCACAAACACGTTCAAACTGTGATCAAGCATTTAAACGGACCTTCAATTCATGGCATAAATCAAAATATCATAAATTAGGATTAAGAAAAGAAATTAAGTGAATTAAACGAACATAAAAGGTTTACATCTTCATTCATAGCACAATGAAATTAGCCTACCATTATTCGATTACAAAGATGAGTATTAAATAGAGAATTCATCACCCGGATTGTTGGATTACAAGAAGAGACATGAAAATTTCGATTTAACCCGGTTGAAAGTCTTCAAACAAGATGTCACGCAAATTTGGTTCTTTCTTGCTTTCTTTCATGCCAACCAATTGCCGGATAAAGACATTCTATCCCAAAATTTGTGTTTTCGTCCTCCTTTTCTCTAAGGTTTTTCCACTATTTTTTTTCTCCCCCAGAGTACCCTTTTATATCCTCAATTTAGGGTTCAAAAAGATCTCCCAAGAGTCCAAGATTCAGCTGCCAAAATCAGCCCATCTTGTTAGATGGAAGGTCTGCCCAAGATGCCGCTCGCTCGAGCAAACAGAGAGGGGAAAATTTTCATCTCTGCCTCGCTTGAGCGAGCATATTGCCCGCTCAAGTGGACAAAGATGGGGGGTTTCCCCCTCCTGCCTCGTCTGTTTGCCTTCGTTTTGGTTCCGGTTGACTCGGATTGGCTTTGGTCTTTTCTTGGTAATGCATTCAAGCGTGTGGATGAATTTCATTAGTCTTTCCCATGCCCAAATATGTGATTTTAGCTTCATTTCACCTCCTTGTCACCAATGACATGCATCGTCCCTAAATGTACGAATATTGATTGAATTAGTGCAATAAATGCTTTATTTCAATCGAGATATATAGTTAAAGGTTAAATCAAAATAGGTTAAATACGTGTATAAAATACCCTTATCACCTATCATATGTTTTACTCATATCTAGCTTGAGAGCCAATAACCTACTTCCGTTACACTTCTTGCTTATAGAATGGAGACAATCAGAAATCAACAATAGCATTGTATGTAATCAACCTCACCATCACAACCTCTGATTTTCCAAAATAAGAAAATGTAAAACTATTTTCATTCGGTTATCCACAACCCTAGATATTAATTTGTACACGACATTGTAACATTCCAAATTTTCTCCACCGGGAAGGTCACTAAGATAATCTTTAAATAATGTTTGAAGACTCCAAATAGGTTTCCGTGCCCTTGGATGGTTTTAAAAATGTAACTATTGCGGAAAAATAACAAGTGCGCAAGGGAAACGAAATTTACTTCTAAAATTGAAGGTTTTTACCTATACCATGATAGGTGTATACAAATTATTTGACCATCCAAACATACTCCAAAAATTACAATGTTTGAACGGTAAATACTTGGGACCTTGAACTAGGCTATGTTAAAATTTTAGACCTTAACTACATCGTTTGGTAGATGAAAAAGTTAGCCAAAGTTACTTGAAAAACTGTCCCGAGTGCCTTAAGGTTGCCGGCTAAAACATTCATAATAAATTCTTACGATGAAATTTTTAAGTGATTCCAATTGCTTCTATTAGACAACATATAAGGCTTTCCATAGCCACCGATTTCACTCAAAATCTAAATACACAGCTTATTATTTTCAAATTAGGGATAGAAAACTGACATTTCACAATATAAAACAAGGCAATTTCTACTTTAAAAATTGATATGACAACTAAACCGACATCTCGTTTGTTCTCGTACTTTACATGATTAAATACTATAAATTCAATATATAAATTATAGTATTTACATCATGATTGAATTGATCATATCGATGCTAAAATTTAGTTTAAATACAATAAGTCCACCTTAGGATAGCTAGGTCTACGTTATCAAGCCAATGCCAACCATTTTAATCTGAAAATTTGTTCATTTTGAGGTAAGTATTTCATAAGAAACACTCAGTGGGAAATTTAATAACATACGAGAAAAATTATACGGAAATATAAATGTACAGGTTGTAACTTCCCGAATTTTCACAACTTAGTGGGTCACTAAAATAATCTTTAAATAATGTTTGACAATTCCAAATAGGTTTTCCCTACCCTTGAGTAGTTTTAAAAATGTAACTATTTCGGAAAATAATAAGCATGCACGGGAAAAGAAATTAACTTCTAAAAATTAAAAAAAGTACCTAAACCGTGATAGGTAAGGCCACAAATCATTTGACCACACAAAAGTACTCCAGAAATTTCAATATTTGAACTATAAAAACTTGAGACTACGGACTACAACATGTTAAAATTTCAGACCCTAGCTACGTCGTTTGGTATGTGAAAAACCTGGCCAAATTTGGATGAAAAAGGTACATTAAGGCAGCCCACTAAAATGTTCATAATAAATTCACACAACGTGATTTTTGTGTGATTCCAATTGATACTATTAGACAACATATAAGGCTATCCACAACTACTGATTTTATTCAAAAATTCTAAATTTACAAAGAATTATGATTTTTCAAAGTTGGAACAAAAAGCTAAAAATTCAGAAAGGAACTATGCAGCAGCTTCTTTAATTTTCCATCAGCAACTCGGTTTTTCTGTGCACTTTACATGATTAAATAAAGTAAATTTAACATTAAATTGAAGTTTTTACATCATAAATTACTCAATCGTCTCAACGCCAACTTATATAAACATAACATTAAGCCAACTTCAAGATCGCTAGCCTACTTTATCGCACAAATGCCAACTATCTAAATTTGAAAATTTATTTATCTTGGGGTGAGTATTTCATAAGAAACACTCAGTAGAGAATATACTAACATGCGAAAAAAATTATACGGAATATAAATATGACATGCCATTACTTTAAACATAGACAATGAACATCATAATTCGGTGGCCGGCACCACATAGATTCATAAGTGATTACCTTCAATCACTACATAAAGTCCCTTCATAAATATTTAGCATAACATTCAATTCACATAATAATTTTTCCCAAAATATAATTTGTAAAACATAGCATATGTAGTAATAAAAACTACCTTGCAAAAAAAGGATTTTTGTTGAGTTGAAATGGTAGGTAAAAGTTGGTTGCACCTTTCCTCAAATTAATTTAGTGTCTTTTCCTTTTTGATCTTCAATTTATAGTGTCATTGCGCGGGGTATAAGAACAGAAAAAGGGAAGGAATTCTAGCCAAAAATAGAGAACCACATAACTTAGTTGCTGGAAAAAATGGGAATTACAGTGGTTGGAAAAGAAGGGTGTAACATGTGCTAAACTAAAGCAAAAAGGGGCGGTTGTTTCTGCAATGTTATGGCCAAAATTCTGAAAAAATTGCTGAAGAAGAAGGGCTTTATTGCTGGAATTTTGGGGCCCAGAATGAGGAGAGAAAAAGTGGAACAAAGGAAGCTAAGAACTTCCTGCTGCCAAGCAGATTGCTGGTTTGAGTGCTTGAAGTGGAAGAAAATATCAAGGATTTAAGGGGCTGAAATCTGGAGTGAAATTTTTGATAAACTTGGGTGTAAGATGGCAAAAAAATAAACAAAGAAAAGGCTTAAGAGGGGCCGAATTTCAGTGGCTGCTGGGCAGTTTCCAGCAGATTTCAGGGAGCACTTTTGCTGTAAATAAAGTGGTTTAAAATGGGTAGATGGTGGATAGTTTTGTAGGATAAGTGGGGGCAATTTAGCTTATAAAAGAGTGGGTTAAAGAGTTGGTGAAAATGCTGAAAATGGTAGGAAAAGGATGGATAATGGAGCTGCTATCACCAAGCTGGGGAGCATTTCTTTATCTTCAATAAAAGGGGTATGTTGGACCTTTTGTAAGCCAAAAGGTAGAAATTTTAGCTTAAATAAATGAGTAAATGGGTGGTGAAAATGTAAGGAAAATGTTAGAAACTGGGCTAAAAGGTAGGGAGAACATGAGTGGTTATTTCTTGGGTTTTAGGGGCTGTTTGGGAGTTAATTTCTAGCAAGGAATAAAGGACTGTTTGGTGGTGTTTTCTAATAGTTAGGTGGACTGGGTTTTGGGTTAAATACGGGAGAATAAATGGATTGAAATTGGACCAAAACTTAGGTAAATAAATGGACTGAAATTGGACCGAGAAAAATGTTTAAATTTTTTGCTTGGTTTCAATTTGAACGGTTGGCCTAAAATTATCCAAGAATTAACTCTCGAAAAAATTTATCTCGATGTTAGAAAATTTAAAGAGGCTCGATGATGTTTAATATTTTATATTCACAATTAAGATTTTAAGGCAAACACATGTAACATTTAACGCGACTAAAATATTTTAAAATGTACTAGGAGGTTCGGAGTGGTGTCAAAAGTTAAAATTTTATTTTCTTGAAATTAAAATTCAAAAAAAAATTTCTGGTTGCTACACATGCCATCACTTCAAACATACATAAGAACAACATTGTTTTGTAACTGGCACCCATGAATTTAAATGTGATTTCCTTCAATCACTAACATACATATGTGATTACCTTCAATCATAATTATAAAGTTCCTTCATAGAAAATTAACATGGCATTTATTTCACATAATAATTTTTCCAAAATCATTTTATAAATCATAATTTGAGTAGTAAATAAAACTACCTCAAAAATAGAGTTTTCGGTTGAAGTTGTGATGTAGAATAACTTGTCACTGCACCTTTCCTAAAAACAAACCCGGACACTTGCCTTTTTGTTTACAAGATTCGTGTGACATCAGAAGATTTAGAGAGAGACAATGGAGAGGAAATCTGAACTTTTGGGCAGCTTAATACTCTATGAACTACAATTTATGGCGAATAGAAACCTCTCTTTGCTGGCCGAAAATTTATGGGAGAAGATGGGAGTTTTTGTTGAAGTTTTGGAGATAATTTTTGGGAACAGTAGTAGATGAATGTTGCTCTAATTTAAAAGCAAAAAAGGCAGAAATTCTGGAACTTAGAGGCCGAAAAGTTGAGTGCCAAAAATAGAAAAAATGCTAAACTTTTATCACTGAAATGAAGGGAGGAATGAGGGAGGAAAATGAATGTATTCTTGATGGGAAGTTAACATAAAACACAAGGGATGAACCATAGCTGGAGGCCGAAAAATGGAAAGTTTGTACTTATGTTAAATGCTGATTTTTGGGGAAAAATATACACAGTCCAGGGACGATTTCTCTTCACTGTTAAATGGATAGTTTTGTAGGAGTTAAGGTGGACTAAATGGAGGATAAAATGGATGGTTAATTGATCATGGAGTGAGGAAGAAAAATTCACTGAATGTGGGTACAAAGTGGCAATTTTCGGTTAGGTTTTAGGGGTGAATTTCAGCCTGCTTGGAGGAAACTCTTAGAACGGATTTTGGCTAATTAGGGGTAGCCTTGGGATGTTTTATGAAGATTAAATGGTAGGTAATTTAGCTGAAAATAAATGGTGGAAATGTGAGAAAATGGGTAGGTAATGGGCTAAAGTGAAGGGAGATCATGGATGGTCAAATCTTTGGATTTTAGGAGGCTGATTTTGGCATGGATAGAGGACCATTTGATGGTGTTTCTCTAGTACTTAGGTAGACCGGGTTTGAGCTAAAATTTTAGGAAGTAATTTGACTAAAATTGGACCCGAGCTAAGGTAAATAAATGGACTGAAATTTAGGTGAGAAAATGTTTAAATTTTTGTCTTGCTTTCAAATTGAACAGTTGGCATAAAAATCCAAGAATTAACTCGAAAAAAATTTATCCGAATGCAAGAAAATTTAAAGAAGCTAGGTGATATTTAATATTTCAAAACCATCAAATCAAATATATGGCAAGCACGTGAAAAAAAAAAATACCGCAACTAAATATTTAAAACATACTAGGAAGTTTGTAACGACGTCGAAAGTTAAAATTTTATTTTCGTGAAATTTTAAATGCCAAAAAAATTTATGATCACTAAATTCCTCCCACTTAAATTTTGTGGCGACCCCGAAATTTCTGCTCTATTTTTTTTTTTTGTATTACATTTGCTTAGTAGGGTATTAGGAACTAGATAAGAGGGTATCAATACCCTCATATACAGTAAAGCGTATTAGTTCTTTGGTTCGCTTAGAAACTGGAGTGAATCATATTTGTATTAGTTTTTGACATTTTCTTTTAGGAAAACAGTTAAAATAATCGAGACTACATATGTAGGTCGCCATTTCACTTTTAGCTTGAGTCGTCTTATCTTTGGTACATAAAACGGCTATACTTAGTAATAGTAAAAACTAAATGATAAGACATAATAATTTAAACATAGCGGAAGAGAAAAATAGGTGGATCTCTTCTTTTGATTCATTTCTCTTCCAATACCATAGATTGCTACAAAACATGGACTTAAGTAAAGGATGGGAATACATAACTTACAATTACGTACCAAAATGACTCATGAAAAATCATTACGTTTCATTAGTAACCCATATACTCTAAGCCCATAATATTTTAACAAAATGAAGGTTCTTATATTTTAAAGATGAGTTCATTAAGCTATTACATTTCATAAATGCGGTTTGTAAGATACCTCATAGTCCAATAGTCATATATGTCCATAAAAGGTAGGTGACTTCATATTTTTGTAGTCCGGGTTGATGGAGATAGGAAGAACATACATCTATCTTGGTGATCAAATGGTATTCTTGGCCATCCGAAGCAAGCTCCCACCTTTGTCCCACGACTTCAAAGAAATCTCGATCCATTTTCTACAAGAGTCATGTAACGGCTATGAATGGTGGCATTCAATGAGTAAAATACAGTGCATGTGTGATATCGCACATAAATGTATCTTTTATCTTTCTTAGGGCACTTCCCTTAAGCAATATTTGTACACCGAACGCTCAAATTAAACATTCTTTGTACATATGCATGATGGCCAAACTTCTTTGGACCCTTACCGTCCCTTTATGGGTTACTTTTTCCCTTGGCCATAGTTGATCAACTCTTGAGACCTCTCACCGTCCCTTTATAGGCTACTCTTGCCCTTGACCATTCTTTAATCGGATCTCGTGTCCTCGTATGGGTCGCTCTAATCCTTGGCCATAGTTGATCAACTCTTTTATTTGGACCCTTACCGTCCCTTTGTGGTGTACAAATAGGCTTGGAGAACTTATTGTGTTGTAAAATAATATATGTAGACTTTGTTTTCTCATCTCAAGTTGAGCACAAAATAACTTCTCACTTTCATTACCCATTCTTGTTGCATAAATGATAAATAGGCACAAGATGCTCCTAATATCTCACATCTTTATTTACATCAATCTCATCAACATAAGTCATTTGGAGCACATATAATTTATGCACATATATATATACTTATCATGTTGCACATAAGGCAAATAACGTAAGTTACTCACAACTTGTTGTGGTTAGTCTTGATACACCTTGAAAATAAAAAGGGTCCTATACATCAAAATCTTGTACAAGGTGAATATTTCTTGAATCAGAGGTAGGGGTAGCAGGACCTTGCAGAAACCGGTCTCAAGCCTTCATGGTGCGAGATTTTTTGGGGTCTTGATACTCCATTGTAAAATAGTGAATACGGGTACCAATACCTTACAGGCGAGATGTATGAAGAGTATTTTATTTTGAAAACTAAGTTTCAACTCTTGAGATCTAACTTTCTCCACCATAAAACCCGAGGTTTTGGTCCACTTTTACTCTTGCACGCTTTGGGGTCTTGAGGCTCGGGTGTGGAGATTTATCTATTAAATTAGGGAACCTCCACACCAAGCTCTTTCGGTTTAGATTTTTAAATCTTGACTCACATCTTCTCTTAGATATATTTTTCCCCTCTTAAGTGAGTTTTTCCTTCTTTTTAAGTGTTAGAAAGTGTCCTTCATCTTTAAGTATTAGAGAGTGTGTGAATAAGAAAGTGTTATGATGATTATAGAGAGGAGAAAAGGGCAAGTTGTGGCCTTAATTTGAAGAGTATTTATAGGAAGAATCCAACCCTTTCCTCATGATTACTTCTATTCTCATTGGGCCACTTGTAAAGTTTGTTAGATTTAGTTAAAATTTTCTCTTGGCCTTCAATTAATGCTTTTTTATTTTCCCATAGTTGTTTGTAGGGTGTGATAGGGAAACTATGGATGGCATCTAAGGGACAAATCTCCGTAAAAAAGTAGAAAAAATTGTAATCCATCAAAATAAATGTCATACACAATTATATAAATATTTGAAAGGGCTATCAACAAAGGAGAATTTAAATAATATATTTTATATATTTAAATCATCCTTCAAGAGGTATAATGAGTAAAAATGTCTATCGCTAAACAATGGTAAAGTAACTATACATGCATACTAAGATATTGAAAAGAAAAACATCTGACTACTATGATATCTCTAAGCATCGTCATCGTTAATCGATCGTCCGTGCACGCTAGGCCTTTTCATCCGTAGAGCCTCGTCATCCGAGGTAACACAAGACTCGGCCTCAGACTCCTCCTCAAGATCCTCATCCGGGTCTTCCTCAACCTTAATAACTGGATCAACCTCAAACACTAAACTGGCTCTGGCTTTAGCTCAACTACTAGAGCAGGCTCGGGCGTAGGCTCAACTACTGGAGCCGGCTCAGGAATAGGACGGAGACCACAACCATATAAAATGTACTCTTTATGTGTATAATGAGTGCTTTACAATAGAATGTCGTATTCCACCTCTGGGTGGTAGACCTCTTGTAGATCTCTTAGAATTTCCATGGCAACTGGCTGTCTTGGGCTAATTAGTGAGACAAACCAGATGGGCAATAGACTCTACATCGGTTGTCACTAAACCATAGTTCATCGCCCTTACACGTGCTACCCTACGGTTACCAATATGATAGCCAATTGACCACTCGGGATCTGAAGCAAAATGTATGTAATCGTTCCTTGACGCCTCAACGCGTTCTATAAAATACTAACTTGGTAAAACCATGTGTGAGATACAAATTATGAAGAGTCCGATTAGGTGAATTTCTATCATCTTTTAATTGAATTCTAAGAACTAAAATAAATTTTCGTAAGGTTTAGTCACCTTTTCAAAACATTTATAACCATATTAAAATTTCAAATCAACTTAACATTTTATCATAAACGAGACAAATAAAATTTTTCATAAAATTTAAGTTTCATTTATCATACTTAACAACATAAAAAAAAAATTTAATTAACCTTTCTTTACCTAAGAACTGGCGTAGCGCGGCGATGGTGAGTAGCAACACTTAAATTCTATAATTTTTAACTTGACATAATAAAATAAAGACCATATAAGATAAAACAAAATTTCAAAATTTACACTAGTCTATAGAAAAGTAAAACTTGTCTCGATACCAAGTCATAACTCTTCGGATTTTCTCAACCCGGATGGTCACTAAAATAATCTTTAAATAATATTTCACGACTCCAAATAGGTTTCTCTTGCCTTGGATGGTTTTAAAAATATAACTATTGCGGAAAAATAACAAGTGCGCATGGAAAAAGAAATTTACTTCCAAAATTTAAAGGTTTTACTTATACCAAGATAGGTGTCACCATAAATTATTTAGCTATCTAAATATACTAAAAAATTACAAGATTTGAACTGCAAATACTTGAGACCTTGGACTAGTCCATATTAAAATTTCGGATCTTAGCTACATCGTTTGGTAGGTGAAAAAGTTAGCCAAGTTGCTTGAAAAACTGTCCCAGATGCGTTAAGGCAGCCCGCTAAAACGTTCATAATAAATTCATATGATGGAATTTTTGAGTAATTACAATTACTACTATTAGAAAACATATAAAGATTTCCATAGCCACTGATTTTACTTAAAAACTCAAAATACACTGAGCGTTATGATTTTTCAAAATAGGGACAAAAGATCAAATTTCATAATTTAAAACAAGGCAATTTCTACTTTAAAATTTGATATGACAACTAAACCAACATCTCGTTTTTTTCTCATACTTTACATGATTAAATACTGTAAAACCAACATCTAAATTATAGTATTTACATCATGATTGACTCCATCATTTCGATGCCAAAACTTAGTTTAAATACAATAAGTCCACTTTATGATCGTTAGCCTACGCCATCACGTCAATGCCAACCATTTCAATCTAAAAAATTTTCATTTTGGGATGAGTATTTTATAAGAAACACTCGGAGGAAATTTACTAATATGCGGGAAAAATTAAGCGAAACATAAATACACATGCCACCACTTCTAGGTCCCAAAGCTTTGAAATGACTCATGGATTTCAAAGTGACTCTTCGACATCCGATACAACAAATGGGAAGTATAGCAATGTTATGTCATCCCCAATTAGCCACATAGTGATACCACGAGCTCTGGCCTCCATACGCTCCAAAAAAGGTTGAGCGCATGCTTGGGGTTGTTGAAATTATTTTGTTAAGTGCTTATAAGTTGTAAGTTCTATAAAATGTGAGAATAATAAGTGGGTAGTAAGTTGTGGGTCCAACAAAATTTATGGTTAAAATGTATGTTTGACTGGCTTAAATTATAGTTTATGCTAAGGCAAATGAGCATTGAGCACTGGTAAATAGTTCTTGGACCACATTGGCATTATTATCCTCGGCCCAATTTTCATCGCTCGTGCGGCTTCTATCAATGTAATTTTTTTCACTTGCTACTAGATTCTTTAGAATGTAACTTTTAGGCACCAACTTTCAGTATTGGTATTGTCAAATCTACAAAGCAAAACTATATTAGAAAATAATCAGTAAGGTTATGCATAAACATGTGCATGACTTTCTTTCATTATGATGTCATTCTCAAAATTCACACCTTTCTCAATGTCTTCATTTGATTTTAGATTTACATCTTATTTGTCTTTTATCTCTTTGAGCCTCGAATCTATGGTGTACCGTACAAGCTCAATATCAATATTGGCTAACCAATAACAAGCAGGTAATCTAGTGCTAGTGGGCCGTCTTTGCCCACCAAGACTCAAGAGATCACAATGTATTTGTTGTTGCCCATTGAGATACTGAAAATATAATCTATACAAGGCTTAGCCTAAGTATACGGTGTTCGGCGTGCCAATTGGCAGTCCTAAGACCAACAAAGAACTCCCAACACCGCCACACACTGTTGCCAGACTACCAACACAGTATCATCAGTTACCTTTAATGACCATCGGAGTCTCAAGTTATCTATTCAGACACCAAATTGCACGGTACACACATAGGAAATTTTATTATATTTACTATTATCATCACTCTTTCCATATATCATATGTGAGCATTTACCATCATCTCTCTCTTTTCATCATTGCTTTGTTTACAAATTATGCAGGATTACTTCTCTCGTATCTATGAATATGTGTTCACGAGCATATAGATGCATCAATATATCTCATACATCACATATGATGTGTAATAATATCCCAGCATATGCACATGTACAAAAAATCATATAATGACGACGTATCTCATACTCCAATCATAAAACAACCAATGTTATATATGTACTTAACAATAATATACCTTGTGTAATTACATAAGAGCACATTATAGTATATATACTATTGTTTTGCATTGTAGTTGAACTATTACCTATTTCTATCCCTTGCCTATCTTAGTATTCAAGATCTCATTCCTCCATATTTCGTATAAATCATCCACCTGAAGTCAATAGTGACTAAAATTCATTATATATATCATTTAGGGCCAATCACATAAAAAATGGGGTCTCGAGGTGAAAATAAGAAGGGACGTCGACACTAGAGGATGTCTAACTCTCATAATACATGGAGAAGCAAGATTGTCAAAATTGATACAAAAATATTCACAATGCATATAATACTATTAGAAAACTTATTGACTTAGGAGTTCAACGAATTTTACGGATCTCAATTGGAGATTTACAAACAGTTATGCGTGTTTTCTTCTGAACTACTAGGATGATCGAGATAGAGGTCAGCCCCCTCTCCATCAAAATTTCATGGGGTTGACCCCTAGGGTTAGAGTGTTCACCTCACCCTCCAAATGTGTCATGGAGGTGGACCCTAACCTCTGCGGGGATCGTCCTCGAGCTTAGAGTTTCCTTAAATGAAACCACCACTTCCTTAACTAGTGTCTTAGCTTCAATTATTATTTTTCCTCATTTCATTTTAACCCCCAATGTAATTCTTGCAATTATAAATTTCTATTTTATTAACATTTATTATTAAAATTCCAAAAATCACTTGAAATTTCCTAAAAGTAACATAAAATTTTGGGATGTTACAAAGTCAACAATGTTTCTAGTTGTTGGATTGAGTCCAATATAGAAGTATCAAACTTGAAGCCACTTCAAGTTATGGACACTTCCTGAGCAAACTTTGATACTTTTCCCAAACTTTGTATATCATTCACACTCCAGTTGCGCGAATGTGGCAATCTCATCACTTAGTTTAGCTATCTTCTTTGGTGGAAAAAATTATGTCCATGAACTTCTAAGATAGATCATTCCAATTGGTAATTCTATTAGTAGGTAATGAATACATCCTCTCTCTCTAGAACTGTCCCATAGAGTATACGGGAAAAGTCTCAGTCAGATGTCATTAGTTGAACACACCCTGATACTGAAAAACACCGTACATATCTAAAACCTTGAGATATGAGCATTAGGATTTTCATTCAACATCCATGGAACTGGAGTGCATTCAGAAACATATTAATGAGTAGGTCCACAAGTGGAAATTGTCCTACCCGTAAGCAAGATAGACTATGCTAGACTGATTCTTAACCACTGGCGGAGACATCAATTCTCCCATTCGCCTTGTATTTTCATCGACCACTATTGGATTCGTGGATCTATCGTATTGATCACTTACTATTTTGTTGTTTTTCTATATGTTCTCTTCTTAGCTGCCTGAAAGCACATTCAATCTTTGAGTTGAATGGCTCAAGCTTTAGAAGTCTCACAAATCTACATGCACAATGCCTGCAAAGAGCCAACAAAAGCACTTAAGTATCAAAAATAAATTTTTTGAATTAATGCAAGAAATAACTAAAATCTAAATAAATAGCACATTCCCCGACAACAGAGCAAAAAACTTGTTGCTTAAAGCCTGCAAGTGCACGATATCATTAACAAGTAATAAAGAGTAAGTAAAGTGTCGATCTCACGAGGACTGCGTACCTAGCTATGAAATCATTTAAATCTAACCTTAATCGTATTATCCAAATTGTGTGTTGAATTTGGTTTTAACTAAAATCTAATTAAATTAAGTTAAAAAGTAATTTGAAAACTTTGGAGAAAAATCCGATGTGAAAAAGCACAAGAACTTCGACTCCACATATTTTTCCATATCAATTACAATCATGTACATAACAATATTCACCCGGTTCAACGATCGGTGTCCCTAAATTATTTAAAATTCTCTGTCAACTAAAGTCTAACCTAATATTGAGTATGAATTCCCTATATCTCTATCATAACTATGAAAATAAAAATAAAGTATTTAGTACAACAAAATATCATATAATGATCACACAACGGTTTATGATCTCTATCTCCTATTGAATCTATGTTATTTGTTGTTTGAGCTAAGACACATATTTCACCTTTCGGTATCAATTCAGTTTCCAAATAATTCCTAATATTGGGAAATAATAGGAAAGAAATGAATTCAAGAACAAACAATCAAGAATGAATAGATTTAGAGTAAAAATTATAATTATAGAATTAAAACTTCAAAAATTGGTTTACATCGTTGTTCTAGATATAGAAAATTAACCACTTATATTTGAATTATAAACATATATAAAAGTGTTAAATAACATCAACGGGTTAAGAATAAAGATGAAAACGAAGAAAGAATGTTGAATGATTGGTGTCACTTTGAATCTTCAACGTGTCTTCAAAATCCTTGTGCAAAGTTAGACTTAGAGTAAAACTTCTACAGATGATCCCAGACTTTCTTTGCTGTTTCAAACTTTGCCAACTGTGTACCAATAGAATGGTCAACACAATTGTAAATCCAAGTAAGAATTGTCACATTGTTTGATTCTCAAGAATCTGTCTTTGTTGCATAATTATCATTAGTACTCTTATGTATTACAACAGTTCCACACTAACATATCTCCACAATTTTTACGCTTAAAAAAATTCTTTATCACAGTACTCCAATACGAATAATTATTACCAATTAATCTTACACTAATAGATTGAAATGAATCATCTCTTTCAGTTGTTATTATAAAGTCAAGAAACACAATCACGAATCAAAGAGAATCAAAATTATGTAATTCCAAAAATCAAACACACGAAGAAAGACAAACAATATGCCCTTATACACATCCAACCAAACTAACACCACCAAAATATTAGAAATTACGTACACACCAATATGTCTCAAAAGAGCGGGCCAAGAGGATATTCTACATTCCCGATCATGCGCTTCCGAATCACTCAAAAGAATGAACCAAATTCAAATCACAATTAGGCTCGGTACCATGTGAATATTCTAAATCAATGTATTCCAACACGACAAACTAAATTAAGAGAGAGAGAGGGGAGGGGGGGACAAAGAGAGACGAAAAAGTAATTATCATTGAGCATAAATGGTTAAAGAGTTTTAGGGTTACATTTAGTATATTTAATAAAACAACATAGAAAGTAACTATACCACCCTAAGTAATATTATAACCCTAAGCAATATTATTAATATATTCTTACATATTCGAGGTTCTGGTGCCTTTTAAGATTTGATTAATTCTAGGATTTGTATAATTACTTACTTTAGTGGATAATTGGATTTAGTTAAAAACAAATTTAATTAACTGAATGATGTTTTTCTCGAATTAGAGTTAGCATTAATTAGAGTAAAATATGTAGAAATTTAGTCCTCATAGATTCGACACTCTACTTATCATTATATTAGTTGTTAATGATACGTCCACTTGCGGGTTTAAAATCAACAACACGACATGATGTTATACTAGGAGTCGACCAACCTCAAGTTCAAGTAGACTCAATGAGCGCTCTACGTGGGTGGCAGTCGACCGACTACCTTAGGTGAGTGGTTGGTCGACCGACTATTGTAATAGATAATCAGTCGATCGACATCTACCAATGATCCATAAAATATTTTACATGACAGTTATTTCAAAAAGAGAAAACAGACGTGCCACGTTATGAATTCAACTGGAAAACCATCAAAAACTGTTAGCACGTGGACGATAACTGCCAAGCAGGCAAGACGAAAACTAGTAGGCGCGTGAGAGGAAAACCACTCACTTATAAAAACCTCAAAATGTGAACCAGGTAAAACACATCACAAAAACTTCATAGTTACTCTACACGTTTTTCCTTCATATTGTCATTCTTTCTCCTTCAACTTCCAACACTTACGTTGAAGGATAAATTGAGAGAGAGTTCCCTACCTCATTTCAAGTCATCGAAGTAACAAAAAAATTGCTTTGGAATCATTTGGAACCATGTATCATTTGTCTTCACCATTCTTGCTGCTAATATTGAAGACGAGGCAAAAAGAGTGACGACAGTTACTATGTATCTGGGTAAAGATACAAAACTATAGTGGCAGACAAAATATACTGATATTTAGGCCAACAGGGTCAGATATACAAATGGGATCTTCTCAAAGAAGTTATCAGAACACAATTTTTTCCTAGAAAATGTAGAATATCAGGCTCGACGACCACTACGAGAACTGAAACATAGTGGCTCCATCCAAGAATACGTGAAAACCTTTTCATAGAATATACTGGACATTTGGAACATGTCTGAAAAGGACAAGCTTTTCACTTTCATGGAATGGCCGAAACCATGGGTGAGAACCACTCCAAAGATAGAAGATGGCTGATGTAAGCACATCAATGGAAGCTGCTGAGTGCTTGATTGACTATCAATCTAAATCCAGAAAGAAATGGCTGCAAGTAAATAGCCAATCCCAAAGGAGAGGAAATAGATCCTTCAAGCCCATATTGTACTCAAATGGGAGAGAACGTTACTCTCATCATAAGGGAGGCCATTAGGACAACTTTCAGGGAAGCCATCAGGGTGGGCACTGGAACAAAAGAAAGGCACCAGAGAGTAAATCAGGTGCTACTCTTAGAAAGGATGGGTGCTTTTTATACAGTGGGCTTCACCAGGTGAAGGAGTGCTCATAGAAATAGTTTGTGAATGAGTTGAGCCAAATGACAAGTGGAGCATCGGGTTTAAAAAATATGTTCCACAGGCCGGCCATCATTGCAAGGCCAATTTCAAAGAATACGAAGATATCATTGAGACATTCTCGCACTGGTGTAGCACAATATCACACGGGGTGATTGAAAAGAATGATGTATCCATGAAAAAGATAGAATAAAAAGAGCTGAAATATCGTGTTTGTAGGGCTAAAGGCTTGATGTACATTGATATGAAAATCAATAGAAAACCAATCAAGGCCATGATAGATACCAATGCCACTCACAACTACTTTGCAAGTCCTGAAGTAGAGCGCCTTGGGCTTGTACTGGAGAAAGGTAGTGGAAAGGTCAAAGCAATGAACTCATTTGCTCAATCGATTGCCATAGTATCCAAGTCCGTACTTATTAAAGTTGGTCCTTTTGAATAAATGACTAATTTGTCGTGATTCGGATGGATGACTTTAAGCTAATTTTGGGATTGGAGTTTCTTCGAGATACGACGACAATAGTGTTGCTATTTTCTAATTCGTTGATGATGATAGAGAGCAAGCCATGTGTCATCCACACGCTAGTTGAGAAAATGGGTGAGAAAGGCATCTCAGCCACGTTGTTTAGTAAGGACTTCAAGCGGAATGAGCCCTCGTTTTTTGCACTCTTGGTGGAAGAGATTAAGGAAGCAATGGCCCCTATCCCAAAACATGTTTAAATTTTTATATAGGAATTTGAAGATGTCATGCCACGGGATTTTCCAAGTAGATTGTTGTCAATGAGGATATTAATCATGAAATTAAGCTTATCTTGGGTGCCAAGCCTCCTACTATGGCTCCCTATCGCATGGCTCAACTGACGAACTAGAGCTTATGAAGCAATTGGGTAAAATCTTTGGACCGTGGGATTATCATACCTACCAAATTGCCATATAGAGCTCCAGTGCTATTTCAGAAAAAGGCTGACGGTTCTCTTCGGATGTGCTGTGACTATTGGGCCTTGAACAAAATCATAGTGAAAAATAGTTATCCAATTCTTCTAGTAGCGGTTGCTTTGACCATTTGAGCAGGGCGAATTACAACACAAAGATTGATCTAAAGTCTAGATACTGGCAAGTTCGGATCAAGGAAGACGATGAAGCGAAGGCTACACTGGTAACCAGATGGAGCATTTAAATTTAAAGTTATGCATTTTGGCTTAACAAATGCTCCAGCAACGTTCTACATGATGATGAAGCATGTACTTCACAGGTTTCTAGATGACTTTGTGTTGGTATACTTGGACGACATCGTAATTTACATTATGATTCTAGAGAGCATGTGCAACATGTGAGAAAAGTTGTTATTCAGGTACGGGAAAATGAACTTTATACAAAACTATTGAAGTGCTCATTCACAAAACCTTAATCAGCTTTTTAGGTTACATTATTGAGCAAGGAAAATTCTGCATGGATATGAAAAAGGTTAAGGCTATCAAAGAATGGCAACCACCAAGGTACGTACGTGATGTACGCTCGTTCATTGGGTTGGCCAACTACTATCAAAGATTTGTGAAAGGATATTCAGAAATCGCACTACCGATAACTTGAATTAACAAAGAAGAAAAAAGCTTGGGAGTGGTTGGCATAATGTCAGGCTATTTTTAAGAAATTGAAGGAGTCTATGTGGACAAATCTGGTGTTGGCCATGCTAGATATGGCTAAAGCTTTTGAAGTACAGACAGATGCATCAGAATTTGCTTTTGGGAGAGTTCTAATGCAAGAAGGGCATCTAGTGCCATATGAAATCCAAAAGCTAAATAATGCGAGCACTTTTACTCAATGCTTGAAAAGAGTTGTTGGCAATAGTCCATTGCCTCGAGTATGGCATCACTATCTCTGCTTAGGTCTCATTTCATTGTGAATATAGACAATCTTGGCGTGAGTCATTTAGTGTCACAACTAAAATTTTTGAGCAAGCGAGCTCGTTGGCGGGAACTTCTTTTAGAGTTGAACTTCGTCTTTGGAATATCGTCTTTGGATCCGGCAATCATGTAGCGAGATACACTCAACCTGGTAGGTTCACTTGGCCGATATTTGCTCAATGCCTACTCTTTTGAGGGAGCAATATTACTACAACCACAAGGGACCAAATACGGGCACTTCTAGAGAAGGTCCACACTACAGATTATTTGGTCGACCTCATCAAGTAGGGAAAACCTTGACAGTTCTGGCTGAATGAGGGTCTATTGAAGATAAAATAAAACCGCCTCTATGTACCAAAAGGTGGAGATCTAAAGAAATCCTTAATTACAGAATGCCATGGCACGTTTTGTTGCAGCGTGCATACTTATGGCCACAAATGAGGAATGACGTTGCAAATTATGTAAAAACTTGTTTGACTTGTCAACAAGATAAGCCAAATCATCATAAAAATATGGGCCTACCAGTGCCCATTTCCTTTCCAACTATACCTATTTAGAGTGTATCAATAGACTACATTGTTAGCTTGCTGAAGGTTTGAGATCTTGGTACTATTATCGTCGTTGTGAACCGTTTATCAAAATATGCAACATCCATCACAGAACCTGGTTGTGTATGTACCGAAGAGACTACTCGCCTCTTCTTCAAGTACATTGTCAAATATTGGGGCTTCCTAAAGATATAGTTAGTGATCGTGACCATCGATTCATCGGCATATTTTGGACCAAGTTGTTCAAACTTCTTGGTTCAACTTTGAGTATGAGTTCTTGTTTTAAGCCCACAATATGAAGAAGCGCAGACATAGTGGTTCAATTCTATGCTAGAAGAATATATTCAACGCTTTATCTCTACTTCGTAGAAAAACTAGGTGAAACTTTTGGATGCGCCTCAGATTTGCTTCAATGTCAAAAAAGCTCTACCACCAATAAGAGTCCTTTTAAGATTGTTTATGGCTAGTAATCCTTACTCCATCATACTGTAGTTGTTGATCAAAGTACCAAGTCTCCTCAAGCTAAGAACTTCTCTCAAGAATGAAAACGAAATATTGAAATTGCTCGAAGTTATCTTGAGAAAGCACAGAAACGGTACAAAAAGGCTACTAATCAGAAACGTCGTTTTTTTGAATTCAACGTGAGAGATCTGGTGATGGTGAACCTCTCTGATAAAAACCATTATAAGGCAACCAGAGAGAGAGATTTTCAATTGATGCTAAATATATCGGGCCATTACCTATCATGAAGCGGATTGGAAAAGTCACCTATAGAATAGAACTTCATTTATGGTGCAAAACTTACAATGTTCTTCATGTTAGTGCACTCAAGACATATTTTACAGATAAGGAGGAAGCATCCAGAAATAAGCCAAAGTGACCTGAATTTGAATTGAAGAAAATAGGTAAGAGGATTGCTAAAGCAATTATTGATCACCGTGTTATTCGGACTTCTAAGAAACATCGTCAGGAGTACTTAGTTAAATAGAGATGATGCAACTACGAGGAAAATACTTGGGAAAGAGTTAAAGACCTTAGAGCCTTCAAACCTCTACTTGAAGAATATCATACAATGATGGCGCCGAGGACGTCACCAAATCAAATAGGGAAGAATATCATACACTTAGCCCCCTGACACCACTGGCAGCTGCAATTTTCCCAACTTCGGTCGCACCTTGTAAATATTAGTTTCAGTTGTTAGTTCTTTTCATTTGTAATAGTTTATTTCAGTTATAAAAGAACCATACTATTTGTAAATATTTATTATGATTCTTCAGCTTTTAAATGTCTATTCCCGTAAGTTAGGTTTTTTTTTTACTTAATTTATTATAAGAGGTAGTTGGTATTCGAAGTCTTGTCAAGCACACTGGTGTTCACATCCTGCACCAGCAATTGTAATTTTCTACTTTCGTCAATCAATGAACAAGCTATTTTCAATGTATTCAAATCTTCTGTTACAAAACTTTCTTTAAATTGTCTTTTATTACTAAATCAATCGAGAACGGGCAGAAGGTAGTCTAGCGGTAGTAGACTCTTGCCGCAGTGTCCCTTTCTGTGCTAGAAAGAAAGGCACCCCGTGATACATAGACTCGGCGTCATATGCATACAAATCGTCTTTGGTATTACGAAGAAGCATTATAGTTCTCTCAAAGATCGTCTTGAAGCGGGCGAGAGTTGATCAAAAGTTATCAATCTCCTTCTCTCGTTCTTTAACTTAAGCGTCCCGAAGCCTCACAAGACTTCTTCAAATAAGAAATCTTCTTATTCAAGTGACTTACTTCTTGGATTTTTCATCCTCAACAACTTTAAGGTCAATAACCATGCGCTTGTTGGCTCTAATGAGAGAATCCTTAAGGGTCAAAACCTGGCATGCATAAATCAAATCATACATGGTTAAAAAATAAATCGCTTACCTTTCTGTTGTAGACTACCAAAAACTTCTCGATATCATCAATCATCATATTGGATAGACCCTCAGACATATGTGAAAAAATATAGCTCCGCATGACCTCAACTCTTGCTTAACATGAGCGGGCAGAAAGAGGAGGACAAACTGAAGAATCTCCAACAATCTGGTCGCCATCAATCTGCATCGGGTCAGTGTCGCTAGACAAATCAATGTGGGCGTCCTCCAGAACATCAATCGTGAGACATGAAGGTATTTTTGTCGCTTACCTTTCATTTTTCTTTGCACATGATTTTTCTTCTCTTGGCCTACCCGGGATAAAAAGGCCCTCGTCGTTGGTAGCAAAGGTAGAGAGCCAAGCACTCTACCGGATCAATTTCATGCCGGCGTGAAAACAAAGTTCTTTAAAATTATTATACAAGAAAAGAAGAAAAACAAAGATGTCAAGAAAAACTATGAGCACAAAACATGCCAGTAGATTTGAAGAGCCTCACTGATAACATATTTTCCTTAGTTAACATGTTGCTCATCCTAAAAGCAAGAGGGTCTAGACACTCCAATATTCTAACTTGGATTTTTAGGAAGAGGGTAACTTCAAAAGGGTTGTTTAACAAACGAACTTGGAGATCTCTCCAATTGGTAGTAAAGGAAAATTGACCTTTGGCGGTCGAACAAAGAAGAATCGAGACTTTTACCCATAGTTAGAATTTCTATAGTGGGGTACACTGCATGTTAATTTTTGAAGTAAAGGAGACATGGGCATTACATTGTGGTAGGTGATGCAAATCGAAGACACGCCTAAAGAGGTCTATGCTGGGCTCTATATGTTTAGACAAACACATGTAGAGAAAGTATAAAACAAGTATCCAAGCATTATGATTCAATTGACTAGAAGCAAAGTGAAATTCATTAAAAATAGAGACAAAGTGGAGGTAAAATGGAAACCTTAAACTCCCATCCATGCAATCCTTATACGTGGCTATCTCATGAGGGTCTGACCCAGGAAGTTGCTCGGTGAGACATGGAGCTTTATACACATGGTCATCATAAAGAATAAATTTCTCAAGAATCTTGTTCAATTTCTTTTGTGAATTATAAAGAATACATTCTTTGGGAATTTCAAGTGTTACTACGTTATCAACCGGGAATCAATCAATTTCAACACTTTTACGAACCTAGCCGCCAACCACCCCAATCGAAGAGAGACTAACGACAGCTCCAGACAGCCCCAAAAAGAGCGGTCAATCGCACCTTTGGCAATAGTCATTCAAGCTGCTCCGAGAAGGGACAATCGATTGTCCCTAAGAGAGTAGTTACTCGACAGCCTCCAAATGAGCAATCAGTCGACTGCTCCCGAAGGGACAACCGACCGCTCCCAAATGGACGGTCGACCACCCCCAAGGAGACAATCATGGCTGCCTCTCAAGAAGGCGGTCGATCGACTACCTCGAAAGGACGGTGACCAACTACTATGGTGAAGTGGGTCGAGCCTCTAGAATTTGAGTCGACCCACTAGATATAGTGACACTCAAGTGGACCTCCCGACTCATGTGAAAAGTTTGAGGACAGTGAAGCATTCTCTTGACTATCGGAAGAACTTATAACTCTAGGCATTTAAAAAAAAAAAGTAGGGATGATTGAATGTTTACCTCATATGTCCAAGGGAAAGAGGGAGACACTAAGGTTAGGAATGAGGGAGAAGTGAAAGTAGTGAACCCCTCGCCTCCCCTTTATATAAGGGTGCTTTTGGATAGAAATTTGCCTCCAAGAAATTGCAATTCCATACATAATTGAATTCCTAACACGATTCAAACTAAATCGTAGTAATGGGAAAAGACAAAGATAAGAGACATCTGACAAATCAAGATTATCTCAAAAAAAAAAAAAAACTACGGTGATGGAAATATTGAGGGAAAGATAGAAAGTTTCGCTACCTCTTAATGATGAGAATCATCAAAAGGTAGATGGACTAATGATGTTATACTAGGAGTAGACTAGTCTCAAGTTAAAGTAGACTCAGTGAGCACTCTACGTTGGTGGGAGTCGACCGCCAGCCTTAAGTGAGTGGTCGGTCGACTGACTAGTGTAATGGATAATCAGTCAATCGACATCTACCAATAATCCATAAAATATTTCACGTGATGGTTACTTTAAAGATAAATTAGGCGTCTCACGTTCCAAATTCAACTAGTGAACTGTCGAAAACCACTAGCACGTGGACAATAACTATCAAGTAGGGGAGAGGAAACTGCAAGACACATGACAAGAAAACCACTCACCTATAAATACCTCAAAAACTTTATAATTACTCTACACCTTTTTTTGCCTTCATATTGTCATTTATTCTGAATCAACTTCTAACTCTCACATTAGAGGATAAATCGGGGGAGAGTTTCCCGCCTCCTTTTCAGATCATCGAGGTAACAAAGAAATTGTTTTGGAAGGATTTAGAACCATCTTGACTCAGATATTATTTCAATACCAACACTAGAGCTGGCAAATAGGCTGGCCCAACCCCCCAGAGTAGGGCCACACATGAATTGGATTGGGCCACCAAATGGGTTTTGTTGAGCAGAAATATGTCACCAAATTCAGGTCCATTAGCCCAACTTAGTCTTAATTTTTTTTTTTAAAATAAATTTTTTATACAATCTAATACATCACATCAAATACAATTTTAGATAAATTTAGACAATATATGTTATGATATTTTTAAATAGATTAATTTATAAAATTGGACTATCATGTATTAGTCAATAGATAAACACAATTTTCTTTCAAAATAATAATATATTTTTTGGTTAATTGTAAACTATTTGTACACTTTTTTTCTTTAAAAAATACAAATATTAAAAACATGCTAGTCTTATTGATTTGAGATATAAACATGTTTGGCTTAAATTAAAAAAGTTTACTTATAAGTAAATTTAACCATCAACTTCAACGCCACAGTCAATTCTTCCATCATAAAGCTGACGAGATTTGGAATGCAGTGTCTAGAGCTAGCTTGGAAATGTTGAATCCATTAATGATACTGCCCCTATCCAGCATCTGTACCATACCATTTTTCTTCCACCGATTGCTTGCCCCCAAAATATTCCCACTTGCGTATAAAAAAAGGCTCAAATAATTAATTATAAGAAATTTCTAAAGATTAGCCAAACATGTGCTATCTTTCTTGTAATGGAGCAAATACCAATTGTTTATTAGGTGCTATCTTTACTCAAGAAGCAAGAGATCATTTGGATCCCAGCAAAAAGAAAAATTATTCTGCATTCTGGCCCACCATTAAAGCATTCGAATACTTAATTTCGCCCTTCATGTGGACGTGCAGTACAAAATACGAAAATGATTTATTCCACCTACCCAAATAATACAAAGAAGGGCATATCGGTAATTTAGTGTTTGTTTGGTGTAGTTTAAAAATAGTTTTTTAAAAAAAAATTATAAAAATTAATTAAATATATAATTGAAAATTAATAAAAATTATGAATCCTATAAAATATATAGTTGAAAATAATTTTCTTTAAAAAAAAATTTAACCAAGCATGCTCTAAGTAAACGTGGGAACCTTTTCACACAATAAAGTCGATTTTGGGTAGTATTATTCCTTTTGATCTGATCTTCAACATTTGTTTTTTAAGATGAAGATAAATCACGTGGCCATTATTTTATTTATTGCAAATTTTTGGATTGTCAACGCTGAACTTTTAAATTCGTATTTGCATTTCCATAATATAAAATTGTACATAATAGTAGTTGTATAATTTTCAACGCTAAACTTTTTAAATTCATATTTGCTGGACCAAGCTCGCACGATTTTGGGCCATAGTTGGCCAGTTCAACTTAAATTTTTAATTTATTTTTTTAAAACAATTATTTAAAAAAAAAATCTTAATCTTCTCCAACAAACCCCCACCCTCCACCCCCGCAATTCGCGAAACCAGGGAGATCGCAACAAATAGGACCGGGCCAGTCCAAATAATTGGGCCAACCCTATGTCAACTATATGCTTATTAAAAGCAAAGACTCAAAATTATTGAATAGAAAATTTAATTTTTTACCTTTAAATAATATAAAATGTTAACTAATAAAGTAAGCAATAATTTTATTTATCACCATCGGTGATCACTACCAATTTATTTGGCAAGCGATGCTCACTGCAATTGATTGGTGCTACATAGTTGTGTTGTCTCCTCAAAACAATGGTAATAAATAGCATTGGTCGTAATTAAGGTGACTAGTCATTAGAGAATTTCTCCTATGAATGAGTAATGTTCATCAATTTATATAAGCATAGAGCGCGCCTGAGAGTACAGATTATAAGCTATGTTTGTACTTTGTTTGAGTGGATTAAGGTTGTTCATAGGCAAATATAATGAAGGTTGAAGTAGTAGTAATTTCCAAAGAAATCATCAAGCCATCTTCTTCAACTCCTGATTTCCTTAGAAAATACAAGCTTTCATATCTTGATCAAATATCCCTACTCTTTTATGCCTCTTGTTTATTTCTATCCCGCAGATGGAAAAATCAGCAACTGGGAGAGATCAAATCAGCTTAAAAATCTCTACCAGAGGCCTTGACTCGATTCTATCCGCTGGCAGGACGCATAGTGGACAACCTCTATGTCGATTGCAGTGATGCCGGGGTTGAGTTTTTCCAGGCTAAAGCAGAGGTCGAGCTGTCAAAAATTCTTTCAAATCCAATCCCTGATGAACTCAACAAATTTCTTCCTCATGACCCCAATGATTTTCGAGATTTTTGCATGGCTGTTCAAGTCAGCTTCCTGAATTGTGGTGGAATGGTTGTTGGTTTAATGATTTCTCACAAGATTGCAGATGCCATGTAATTCAATTATTGTCATAATTGACGAAATCATGCGTCCGGCTAAATTTACTTTTTCTAGGATGAACGATATGAAACCCCTCGTGGATTTTAACATAATTAGAAGTAGGTAATTGCCTTCTGCTGATTATATCTTTATTTATTATTTCTATTATTCATACATCCGATCACCATTAGAATATATCAGTGACTATCAGCAAGTCGAGAGATTCACTATAGATTAAGCACGTGGGTATTGAATAACATAGGTCCAATAATAGGTAGAAATTACTATTGGCGCTTTTATGAAATCCATTTAAAAGTCTTTCGAGATTTCAGTCATATATGTTTGTGTTTGAAGCTTAATTAGAGATAATTTCTAGGTTGTGAGTATCGATAGAATTAATTGATCACCCAGAGAGGTTTTGATTATTTTAGATCACTGATTTTCAATCCAAAGTAATTATAAGCTAAAACGGTCAAACAGATAATTTGATTAAGGAATGTGTTGGTAGATTCCAATCCTAGTGTTAATATAATCAATTCGCTCTCACAAATTTACTTAATTGTTTGATAATTTAGATTTAATTGAAATATGTTTAGATCACAAACCAAACCAAATAATATGTGTTTTTCCATATTGTTAGAATTTGTAAGTTATAATTAATTGCTAAATTGATATCTGAGTCCTGGGTTCAACACTTCACACATCACTTCTATTACTTTGTAAATGATCCACCCACTCCATAGATTATAATTGCACAAACAAGTTTTTAAGCCATTGTCGGGACTAGTTTTATTAATTGCTACGTTAATTGATAATTTAGTCTTAACAATTTTTAGTATTATTTATTTTTATTATTTATTTTTATTTTCAATTCTTCAGATAATCGCTTGAATTTTATCCTGCTTTTAAATTTTTAGGTGTTAAGTGTATGCACCAGACAAAAAGATCTTTGATCTATTTGATTTAGATCCGTAAATCGAATGGAGCTCTGTACTCAACGAGCAACGGAAAAATGTAGAAAAACAGTAGTGACAGAAAGACATTTATGGCAGGTAAATCAAGCTATGGATCAATTATCCCCAAAAAGTGTGATAAATAATCTGGCACCAATAGCTCGACTCACTTGAGCTAGTGAACCAGATATTTTACGGGTGAGTATATACGCCACCGATTGCTTAGAGAATCGATCCGCATAGCTCATCCGCCTTATGGTGACACGAATAACGGGCAATTGAGGATAAATGTGATGAATTTAGCCCTCAACAACCGCTTATCCCATGCTGGATTACTGATAAAATCCTCACTACCACATTTCGCCGCCGCGAAATTCCGGCAATTTCAAAACACCAAGGTGTTAATGAAGAGGCACTTAAGATGAGGGGCTATTTCACACATATAATCAAGGATAAAGCTAGAGAATGGTTAGATTATTCACTGGAGCATTACTACTTGAGAGACCGATCAAAATTCACACTAAATATTTTCCTCTCGCTGGCAAATAGATCAAATATGAAATGCCACTTTCAAAAAATCTGAGTTAAAACTTTCACGAGTATAGGAAAAGATTCAAACAACCGCCTCCGGAAGTAAACCAAGTCATGGTTTCCTTTAGCAAAATCATAATTATTATTTCTACCTCGACTAGCTCCAACCAGCCGTTCTTTTAGTAGATTTCGCAACAAGTAGTTTTCCATCAAAAATAGATCCCACAAAGGACCTTTATGACGCACCTATTTGAAACCATGAGAGTAGAATAAATTATTATGTGACCGTAAAGAGGATAGCAGAAAAAAGCAGCAGGAATACACAAAGTGATTACTTAATTTACTTGTACTACCGCAAAATTGATGCATTAAGAAAGCAGATGAAGCAATGAAATATTCTCACTCACCAATATGGTTCAAATGTCCTTACCAATATGTGTAATATGCGAGGCAAACTATCAATCATCAAATGCCTTTAACCAAAGTCACTAGGTCATCACTTATACAAGTATAAGATACATACTCAGAACTTCAATACAAAGCAGAATAATCCATACTCACAGATTTACAATCCAGATGGAGAAATCATCCAACTTCTCCTATGGCATTACCCAAAATATTTAAAATCACAAACCAGGGAAGACTCCAGAAAGAAGAGGAGGGATTAGAAGAGACAAATATAATCATTGCAAAACGATGGATTCCTCAAGGCTAAAGAAATGCAAAAAAGGATGTATGTCTCGATAAAGAATATAGAAAATCAAATGTGACAATTACGACTAAACTGCTGGATCGAGCTGCATAACCAGCACATGGCTAAGCACTTTCAGACTTATTTCGAGCTCACAAAAGGGACGATTATGAGTACTTTTATTTATTTTCACTTAATATGGCGGTTGTTTTTATTCATTATGGTGGATAATAACCATATTCAAGCATCGATCTAACGAAGGAGAGCAAAGAAGAAAAAGGGACTTAAATGCAAGATAAAGAGACTCGAGGACTTGGCATGCAAATATCAAAGGAAGGAATCCAAGAAATCATCAATCGACAACCATGCGATCGTGATGGTTGTAAATAAGTTGTGATCACATGTTCACTTTTCTAAATTGCGCAGATCGTGAAATCGAGACCATCGTATCGACGTAAGTAAGCATAACGCGTGATCGCGTTATACTATCAAGACGTTAGGTTAGCTTCCTGATAGAATTGAAACACTATCAAGTCCAAATTAATACAACTACCTAAGCCACTTTTGGAAGAGTTGGGAGACTGATATAAAAGCCGTATTATAGATATATGTTGGAAGACCTAATTTTTGGGAGAAGATAAAAAGAGAATCAAGATCAAAGCACCTGGATCAAGATTCTTCAACAGAGTAGTCACGTGATTTTATTTATTTTTTTCTTCTTTCTTTTCTCCGAGATATGATGAATTCAATTATTGTCATAATTGATGAAATCATGTCCTGGATAAATTTACTTTTTCAGGATGAACGATGAAACCTCAATGATTTTAATTAATTAGAAGTTTTTCCATTTTAGTAGGTAATTGCTTTCTGGTTGATATATTCTTATTCATTATTTTGGTTATTTTAAAGTATGATCACTATTGGAATAGTATTGTGGATCTATATTGAAAGTCGAGAGATTCAATACTATAGATTAAGCATGCGGGTATTGAAATAACATGTGGTTCAATAATATATAGAAATTACTATTACGCTTTATAAAATCCATTTAGGTGTTCCCGAGATTTTAATGCAAATGTTTGTGTTCAGCTTTAATTAGAGATAATTAGGTTCGATATCGTGATAGAATTAATTGACCATCGAGAGAGGTTTTTGATTATTTTAGGATCACCGATTTCAATCCAAGGTAATTATAAGCTAAAACGGGTCAAACGGATAATTGATTAAGGAATGTCAGATTCGGTGAACTTAAGTGTTACTACAATTCAAATTCATTCTCATAAATTTACTTTAATTTGTTTGATAATTTAGATTTAATTGAAATATGTTTAGATTCGAGGAACGAGTAAACTCTCCACGGATTTGATCCACCGCAGACTGCTTTATTTTGATTATGTTATTATTATTGTGTTAGGATATTTTGATCATTTGTTAAGAGATATGTGATATTTCTTGTAGTGATTCCTCCTCACTAGTGCTTGCTGGTTTATTGTATTAGTTTTTCATGACTTTGAGAAGATTGATTTCATGACACGACGAAGTCAGTCATTCCCAAATGTGTGTGTGTTGATCGCTCCACTAATAAAATATGTACATTATCAAATAAATACAATTATTTAGTGTGTTCACACTTGATGTTAAAATTAACTTGTATTTTTTTTGATAATGTGCACATTTTCTATTGGTGACAAACTAAAAAGACACATATTTAGGACAACAACCGAGCTCTCGTTTATAGAGCGGTAATAAGTTGGTGTATATATATATATATATATATATATATATTAGTCTTAGCACGTGCATTGCACGTTTTGTGGATGTCAGTGAATTTGTAGTTGTCATTAGATCGAATGAATGAAGTATGGATAAGTAAAATTTGTATGTATACCATGTTGGATTGAAATAATAAAGAATGGATTGAAATATAAAGAATCACTTCAATACGTACACACTAATTAACCAATGAGTTGCAACAAAAATCAGGAGACAATGGATTGAAATAAAAGATAATTAGCCCACCATCATTCATGTGCATATACAAATTGTGCCTGGAATTTTCACTACAGTTGTCCTACTACAAAAGAGCAGAATATGTAATGAGTAATGTGCAAATGAAATTGTCTTCCTAGTTGGACTGTGGTAATACCACAGTCGTGGCAAATGTTTTTTCAAGAACCAGTACTTTTGATGTCCAGTTGATTGTGTTGGGAGTCATGACATGTATAAATTTATAATCATCACCCATGTTTTGGTACATGAGAAAATGAAAATTGTAAGTACAACTAAGCCTGAATTGTGGTGTCTTTAAAATTTAAAAAAAAAAAAACCGTAGTTATAATTCGAACTACATCCATAGATATATCCAGAATTTTAAAAGTTATAATAGGTACGAAAACAGAGACCATTAGAATATACAAAACTGTAGTTATAATTCGAACTATAATCACATATAGCACTAACCAATATTTTCACCACATCCTTGCAGCCTTCTATCGACTTTTGCTTGAGACAATTTCATGATTACAGTCAAGTTCTAGAAAACTAAACACGCTTATAGTTAAAATGTAATGAAATTGGAAAATTTCATATAATTGCAGACAAAATTGATTTTCTTTTAGTTCTTAGCAGGCATCATCAAGCCATTGTAGGTGTAGATCCCAAAGAACCCAAAATCATAATTTTTACCAATCATGTGATACCACCTCATAGGTGAGCATTATAAGTGGGTAGGAGATCAATATTATTCCATTATATTGTCTAGATTTTGAAGCCCTACATATCCAAAATTGTCTTCCCAGAATTCAGCTCCATCAAATTCTTCTTCGTGTAGTTGCCTCTCTATACTCTGTAGTTCTTCATTTAGTTTTTTTTTGTCACAGTAGAACTTAGTGAGTGATGCATACTCAGTTGTTATCGGGAACTGTGCTTCTAGAATGTCATATCGTGAATATAGTTTTTGTATTTTGTCTTCAGCTATCAATTGTATGGTTGGATCTCTAGCATGTTGTACTTGTTTAGTGTAAGAGTGTGATCTCCAATGTTTAATTGTTCATCCATAGGAATAATATTGCACGGCTATGGAACTTCATCAGTTTTGAGGATTGGTCTTCCATTTCATGCTTCCAGATAAATCCAATGCTGTTGGAATAAATTCGCTGATTTTCCATTCTGGGCCTTGCTTTCATTGTTGCTTCAACAATTCTTTTCCTGTTTTTCTTGTTTTGATGGCTAGTTTGGAGTTTGTTGGATGGTCTTATTTGGGATGTTTTGGGTTACGGTTTAGTGAAGTAAATCTGTAAATGGTTAATGCATTGAGGGTATTTAAGAGTTGTGAGCATGTATGCATTGAGGGTATCTAATAGGAAAAGAATTCTACTTAAAATAGAAATATTACATGCATGGTATCCTACTATAAATATAATCCTACCAACAAGGTAAAGAATAATGTAAGTAAATATTTGTTAATACTCCCCCAAGTTGGAGCATGTATGTCAAAAGTGCCCAACTTATGAAAGTGAAATTGTGAAATACTACCTTGCTCAATGTTTTAGTAAATAAATCAGCAATCTAATTGTTGTTTGGAATATAGGCGCCTTGATCTCTCCATTAACAATTCGCTTATGAACAATATGACAATCTATTTCAATGTGTTTTGTTCTTTCATGTTATATCGATTAGCAAAGAATATGAATTGCCGCTGATTATCACAATATAAGGTTGCAGCTTGTGGGTGATCTACACATAAGTCTCACAAGAATTGTCTCAAACCATGTAAGCTCACAAGTAATAAAAGTCATCGCCTATACTGCTTTCTCATCAAGATTTGGACACAATAGTTTGCTTCTTACTTTTCCATGATACAAGCGCCTTTCCCAAAAATATACAATATCCTGTAATTGACCGTCGTGTAGTAATATCTCCAGCCCAATCTGCATCACAAAATCCCAATCTGCATCACAAAATCCTGCTAGCTGCAATTTCCTACTTTATGGGAAATATAATCCTCGTCCTAGTGCCCCTTTCAAGTATTGGAGCAATCGGTGAATTGTATCAAGATGGGGTTGTCTAGATGTCTGCATGAATTGACTGAGTGTGTTGACCGAATATGAGATTTCCGTCTAATAATGGTGAGATGAATGAGCTTCCCTAACAACCGCCGATAATATGTGGATCTTTCAACAACTTTCCATCCGTCAAATTAAGTCTCAATGATCGCCCATGGGAAATGCTGGTGTTTTGCTCCAAGTAATCCGCCTCTTGAAGAACGCCAAGAGTATACTTCCTTTGATTTATTGAAATCCCTGATCTTGAGCGAGCAATTTCTACTCCAAGAAAGTACTTTAATATGTCAAGATCCTTCAACTTAAATTGAGATGCAAGGAACGTTTTTGGAGTAAAGATTGCTTCTCTATCATTTCCTATAACAATCATATCATCCACATATAATAGAACAACCGTAAATAAATCACCACTGACCTTTGTAAAGAGTTAGTAATCTACATGTGACTGTTTGAACCCAAACTGAATGACAGCAAATACAAATTTTTTAAACCAAGAACGAAATGCCTGTTTCAATCTATATAAAGATTTATGTAATATGGGATTTACGTCAAATAAGGTAATTAATAATTTCTATGATCTCTCAATTACTTATTGAATAATCACTCAAAATATTTATAGGAAAATATAGCTCATGCCGACATATGTATTGATCCTCAATCTTTAAGATTCAAGAACAGATCAACTTTGTTTGAGCGGGATTCAAGGTACTTGGGTAGGATTTACTTAGCCAATTCCATCTTCTCTCTTCTAATCATCTTTGAACTTAGGACTCGGCTTTTCACTTCTACACTTCATTGCTCCAAAGCACTTTATTTCTTGTCATTTTCTCTTCTTTTCATCAATGCACTTCAAGCTTAGGGTTTTATATCCTACAAGATCAAAATGAGCAAAATAAGTAGAAAACTACTCCAATTATCTAACAAATGAACTCGAATGAAATTCAAGATAAATGTAAAATTTAAACTTATCACTTCTCATAGAAAGAATAAATAGGGTGATAATGGACACCCTTGACTTAAGGCCTTATGACAGTATCACCACACCTTTGGCCCGTCCATTTATGATAAAAGAAAAGCGTGAACTCGAAATTAAATGCAGTTGTTATGAGTTAAATCCAACTCTAAGACAAACCCATTTATTCCCATGACTTTCAACTGTCACAGGCTTTATACGTATACTATGTCTACTTGTAATGGAGCAAATATTAATTGTTTATTTATTCGGTACATTCCATGCATGAAGCAGGAGATCATATGGATCCAATCAAACTGGCCAACCATTAATTCGGTGGGAATGGTGCTGAATGGCCAGGAGAATTTTTCAAAATGGCCGTTGACCTATTTTGGTGTGTAAATTACTAAATATAATCTTGTCTCCTTCCACGCTTATAATCATTTCAAACAATTTCAAATTCATTTGTCTGTGAAAAAAGAGAAGATTTCAAAGTTAGAATCTAAAATATTTCAATGTTAGAATCGAACCCATTTCATTTATGTAAGAAATTTCATTTCAAAGTAGAAATTTATCATTCTCTAACTTCTTCTTTTAATTCACAAAGAGAAATTGTGGATTTTGTAGTATAAATCATAAAAATATGTATAAATTTGAGTATGAATTGTAATTTTTCTTTAAATTTCTGCAAATCTAGGTTCATTTGATGTGAATTAAATGAAAAAATCAATTATAATTATATAAATTTATGTTGTTAATATATATTCACACTGCTAATGTACCATGGGTCTCATATCGGGTAAGCATGAACACATGTTAAGGCCGAAATTGACTTTAATAGATTTCGTGTCTCATATCGTAACCTTTGGCCTCGTGTAACCGAATTATCTGCTAATGTACACTTGGCTATTAACCCACCATCTGTCGTGAGTAAGTAAAAGTATTTATATCTTTTATGATAAAAGAGACCTTTAAAATTTATTTAGTATAAGTTAGACTCTTCTATGATTCCGAGAATTTGACAAAGTCATTTAAAATATTCACCCCTACTTAATGTTTGATTCCAATTTCACCCTACAAATAGATTCATCCTACCCATCCAAGTAATAAAAGAAACCTTACTTTATTATTTTTAGTTAGGACCCACATAATACACAATAAAGTCAATTTTTGAAATAATCTTTCTCTCAAGACTTTGTTATTTATCAACTAGCCATTCTACAAGAAGAATATAAAGTGAATGTTTGGTAAATTATTTTTAAGTGCTTATAAATCGAGTCTTATAAAATATGTAAATAAAAAATATAAAATATATTTAATTAGTTTGACCAACTTAAATTATAATTTAAACTTAGCCAAACAAACACTTGTCATCACTTCCTAGTATACCGCTTTTTTGTGCTGAGATCCAACTATAGATTGAGGTTGTAAAATATGAGAGAAAATATATGTGGAGAAATAATTCTCTCTGTATATTGATGTAATGTTTAGAGAAATAATTCTCTGTGTTGATTCAATTGAATAATGAATGAGGTTACAAAATATATATATACTAATAGAAACCTAATAAGAAAAGGAATTCTACTTAGAATAGGAATATTACACATATGGTATCCTACTTACATGATATTCTACTACAAATAGAATTCTATCAATAAGGTAAGTAAATATTTGTTAATACTCCCCCTCAAGTTGGAGCATGTATGTCAAAAGTGCCCAACTTGCGAGTGAATTTGTGAAATGCTTCATTGCCCAATGCTTTAGTAAATAAATCTGCAATCTGATTGTTACATGAAACATAGGTCGTTACTCTACCTTCATTTGGGTCAAGTGTAGAAGTGTAGTAGTGTTTGTGAAGCGCTTGTTTCGTGGGTCTTCACGTCCTTTCCATAAAACTTGTGCCCTGGAGGGAAGTCATGGATGAAATAGCAAATATCAATAATGTGGCCAATCATCCTACAAAGGTGCACTTTCTTCGCCTTGCCCGATCGAAACGGTTGGCCGATTGTCACCTTTCTGGTTCGATCTCCAATTGATTGAATGTTGCCCTTTATGATCGGATTGTTGTAGAGCCATGAGATCCGATTGGGCAATCGCCGCCTCTATGGTGTTTATACCATAATTGTTTCCATTAAGTGGTTTAGAAACGAGGATGAAGCGGGATGATCGATTGTCAGAGCCATGGGATCCGATTGGGCAATCGCCGCCTCTATGGTATTTGTGCTATAATTGTTTCCATCAAGTGGTTTAGAAACGAGGATGAAGCAGAATGATCGGATTGTCAGAGAGCCATGGGATCCGATTGGGCAATCGCCGCCCTCTATGGTATTTGTGCCATAATTGTTTCCATCAAGTGGTTTAGAAACGGGATGAAGCCGGATGATCGGATTGGTCAGAGAGCCATGGGATCCAATTGGGCAATCGTCGCTTCTATGGTTTTTCTATCATCGCTTGACAGACATCGCTGCTCGTAATCGCCATTCGATACCATGTAAAATATGAGAGAAAATATGTGGAGAAATAATTCTCCGTATATTGATGTAATGTTTAGAGAAATAATTTCTCGATTGATTCAATTGAAAATGATTGAATGGAATAATGAATGAGATTACAAGATATATATATACTAATAGAAAACTAATAGAAACCTAATAAGAAAAGGAATTCTACTTAGAATAGGAATATTACACATATGATATCCTACTTACATGATATTCTACTACAAATAGAATTATATGAATAAGGTAAGTAAATATTTGTTAATAGAGGCGGCGAATATATTTTGAAGATGATTGGTGGAGGAGGAAGATAATCGATTATGGGGGATAAATTGAGGAAATGAGCAGATTTTGGAGAGGCCAGAAGATGGATCGAAGCTTTTAGCAAATTTTGGAAGGATAATTTTGTGAAGAAAGAAATAAAGACGTGAGTGACACATTGACTACTTTTTTTCTTCACTTAACAGAGAAAACTTCCTACGATAGTGATTAATTTGACCAACTTAAATTATAATCTTAGCTAAACAAACACTTGTCATGACTTCCAAGTTCCTAAACAAGCCTCTTAAAAGAATTTGTTTGTTTATAAAACAAGTAATAAAGTTCCCTTTGGTTTGGGAATGCAATTTTCTCCACATGATATGAGCATTACAATCCATGCATACATTCATTTTTTTTTTTTTTTTTTTGCTTTGAATAATAATTATTTTTAATATTCTTTTATTTATTGCAATATTTTGGTGGTCAACCAAATTATTTTTGACGCTGAACTTTTAAATTCGCACTTGCATTTCCATAACATATATAGAATTGTACATCATAGTAGTATTTTAATTTTAATTTTAATTTCAATATTATATTAGTAATTTTATCTTCATGTTAATAAAAGATTTTGAAAAGTTTCTTAGATAAAATGCTCGAAGGTTTTTTACTTTACTTCAAAATTATTACTACAAGTATTATTATTAATTTTCATTTATAAGTGCATTGTTTCTTAATTTAATGAGAATACAAAATGTCAAGTATATCCTTATTAAAGAGAAGTAAAGACTCAAAATTATTGAGGTCTGTGGTCTGAAATCAATTTCTCACAGATTAAATTATTTGATCAAGTAGTGAAATTATTATTATATTGAAAACAATTCAGAAGGCTGTCATTTCCCCACCTATTGGACCGCAGTTGTTGAGAAAAAGAGGTATTATATAGACAAAAATGTCTTTGATATTATGACCGTTCCAAATGCATGGGCGCAATTGCAGGGTAGTAGGTAATTTGAATGGCTCCAAGTGTTTCAAATTCTGCTTTTCAAAATAAGTGGTCCTATTGAACCAGATAGTGAAAATGAAAATAGTAAAATCTATTAAAACTAGTGATTCCAATATAACTAGTTTCTACATTTAAATAATAAATAATAATGACTATCTTGAACTATAAAATGTTAACTAATAAAGTAAGGAATAATGTTATTTATTACCATCGAGAATGATCACCATTTTGTGTGTGGTAGATGGTCCATTACAATTGATTACTACTACGCATATAATTGTGTTATCTTCTTAAACCAATCAATCGTATCAATCTTATCGACATGTGATAAATAAAGATTACTTTAAAGTAAAGTCACTCTATAAATGAGTAATGAATATTTTTAAGATAAAAAGTATAGAGCGAGGTAGAGAGTACAAATTATAAGCTTTGTTCGAGTGGATTAAAGTTGTTCATAGGCAAAAATAATGAAGGTTGAAGTAGTAGTAATTTCCAAAGAAATCATCGCCATCTTCTTCAACTCCTGATTTCCTTAGAAAATACAAGCTTTCATATCTTGATCAAATATCCCCTACTCTTTTATGCCTCTTGTTTATTTCTATCCCGCAGATGGAAAAATCAGCAACTGGGAGAGATCAAATCAGCTTAAAAAATCTCTACCAGAGGCCTTGACTCGATTCTATCCGCTGGCAGGACGATAGTGGACAACCTCTATGTCGATTGCAATGATGCCGGGGTTGAGTTTTTCCAGGCTAAAGCAGAGGTCGAGCTGTCAAAAATTCTTTCAAATCCAATCCCTGATGAACTCAACAAATTTCTTCCTCATGACCCCAATGATTTTCGAGATTTTTTGCATGGCTGTTCAAATCAGCTTCCTGAATTGTGGTGGAATGGTTGTTGGTTTAATGATTTCTCACAAGATTGCAGATGCCATGTCCTTGCACATGTTTGCAAACAGCTGGGCAGCCATTGCTCGGGGGATACTGATATTCCATACCCAAAGTTTGATGCTGCCACTATTTTCCCACCAAAAGATCATGTCCCTGGCTCTAATCTGGTGATCAAGGAAGAAAGTACTGTAACCAAGCTTTTAGTGTTTTCCACCTCTAAGATTGATGCCTCAAAGACAAGTATGCCAATACAAATGGTGAAAAGCGTCCCCACGAGGATTGAGGCACTGTCAACTTTCATATGGAGTCGCTTGGGCTTCCACTCAAGTAGAAGAGAATCCAAACAAGATTTACTTAATAGAAACGATAGTAAACCTCCGTCCAAGATTTGATCCACCGCTATCCAATGATTATTTTGGGAATATTTGGAGGCCAGCAAGTGCTATAATGACAATGGATAAAGATTATTGTGGTGTTGTGGACAAAATAAGAGAAGCCATAAGTAACGTTAATGGTGATTATGTGACCAAACTTCAGCAGGATTACACCGCGAAAATGGACATCAAAGATGAGCAGCAGCTGGTTAGATTTGTGTTCACCAGTTTGTGCAAGTTTCCCATATATGAAGTTGATTTTGGATGGGTAGGCCAATATGGGTGGTATCAGCTAGCTACGGAATGAATAATAAAGTTGCTTTATTCGACACACAATCGGGCAATGGAATTGAGGCTTGGATTAACTTGAAAAACGAAGACATGGCTAAATTTGAAACAGATGTGGAGTTGCTTGCATTTCTTTCCCCAACTCTGTGATGCTAGAATTGCGGACAGGCTGGCAAACGCAGGCACAATCAGCTTTCACCGTCTATTTTATTTTGATTATGTTATTATTATTGTGTTAGGGTATTTTGATCATTTGTTAAGAGATATGTGATATTTCTTGTAGGGATTCCTCCTCACTAGTGCTTGCTGGTTTATTGTATTAGTTTTTCATGACTCTGAGAAGATTGATTTTATGACACGACGAGCTGCTGTCCCAAAATGTGTGTGTTAACTGTTCCACCAATAAAAAAATATGTACATTATCAAATAAATACAATTATTTAAATATGCTCACACTTGATGTTAAAATTAACCCAAAATGTGTGTGTTGACTGTTCCACTAATAAAATATGTACATTATCAAATAAATACAATTATTTAGTGTGTTCACACTGATGTTAAAATTAACTTGTAATTATTTGATAATGCACATTTTCTATTGATAGACAAACCAAAAAGACACATATTTAGGACAATAGATTTGAGCTCGCTTATAGAGCGGTAAATAAGTTGGTGAGAGTACATACGCATGCTGTACGATTTGTGAATGTCGGTGAATTTGTAGTTGTCATCGAATGAATGAAGTATGGATAAATAAAATTTGTGTGTATACCATGTTAGATTGAAATAATAGAAAATGGCCGATTGAAATATAAAGAATCACTCAATATGTACACACTAATTAACCAATGAGTTGCAACAAAAAATCAGGAGAAAATGGATTGAAATAAAAGATAATTAGCCCACTATCATTCATGTGCATATACAAATTGTGCCTGGAATTTTCACTACAGTTGTCCTACCACAAAAGAGCAGAATATCTAATGAGAAATGTGCAAATGAAATTGTCTTCCTAGTTGGACTGTGGTAATACCACAGTCTTGGCAAATGTTTTTTCAAGAACCACTATTTTTGATGTCCAATTGATTGTGTTGGGAGTCATAATAGGTATGAATTAATAATCATCACCCATGTTTTGGTACCTGAGAAAATGAAAATTGTAAGTACAACTAAGCCTGAATTGTGGTGTCTTAAAAATAAAAATAAAAACCGTAGTTATAATTCGAACTACTTCCAGAGATATATCCAGAATTCTAAAAGTTTCAATAGGTACGAAAATAGAGACCATTAGAATATACAAAAATATACAAAACTCGTAGTTATAATTTGAACTATACTCACATATAGCACTAACCACTATTTTCTCACATCCTTGCAGCTCCTATCGACTTTTGCTTGAGACAATTCTCATGATTACAATGGTAGTTCTAGAAAAACTAAACACACTACAGCTTAAATGTAATGAAATTGGAAAATTTCATATAATTGCACTATAAAATTGATTTTCTTTAGTTCTTAGCAGGCATCATCAAGCCATTGTAGGTGTAGATCCCAAAGAACCCAAAAAATCATAATTTTTATCAATCATGTGATGCCACCCTCAAAGAGCATTATAAGTGGATAGGAGATCAATATTATTCCATTATATTGTCTAGATTTTGAAGCCCTACATATCCAAAATTGTCTTCCCACAATTCAGCTCCATCAAATTCTTCTTCGTAGTTGCCTCTCTATACTATGTAGTTCTTCATTTAGGTTTTTTTTTTTTGTCATAGTAGAACTTTAGTGAGTGTTGCATACCAGCTTGTTATTGGGAACTCGTGTTTCTAGAATGTCATATCGTGAATATAGTTTTTGATTTTTGTCTTCACTATTAATTGTATGGTTGATCTCTAGTGTGTTGTTCTTGTTTAGCGTAAGAGTGATCTCCAATGTTTAATTGTTCATCCATAGGAATATTATTGCACGGCCATGGAACTTCGTCAGTTTTGAGGATTGGTCTTCCATTTCATGCTTCCAGATAAATCCAATGCTAAGCTGGAATAAATTCGCTGATTTTCCATTCTGGGTGTTGCTTTCAATTGTTACTTCAACATATTCTTTTCCCTGTTTTTCTTGTTTTGGATGGCTAGTTTGGAGTTTGTTGGATGGTCTTATTTGGGATGTTTTGGGTTACGGTTTAGTGGAGTAAATCTAAATGGTTAATGCATTGAGGGTATTTAAGAGTTGTGATATGTAAAATATGAGAGAAAATATGTGTGGAGAAATAATTATTTGTATTGATTCAATTGAATTATGAATAAGATTACAAGATATATATATACTAATAGGAAAAGAATTATACCTAAAATAGAAATATTAAATGCATGGTATCCTACTATAAATACAATCCTACCAACAAGGCAAAGAATAATGTAAGTAAATATTTGTTAATACTCTCCTCAAGTTGGAGCATGTATGTCAAAAGTGTCCAACTTATGAGTGAAATTGTGAAATACCGCCTTGCCCAATGCTTTAGTAAATAAATCGCAATCCGATTGTTGTTCGAAATATAGGCAATCTTGATCTCTATTAACAATTGCTCACGAACAATATGACAATCTATTTCAATGTGTTTTGTTCTTCATGATATATTGGATAAGCAAAGAATATGAATTGATGCTTAATTATCACAATATAAGGTTGCCGCTATGGGTGATCTACACATAAGTCTATCAGCAATTGTTTCAACCATGTAAACTCACAAGTAATAAAAGCCATCGCCTCTATACTCGCTTTCTCATCAAGATTTGAACACAATAGTTTGCTTCTTACTTTTCTATGATACAAATGCCTTTCCCAAAAATAAACAATATCCCCGTGAATCGGTCATGTAGTAATATCTCTAGCCCAACTGCATCACAAAATCCTCGCTAGCTGCAATTTTCCACTTTATGGGAAATATAATCCTCGGCCCTAGTGGCCCTTTCAAGTATCGGAGCAATCGGTGAATCAGATCAAGATGGGGTTGTCTATGTGCCTGCATGAATTGACCGAGTGTGTTGACCGAATATGAGATTTCCAACCTAATTGGTGAGATAAATGAGCTTCCACACCAACCGTCGATAATATGGGATCTTTCAATAATTTTTCATCCACAAATTAAGTCTCAATGATCGCCTCCATGAGAAATGCTGCAGTTTTGTTCCAAATAATCTCGCCTCTTGAAGAATGTCAAGAGTATACTTCCTTTGATTTATTGAAATCATTGATCTTGAGCGAGCAATTTCTACTCCAAGAAAGTCGTTACATACTATAATCAATTCCTTCCTATCACGTAAACCTTTGCCACCAATCGTGGCTTTAATCTTTAAATGTACCATCGTAATGAAATTTGACCTTGAAATACCCACTCTATAAACCAAATAGAAATGGGATAACTTGGAGAAACCCGGAC